>REGO01000735.1:228809-244242 GCA_010120015.1 Rhombomys opimus | reverse complement strand
GTTTCTTCCTTTGTACAGTTTTTTACTGACCGCTTCATACTCTTCAATTTTTCCAGCCTGTTTGATTTTGCATATTACCCACTACTGCTCTAGTTGTACCCACATTTGCTTCAGCACTGAGAAATTCTATTATTCTTGGTAATCACAAGTCACATAAAACACAACAAGAAATGCAACAGATAAGTCCATAAAACTGGAAACATTTCCAAAAGTATGATGGGGATAAAATAATACGTGGAAAACAATCTTAAGACTGTAACTGTAAGAGTAGGGTATGGATCAGAAAGTAAAGGCAAAGAAACCTGTCATCAAGCCTTTGTTCAATTCCCTTAATGCAGGCATCTCTCTTTCACACAGTCACGATGGCAGGCACAGGCCAACGCAGAGACACACATAGAAACAATAAATACATGTTATTTTGTAGGCATGTTATTGTGTACTGTGTAAAGATTCAAATATTGACTTGTGTGCTCCCTATCTGCTTGCAATCCTTGTTCAGAGACTCTCGGGTCTCAATGTTGTTTAAACAGTGCTCTCCAATTGTCCCCTGATATGCCAATAAAACAGCTTACAGCCAATGGTTAAGCAGGGGAGAGAATAGGGCTGGACTTCATGATATCTAGGGGAGCCAGAGATAGAGGGAGGAAAGAAGGGACAGGCAGATGTTCAGAAGACATCATGATGAGAGAGAGCTGTAACAAAGAAAGGAATAAAGTGCAAGTATCTTGGGGATTTTGGCAAAGAGGAAGCCAGACAAGCAAAGAAGGATAGAAAAGAATAATTATTGCTCAGTAGTTGTGCTTTGAAGCTTGTTAAACAAATAGTGTAATAGAGTCTCAGTTACTTGGATGATATACATGTTAAGCAAGAGACTGAGAAACAAATACAATTTTATAAAAATACCTTTAAAAGATTTTTTAACCCTAAAGTAAGTAAGTAAATATAACATGCATTACAAGTAACAAGAGAAACTGAAACACTTCAAACAATATGGACTGTAGTTGTTATTTTTGTTTTCCTTATCATTTCATTTTATGAGATGCCAGGTGTAAATGCTGGTTTTATTTCCTCAGATGAGGCGTTGAGATGAGAGCTGTACCTAATCTGCACAAATACACCACTTAGGCTGAGCCCAGAGCATTTCTAACTATCCCTATGTTTAAGCCTGGAAACGTCTACCAACCTGACAAACTAATCTTCCGGAAGCCTGCACCTTGAAGGCTTCAGCTTCGAGCCTCTGTCTGGTTCTGTAGGCCTAGAATGTTTCTGAGATTTCCTACTGAATAAGCTCACCCTTTCTAGGTCTTTCTGAACTCTGGCTGCCTGAATCAACTCAGCTGTTCTGGCTTAAGACTCCTCTTCAAGGTGACTGATAAGAACTAATTGTCTTTTCTTGGATTCTCAGTGCATTGCTCTGCTTGGAAAACCTGTCTCTGAACTCCATGAACAGAACTATATTAATTACACAAACTTAACTCCACTCAACTGAATGGCATTGGACTCCAATCTCCTCCCTCTATCTCTGCAGTGCTCTTTAGTGGCCTCTGTTTCCTCTCTGTTCTTGTGAGACTCAGGTGTATCCTGTCTCTGACTCACTCTACCAAATCTTCTCTAATTTGTCACTTTGCCCATCAATTAGATGTCATTGTTTGAGATTAAAGGTGTGCACGAAGTGTGTGCCTGGGTTCCAGCCAAAGGAACTAAAGGTGTGCATCTCTATTACAGAGAGAGAAAAGGCATGTGGTATGTCTGCATTCCAGCTGGATCACAAGGACCCAGAAGAACTTTAAATTTCATTCTTTGCCAGAGCAGATGTTTCTCTGAGTTCAAATTCCTCTACACACAGCACTGGGAGTGGGAACCAGACAGAACTTCCATCCCTAACCTAGACACTCTCTTCAATTGCAGTGGCTTACAAAGAAAAACTGGTATTCTCCAGTGGAAACTGAGTATACAAACCATACCCAAGATCAAGCCTTAACCTCCAACCTCCAGTAGTATAAGCTCAACACACACATACGTGCACACACATACACACACACACACACACACACACATTTTATTTTTTGATTTTTTTGTCTCCTAGTGCTTTGTGTGGATATTTTTTACTCATCTTTTGCTTGCAAACTACGGTTTCTAGTTTTGTAATTGTAGAGGATTTTTGTGAACATATCTCTCTTTATGTATGCACTTCTCCTGTTTTTCTTTTTTTATTAATTTATCTTTTTTTGTAAAGAAATCTAGTGTTTTATGAATCTATGCATTCTCAATGTCCCAGGAAAGTCCGTTTTGCTGTGGTGCTTACTGGAGCACCACCTCCAGAGGATGCTCAGAAGGCTTCATGACACCTGTCCTTGAATGCCTTTCTTTCATTAACAGGTGTTTTACATTAAAAGCCACACTCAGGGAAAAACACAAGAAGCTGAATCTTCGCCATACTCAAAGAAATGATTTTGTAAGTGAAATAACGTACTGCATATGCAGTCTTCGGGAGAATTATAGGGTAGATTAGCATGAAGAATTATAGCAGCACAGATTAATAACTAACACATGTGAGGAGTCAGTCAGTGTGATGGTGGAGAATATGATCCTTTGCCAAAATAGGCTAGATTCAATACAAATCTTCTAAAAGTTAACGCCTTTAAATTCACTCTTTAAGAAAAATGTTTTGTGACCAGGTATTAAATGTGTTAAGCAACCCCTTTTACAGCTTATTCAAGTAAACGGCAAGGTAATATATATGCTGATGAAGACGCTGTACATTGTCCTATGAACCTTACAGTAAAATATGGAATAACCGGTATTAATGGAGGAATAAAAACTCTTGTAACTTATATAAAATGCAGCCATAAAGAAGAGAATTTTAAAATCAAGATTTAAATAAATCTTAGAGATATTTAGGACAATATTTGAAAATATTTTGTTTGAGCCAAGAATTAGAGGTTCCCCAAACAGGCATCTTACTAAATTGATACTTGGAATGTTATTCAATAGTGGAAAATATGCAGGTAGTTCATCTCACAAATAATTATTCAACTCAAAATCCTATAATGTTCAGATTAATAAATTAAAGACTGCACTTTGCAAGCAGACCTAACTGAAAGTCATTATTTAAATATTAAAATAAGGATTCTAAGGGGACTATAGAAAAAAATGTCTCAATATTGAGAACTGTCTATACAGTATAAAATATATCCTAACGTAAAATCTGCAGAAGAACAATTGAGCAATATGTTATAATTTATCTCTAAATTTAGTTTGTTTACCATCATTCTGAGTGAAATATCCCAGAAGGAGAAAGACAAACACGGTATATACTCACTTATATAGACCTATAAGATATGATAAACATAATGAAATCTATACACCTAAAAAAGATAATCAAGAGAGCAGACATGGGGTAAGAGGATCAATCCTCGTTTAGAAAGACAGATGGGATGTGCATTGAACGCATGACAGGAGTCTACTGAGCACATCTGAAAGCCTCTAACTAGCAGTGTTTTCAAAGCAAAGACTCATGACCAAACCTTTGGCAGAGTACAGGGAATCATAAGAAAGAAGGGGAATTAGTCTGATGGGGAAAGGATAGGAGCTCCACAAAGACCAAATATATCTGGGCACAGGGTCTTTTCTGAAACTGACATTCACCCAAGGACCATGTATGGATATAACCTAGAACCTCTGCTCAGATGTAGCCTGTGGTAGCTCAGTAACCAATTGGTTTCCCAAAGTGAGGGGAACAAGGACTATTTCTAACAGGAACTCAATGAAGATACCTGATAAAACAGGATCAGATGAATGGGGGGAGGTCCCCCCCTATCAGTGGACTTGGAAAGGGGCACAGTGGTGATGAGGGAGGGAGGGAGGGACTGGGAGGGAACGAGGGTTCGGGGCACGGCTGGGATACAGAATTAATAAAATGTAACTGATAAAAATAAAATAAAAATAAAAATAAATTTAGTTTGTTTACATAGGTAGAAAGTACACTCATATTGCTTTTACTAAATTTGACTAATTGCAAAAAGAATTAAATTATATATACAAACATGCACATACAAATGGAATATGATCAAGAACCAAATTTAGAAATTAAGATTGGAAGCAATTATACTTTACAAATACGGATATCTTATACAGAACTGTTAAAGGGCAGTGATTTAGTAACCGATCACTGTACTGAGTCAGTACTCTAACACTAATAAACACCACGAACATGGGAGTCAAGGAAAGAAGTGGACTTTAGAAGTGTTTATTCTGATTTTACCTGATGAATTCTATAAACTGGTGACTCCTCATGGTCCAAAAAGATCCAATCCTGCCTCTATAGGATCTCAATGTATATATATTTCCAAATAGCCAGAATAGCTTAAGATTTGGCAAGTTAAGGAAGATTGATAAAATTAATTCTTATAAAAATGTAGCTATCAATTATTTATTACAAAATTTTTAGCAGTTTCATAAACAGTATTGTAATTTGATCCTAATAACCTCGGTTGATTATAGTACAAAAATGACTTCCTTTTTGCCAGATGTAATTGCCTTCTCTGATGCTTACTACCTCCATCAACTAACTAACCTTCGTCCTGGAAGTGTCTAGACGCCATACAATTAAATGTTGGCCTAGAATGCTTTCTGCCTTTGAGACTTGAATAAGCTCACCCTTTCTAGCTCTTTCTGAACTTTGGCTGGCTAGTTCAACTCATTTATTCTGGCTCAAATTTATCTGCAAACTGACTGATTAAAACTGGCTTTTCTGAGCTTTCTACTGAATTGCTGTGCTTGGCCTCAAATTAACTCTAGCCATTTGTTCTAGTCTTCTGGTTCCTTCTCATTCCCTGACTTGCTTGATTTCATGTGTATTTTGCTTCTTCTATCTACAATTTGTCTTTGTAAAACTGTTCCAATAAGGCTACCTCCTTTCTCTCTCCCTGTCTGTCTCACTTTCCTGCTGCTGCTTTCTCTCTAAGTCACATCTCTGTTCTGCAAGTAAGCATATCCTATTCTGACTCGCTTGGTCAAACCATTCTCTGATTCATCTGCCTCTTTGTCTGCCTCTCAATTAAATATCACTTTCAAACACGGGTGCTTTCTTCTACCAACTAACTTTACCGTCATTTTTTGGGATTAAAGGTTTGTACTTAGGGCAGGTCTGAATTCCAGCTAGATCACTCAGATGTAGAAGATCTTTGAATGTGATTAGAGTAGCTATATTGTACTTTAATTCCTTCAAATTATAGCTATTATGTTAACATAGTTTTTCACATAGTAGCTTGAAACATTTTATTGATGATATACTTATTTTATTAAATCAAAGTATTAATATCCTAAATATTTTACTATTTTAAATATTGTTATTTTTTATTATGTTTGAGTCAGGAGGATTTTAAGATCAATAAAATTCCTTTCACTTAAATGATCATGATCCCTTCCTTGGGAAGGATATTTGTAATACAGAAATCTGTGCATGTGTATGGGAAAGAGATGGACAGGTGATATTGAGGGATCTCGAGAAACAACTGTGATTATTTGAATTGAAGCCAGGTGCATAGAGCTCTTGAAGGGTGGGGTGAACTGTTCTGAGAAACAACCAGCTGTAAACTATCTAGAACCAGCTGTAAACTATAGAGCAAAAGTGACCTGATTTTCAGGTATAAAAACCCTGTGCTTTGCATGTTCGGGGTCATCTCCTGTCTTTGGAGGGGTGACCCTATCACAATAGCAATAAAACCTTTTGCATCGAGTTGTGGTCTGTGAGAGTTCCTGGGAAGGGCGCGATCCTGAGCTCCTGAGCAGTGAGACTCCAGGTCTTACAATATCTGTACCCTTGTACTTCCTCTGTACATTTACAACTGATTCATAGCAAGATTATTAAATGTTTAATCATTCAGTAATGAACAATTACTCTACTTTCAATCTTTTTCCTTCCTACTCCCAAACTGCCACTCAACATATTCCCTCTCAATCTGAAAAACAAAGTTAGTCACTAAACATAAGCTAATATAAACTAATATTCTATCTAATAACTTAAGCTACTTTAAATGATGATAAATATATAAATATCTTCAGAAAGAAGATACTTGAATTTTAGTTCCATTTAGAAATTTAAATGGCATATTGTAAAAGTGTGTGTTATTTATAACTGTCCTCACTGTTTCTTATTTTCAGAAGAAAAGAAGCTTCTCAGGCGTCTTTGAGGGTTAGAATTCCATCTGAGCTTGGCATCATGGTACATTCCTAAGATATCAGCATTCTGGAGGCTGAAAGAGAAAGACTGACAGCATTGCCTATATGGGATAAACAAATGACCTCATATTAAAATTAAATAGCAGAAGCAACAGTAATAGCATATGAGTTTACTGTATAAAATTTCTGCTTACAAGCATTTCCCCAAGGTAATATATCACCTATAGAAGCCAGATATTTCCCATTAATGAAACAATAAGAAGATCCTTATGTAAAACAAATCTCATGAATTTTTATGATAAAGCATCTTTTAATAATAATAAGATTATTTTGAAATAATAGGCAGACAATCTGAAATATGGACTATAAAATTAAGGTTTAAAATGTTAATGCTATTATAGTCTGCAATGCTAAGACTAAAGCAAAAAGGAACATTACATTAAAATTCCAGCTGAAAAATGGTCACAAAATAATTAAAATTCTTATTACATTTTCATACATAGTTCAGTCTCTTTGTCTGTTGACGAGTTTCCCTAACTTGCTGAGACTATCATTGAATGTGTCATTATATATTCTGAGCCACCTGAATAGCTTGGAATTAAAGATGATACCTGATAAACTAGTGTCAGGTGGAAGGAGAGGAGGACCTCCCCTGTTGGTAGACTTGGAGAGGGGCATGGGAGGAGATGTGGGAGGGAGGGAGGGAGGGAGGGAAGGAGGGATTGGGAGGGAATGAGAGAGGGGGAATACAGCTGGGATGCAAAGTGAATAAAATGTAATTAATGTAAGAAAATAAAATTAAATTTAAAAAGTTCATACTTTGGGGAGTTTATCACTTATAAAAATGTACCATGTCCTTGAAAAATAGCTAGACAAACAAACCAAACTTTTGTTCATGAGATGGCAAACCTATAACTACATGTAGAAATAAAAGGGAGTGTTTAATTTTGAGAAAAATGACTCTTAAATTCATACTAAATCAATGTAAGAACTGGCAACATTGGCGCTGTGGTAATGAGAGACACTCCTCTATGTTCAACCAAAGAAGACTGAAGGTAAGCAAAGCTGAAGACAATTAATAAATTGACTGAAGACAACTTAATCGCCAACAAAATGTAGTGAAAGATACTTTTGAAACACCAAGTGCTCTGCAGTAGATATCCAAAGCACTCACAACCCTGAGCGAAAACACAAAACACTGTGCTGGTAACCCTTGATAACATTATAGTTAATTACCACTGAGACATTGTATTTATTTACACTTTAAAATGTGTTTATAGAGAAAAGTATTGTAGACTACAGATTGGGGAGTGTCCATTGGGAGTCATGAAAATGTTCACTCAGAGACTGACCTTCTGAATTCAGTCTATTTTCTTTAGCATGAGCTTCTGACATGTTTCTTTTCCTTGTTTGTACACACTTCCTCAAAGTTAACAACTAGGGTGAATTAATTCATACTGTTCTTGACTTATTCACGCCCTTGTTAGACTTTGCTAGTGAACTCATAGACATTGTAGAAGAACCCACAACTGGCATTTTACTGAGGAAGATTAACCTATATGCCCACAGAAAAGAATTTTCCTATCCTCTCATTAATGGAACACCAATTTGCATCAGATAGAGAACATTACAGAAAACCATAACCAATGAAAACATAGGGATGTGAATTCCAACTGCCAACATATACATGTACAATACAGTTCCTGTATCTAAGGTGTCGGGATGATTAAAGAAAAAGGGTACAAAGACTGTAAACACCAGAGCAACAAGGAATTTGGGCTGGAGAGATGGCTCTGCTGTTAAAGGGTAGGCTTATAACCAAAAGTATAAGAAATTTGCTGTGAAATTGTCACTCCTAGGATTGACAGAGCCAGACTCTTAAAGTTTCATCAACATCACTATTTAATCATGAACTGAATTAAGTTAAAAATAATAGGAAAGACCCCTGTGCTCAGACTTTTTGGTTCTGTTGCTCTTCTTGTGGAGTTCCTGCCCTCTGCAGATCTTACTGTTTCCCACTTCTTTCCTAAGATTCCCTGCATTCTGCCCAAAGGTTGCCCATAAGCCTCAGAATAACAATCTGAGCACAGGGGTCTTTCCTGAGACTGATACTCCAACCAAGGACTATGCATGGAGATAACCTAAGACCCCTGCACAGATATAGTCCATGGCAGTTCAGTATCAAAGTGGGTTCCATTGTAATAGGAACAGGGACTGTCTCTGAGTATGAACTGATGAGTATTACCTCCCCCTGAGGGGGAAGCAACATTACCACGCCACAGAAGAAGACAATGCATCCACTCCTGATGGGACCTAATAGACTAGGATCAGAAGAAAGGAAAAGAAGACCTCCCCTATCAGTGGATTTGGGGAGGAGCATGCATGCAGAGGGTGAAGGAAGGGAAGGATTGGGAAGGGAGGAGGGAGGGCGGCTACAAAGTAAATAAAGTGTAATTAATAAAGAATTAAAAAAATAATAGTCATGCTAATATGGACTGGAGAAAACACAAAATGTCTCTCATAATTTTAATAGGTGTATTTTTCACAAAATTTTCAAGATAGATTGCAAAGAATTAAAATTCATATTTTCTCCTCCTTCACCACACTCCTTGCTTTTTAACACACCCAAACACCATCCGGCATTCCCTGAGAATTCACAGGCAAATCTCCAAAAAAAGGAAGAAGTTATTCTAATTGTAGACTTTCACCTCTTTCAGCTTCTCCGAAATCAATTCCCCAGTCTTAATCCCAGATTTGTAGGAGGCCATCTGCTTCAGGTTCCCTTATCCCACAAAGCCCCCTTCTCCAGGGGATCACACAGATCTTATAATGCAAACTTTCCTCTCTGTACTCATTGCTTTATCCTAACCCCCAATTCCAGCAGGCACTGACATCAATGCAGTGGCTGGCTCTTTGATCACCTTCCCATGGGGGGGGGGGCAGCCTTACCAGTCCACAGAGGAAGACAATGCAGCCACTCCTGATGAGATCTGATAGGCTACTGTTAGATGGAAGGGGAGGCAGACCTCCTGTATCAGAGGACTTGGAGAAGGACATGGGAGAAGATAAGAGAGGAAGGGTGGGATTGGGAAGGAGTAAAGGAGGGGGTACAGCTGGAATACAAAGTGAATAAACTGTAATTAATGTAAAAAATAAAAATTAAAGTTAAAAAAATACATACCCAATAAAGGTAAGAACAACTAACAACTTAGAATTATAATCTTAAACTCAGATGTGTATGTGTCAATTTAGAAGACAATCAATCATAGCATGGTCAATAGGTCTCTAATAGAGCAAAAGAGCCCTCCATCAACAGGTCTTGAATATCGCGACATAGTTGACACAGAAGTAAGGGACCTTAAAACAGGCATTATGTGTATCATAGAGGAATAACCTAGTAAGGAAATATATGATCACAACAACAGCGGAAGGAAATGATTAAAATAGTTCAAGACATAAAAGTAAAATAGAATCAATAAATAATACCCAAACTGAAGAAAATCTGAAAATTAAAAATTTAAGAATTGGATTAGGAAACTCAGAGGCAAGCCTTAGCAACAGAATACAACAGATGAAAGAGAAAATATCTGGCATTAAAGATAGGGCAGTAGAGATGGATTATTTTGTCAAAGAAAACATTGAATCAAAATAACTCTGGCACAAAAAATCCTAGGAAATGTTGTACTCTATGAATAGCTCAAATTACAGAATACTAGGAATAGATGAAAGAGAATAAATCCAGGTCAAAGGCAGAGAAAATATTTTCAACAACATCATTGAAGATTTCTATAATATAATCTAAAGAAGGAGGTGTCTATCATGAAACCAGAAGAGTGTAGAGCATAGAAAGAATCAGAAAATAGACTATCACTTACTAAAATTAAATCAAGATCACTTAAGTAATTTGAACAGACCTAAAACTGTTAGTCAAATAAAGAAATCACTAAAAGCCTTCTGACAAAAGAGAAAAAAAAGCCCAAGGCCAGATGGCTTGAATGCGGAATCCTATCCAGCAGACTTTCAAAGATGAGTTAATGCCAATACTCAAATTATTCCTTAAAATACACACTAACCACATCAAGACCCAACAAAGAAAGAAAATTTCAAACGAATTTCTCTTAAGCCCACAGATGCAAATTTTTGGCCTTTTAACCCTATAGGTCCTTTGTGTATATTACATCATAGGTTCAGTATTTTTATGTGATTCCTTAGTTTGCAATTGAGAGGGTCTGTATGACTATACAAATTTCTTGTGCCTTTTCTTGGTCATTTCCCCCATCTGCTTACTTGTTTTCTTCTGTTTTGACACGTTAGTTTTTGTTTCATTTTATGATCTTTTATTATGTTTATCTCTTAGAGACCCGTTTGTTTTCTAATGAGGGAGAAAAAGGGAGTAGAAGTATTGATGTTAGGGCAATGTGGAAGACCCAGGAGGAGCATATAGAGGGGAAACTATGATCAGGGCGCACTCAGTGCAAAAAATATAAAATTTCAGTAAAATGAAAAAATAAACAAATTAAAAAATAAGTTCATTAAAACTTTTCTAACTGGAGAGAATGTAAAATAAAAAAGCCACCAACTTGAAACCACAGAGAATCTTTTTTTCCTAAAAAGCAGTAACAAGAAAGCAGAGATGATAGTATAGTATAATATGCAAAGAAAAGAATGAGATTTTTACAAAAACAATCAATAGTTTAAAGACAGTCAGTATGTATCAAAAAGTAGTAACTTATTGCTACTACTTTGCTAATTCTTTGAAAAATCAAAGACATGAAAACAAATGTAAAAATAATGACACCGCTTACATAATTGAAAATACTAAAATGAAAGATTTCTCATTATAAAACAGAAGTAACAAAGTAACAATCTGAAAAATTATAAGTGCAAAGAAATAAGAAAATAGGATTATTTATATTCAGTGAAAATACTTTTTGGTAATGTGTAGAATGGAGACAGCTTCTAATCATACAAACTCACCAACACTCATATGGTAGGATACTATTAGATAAAACTACATTGGTCCTTTTCTCTGGAGACTGATGTAAAATTCCTGAAATCCTTGAAATTCCTGAAGTATGGAGACATCTTTGTTATGAACAATGAATCTCTTTTGTTGGGAACTTGAAGCCAGACAAATTGAATAACAGAGTGGAAGACCTAGGTAACCTCAGGCTGGGAGTCCTCATGAGAAAGAAGGTGTAATTACTGTTTGGACTATTCATTCCACCACTAACCTAGAGGTAATTGTGAAGAGAATGGACAGGAAAAATCAATAAGATCCCTGCATGTTGAGAGGACACTGGCATCTGTGCTGTGAACCTGTCTGTACAATAGCAACACTATTTTTCTCCAAATGCAAAGAAAAGTATTTTGCCATTATATTTGTCCATTATAGTAAATTAGCCAAAACTGGTATTATAGAGACACAGTACAAAAGATAAACAACAAGAACCAACACTAATAATGGAAAATGCAAATGGGAGTTTTCCGCATTAAAGTATCTCTTAACCTAATTTTCATTCTTTCCAGACTATATTAACATGGTGAATTTCTTATCCTTACAGGAATTATTTCATTACAACCTTTGAGTAAAGAAATCTTCCTATGTACTTTTATTTAAATGGAATAATAATGTTAGTAAGCTTTAACTGTAAAATAGAAAGATTAGGTTTATTATCTCTTATATATTAATAAGGATTTCATAAAACTCCTTGAAAACAGGATGCACATTTTTCTCAGCACATTATATTTTGGATAAAAAAATTACTGTATTTCATTTATAGTGCTAAAATATTTCTGGATAAATGTATGTTTTTCTGTATATTTGAAATGAATTATTAAAATATTTGAAATCTATATCGGATAAAAAATCCTCAAATCTAAACAAAGGAAATAAAAGTGCATTTGGTCCTTTCCCCTGTCTGCTACAGTCTCTGTGATAGACAGTGTCTGTCTGATCACATTTCAAGCAAGCCAAACCACACATGTTTCTGTCTTATGATTCTAGATCTGAGAGAGAGAAATACATCAAAAATATTCTCTTTAAAATTCCCAAAGTGCTGGACAGGTGTAAGAGTTATTCACTCTTATAAATAAAGATAGCAAAGACTCCCCACCGTTAATGCTATTATAAAATTCATTCCTCTACCAAATGGTAAAATTTCATAGATGTCCCATGGAGTCTCCCAGTGTTACTTAAAATGAACACTAGAAGCAATTTTAGCATTTGATCACATACCAGACTCGTATTCGGCAGAAATTTTCTTATATTTCAACGATTATGATAAGATTGTTTCTTCTAAACTTACTATACTCATGTATACAATTTGATATATTGAAAAACATTTTTTTATCTTAAATTAGGCCTATATAGAATTAACAGTATCTTGAAATAAATTCCTAAGAAAATTTTTAATTGAAAGGTAAGTTACCACATAAGAATTTTGATCAATGCCTTTTTTAATTTTATAACTTGAATAAAAATATTATTCTGAAAAATAACATACCTGTTGTTTTTAATTATCTGTAATTACAAATGAAATTGGTGCTTACATTTTAGATCTGCAGTACCTTATGTGACAGTTAGGAAAGGTAGTGTGCCACCTAAAATTAGAATAAATGGAAACATTAATAATAATTGAATTGATGTATCTAACATTATAAATATCAAGGTTAAAATGTGTTTCTTTATTTCAACTTGTATATTAGAGAGTTTTATAAAATAATGGTCCTTAATCCATCAAAGTTTTATGGCTAAAGTTTATGGAGCATTAATGATACCTAGAATTTTATGGAAACTTTAATCTGAATGAAAATGCATACTTTATTCTAAATTATGTGTATTTAACCTTAATCCAATCCTTACCACCAATAATCTGTAACCCCATATTAAAGTGTGGATAAAGTTAATATTTATTATTTTAAAGCACCTCTAATAAATAAATTAGGCTACTTAGAAAAGTTTAGCAAATGAGACACATTATTAGCTTAATGGAAATTATTGTGAATCTGTGACACTCAGAAGCAAACATAGTTCTTACAGTTAAAAGATGATGTTCTATACAGCCCAGATTAGCTATTCACAAACAGCTGTAAATTTTAGAAGATGTCCTACTCTGTTAAAACAAGGTTTTAACTCAAGTTAACTTGTTCTCTCTAATACGTGGATTGTAACTTTGAATCCTTTCCTTAAATTAGAATACATGTGGAAACCAGGTAATTAGAAGCAAGCCTTTTGGGATAAGTGTATTATTGTAAGTGTATATGAAGTGTAAATATATGGAAAATAAAAATAGAAATGTAGAGTTAGTGGGTATGTAAAGGCTCAAATATATAGGGAGGTTGAGGAAATGAGAGGGTGAGGAAAGTTTTAACCATATTGAATGTTATATTGAAACCTATGTGAAAACCTATGATCTTTCAACCTAAGTCAAAATTTTAAGAAAGGAGAACATAAACACACAAAAGAATAGAGGATCCTTTGTTTCAAAGATTTAAATGAGGAGGGGTCAAGGAGACATGGAACAAGAGGAGATAGGATTTAGCCTGAACTAAGAAGGACTAAAAAAATTCATATAGAAATTCAGTAGTTTAAAATATTTTAATTAAATCATTTAAGAATGAAAGTGAGTTTGATAACAAGTACCTGCACGAATAGACTGCTTCCAGAAGACATGAATTACTTTTAATCTTGGTAATTAAGATTAGATACCATTATCTAATGGTAATTAGATACCATTCCTTAAGTTAATAGACAGGGAAGATTTGTAGCACCTAAACAACACAACTATCCCTTTTTCTCTTGGTTACGTTCTATAACTAAAGTATAAGTAAATACTATTACCTCCATGTAGAAACCATCGATTTTTTTTATAAGACATCAATAAATCAAGTCAAATTAACCAAAAAAGCAATGTTTCTGCTGACTAGATTTAATAGAGCTGGAAGGTGCTATAATATTTTGATGGGGAAGAATGACAGAAGTGGTCTTGTCCAGTACTGGACACTGCATGGTACAATACTGTCCTAACAGGCAAGTTGTATCCATTGGCACAATAGTGGAAAGGATGTTTGTTTGGGCAGGTCTCATGCTATATATTCTGATGCTAATTATTGGCCCCCACTATCTGGTTGCTGCCCAAATGAGCAGATGCTCAAGTGCCACAAAACTATGTTTATAACCTTGACTAAAAACTTATTTCTGTTTGACCAATATACAAAAAAGCCAACACACCTGGGCAGAGCGAATGGGGTAGGTGTGGCTAAGGTTCATAGGTTTTGAGAACAAGGAGGATCTTGGGAAGGAAACTACAGAAGAATGAAGGAGGATGCCACCAGTGGATCAGCATGGAAGGAATCCTGTGAGCCAGGAGAAGGAATGGCCTGCAACGGAACTGCCGAGATGAAAGATGCAAGCAAGCACCTTGTGATACTGCATGGAAGGTAGCCCAGATAGGAATGTTTAAAGCAGATGGCATGAGATTAGGGCTGGGAGATATTGACAACATAGGTGAGTTTATCAATCTGCCCAACCCAAGGTGAAACAAGGCAAATATAAAATCTGACAGGTATCTGAGTTTTATTGATTATTGTAGCAGATTAGATAATACCATCATAAAAAAATTATAGGGGTAATAAAAATATTATTAGACCCTATCATTAAATTAAGAGAAACAGATGTTTATGAGAGTACTCAGCAATGTTCTTGTCTTGCTCTCGAGCTTGATTAGACAACCTTCTCTTTCTAGTAGGTAGTTGTTAATGCAAAAATTCATAACTGCTCAAAATACTGAAAATAATTAATGGTGAGTTCTCAGGTGAACTAGCTAATGCTCAGGAAATATCAAGGAAATTTAGGAGGAAAGCACTAAAGAGCCACAAAATGCTGTCTGTCTTCTTTCTAGGCATGACATTGGTAATAGATATCTTGACTTAGAGAAGCAGTGGGTACTTGCCACCTATCTAGCTGATAAGACATCCAGGATGGGTGAGGAAGGGGTTCCTTTAGAGCCACCCGTAACTGAGGTGTTACTGTCATTTGAGGACCACTGAGTAAAGGAGGATCCCTTGTCTTTGGGGATGTGACCACTGTTGGGTTGCTCATTCCTCAATGAAAGCTTCATGCACATGAGAATATTCTTTTTTTTATTAAATTTTTTTATTTAACTTTTATTAAATACACTTTATTCCTTTTGTATCCCCCCATAAGTCCCTCCCTCCTCCCCTCCCGGTCCCACCCTTCCCCCTTTCT
>REGO01000735.1:212548-226713 GCA_010120015.1 Rhombomys opimus | reverse complement strand
TTTCTTGTTCTGTTGCTCTCTTTGTGGAGGCCCTGTCCTCTCCAGCTCTTACTATTTCCCAGTTCTTACATAAAATTCCATTCACTCTGCCCCACAGTTAGTTGCCATCAGGCTTGGAATCTGCTTTGGTAGTCAGTAGGACAGAGGCTTTCAGAGGAGAATATTCTTAATACTAACTGGAATCAGAAGGGTACTAGTAATCATAATTTTATTAAACACAACAGTAGATTTTTTTTAGTTTTGCACACATTTCATATTTTATTTACATTTTAAAATTAACTTTAATCTTAAAATCACATATCGATATACCTATTTCCTTTTTGTTGATTTCACTTAAAACTTCTAAGCATGTTTTTTTAAACAAAGACTGCAAACAAATTATCATGTCTGTTACATGTAACAAATGGGAACAGCTTTCAACAGAAATCATTAATATCTCCTAAGCATCATTTTATTTTAAATACAGGTATCAAACTATCCTGAACCTTTTTTTGATATGAGTAGTAGTCAGCACCCATACCACTTCAAGAACTTACACAATTTGTGACTGTTCGATATACCTGCTACTTTAAACCATTCCAGCTGTGGCTTTAAGTACTATGGATAAGGCATGCCATTTCTGATCTTTCTTCTTGAGACTTGTCTTCTTGTCTTTTCAGAAAGACAAAGTTATCCATGGCCCTCTGACACTCCTTTGCCATGTTTCTGTCCTGAAAACCTGCATTCAATTTGAATACTTTAGATTCATGTTTAAATGACAGTGCTTTAAACAGAGTAAGAAAAGTTGTGTTGCACTTCTCTTGTTACCTGAAAACATAATAGGTGTACATACATTAAATAAATTCCAGGTCATGGTTACCAGCTAGAATTATTTTACTTAATGTGTGGGTATTTTGCATGGTGATATTTAATCAAGACATTAACAGGAGTAGAAGGTTGTTGATTTAAGACAAACTTGATATACACTATTAGTTGTTATATCTCTGTCCTCTGGTAATTGTGGAAGCTTCACATTTTCTTTGGACATCATTAGACATGTTTGCTCTTGAAGTACAACTTTAATGCTATAGGAATTTTTCCATTTTACTAATACTGGTATGCTCCATGTATCTACCATTCCACTGTAATTATTGTGTCCATTAATAATAATTTTTGTTACAGATCTAACTGATGGAGGAGCTCTGGGTGTTTAGATCCACAGTCTACTTTCAGGCTACATATTCTGTTTTCATAGTTTGTCCTCAGTGGGCCAATAATTGTGCCTATCAACCTGTGTCATGTCTTCATCATCCTCAAGGCCCTATCTAACCACACCATCACCCACTCATTTCTGTCCTTCTTCAAGTTACCCCATCTTCTCCTGCCAGTAAAAGGGTTTTTGACTCCCGCAGGGAAACTTAGAGGAAGACAGTGGAATTAATATGTTAAAATATATGGACCAAATATATCTGGGCACAGGACTTTTCTGAGACTGACATTCAACCAACGACCATGTATGGATATAACCTAGAACCTCTGCTTGGATGTAGCCCGTGGTAGCTCAGTAACCAATTGGTTTCCCATAGTAAGGGGAACAAGGACTATTTCTAACAGGAACTCAATGGCTGGCTCTTTAACCTCCCCACCCCCAAGGGAGGAGCAGCCCTGTTAGGCCACAGAGAAGGACTTTGCAGCCAGTCCTGAAGATATCTGATAAAACTGGGTCAGATGAATGGGGAGGAGGTCCCCCCGATCAGTGGACTTGGAAAGGGGCAGGGTGGAGATAAGGGAGGGAGGGTGGGATTGGGTGGGAATGAGGGAACGGGATACAGCTGGGAAACAGAGTTAATAAAATGTAACTGATAAGAAAAAAATAAAATTAAAAAAAGAAAAAAATATATTTTTTGTATGTATGACTTGTTCAGCTAAGAAAATAAAAATATTACAATATTACTAAAAATAACTTGGTCTATCATGAAAGAAAATGTATCACTGTGCTTCCTCTACAGACATATATTATTATCTTGTACTCTAGAAGAAAATAATACTTAGAGAGTGCTACCATAGTCAGGACACTGAAGTCTTAGAAATGGAATTTTCATAGCAGCTTCATTTGTACTAGCTAGAACCTGGAAACAACCCAGATGTCCCTCCATGGAGGAATGGATACAGAAGTTGTGGTACATTTACACAATGGAATACTTCTCAGCAATTATAAACAAGGAAATCAAGAAATTTCCAGGCAAATGGTGGGATCTAAAAAAGATCATCCTGAGGTATCTGAGAAGAAGAAAGACACACGTGGTATATACTCACTTATAAGTGGATACTAGACCTACAATATAGGAGAAACATACTAAAATCTGTTCAACTAAAGAAGCTAAGCAAGAAGGAGGACCCTGGGTAAGATGATCAATCCTCTCTCAGAAAGACAAACAGAAAGGACATTGGAAGAAGGAGAAAACAGGAAACAGGATAGGAGCCTACTATAGAGGGCCTCTGAAAGACTAATTGGCAGTGTATCAAAGCAGATGCTGAGACTCATAACCAAACTGTGGGCACAGTGCAGGGAACCATATGAAAGAAGGGGATATGGTAAGATCTGGAGAAGACAGGAGCTCTACAAGGAGAGCAACAGAACCAAATACCTGGGCACAGTGGTCTTTTCTGAGATTGATACTCCAACCAAGGTCCATTCATGTATATAACCTAGAACCCCTGCTCAGATGTAGCCCATGGCAGCTCAGTATCCAAGTAGGTACCCTAGTAAGGGCAACAAGAAATGTATCTGGCATGAACTCATTGGCACTCCCCACCACGAGGTAGGAGCAGCCTTGTCAGGCCACAGAAGAGGACAATGCAGCCAGTCCTGATGAGACCTGATAAGCCAGGGTCAGATGGAAGGGGAGGAGGACCTCCCCTATTGGTGGACTTGTGGAGGGGCATGGGAGGTAGCAATGAAGGCGGAAGGGAATAAGGGAGGGAGCTATGGGGGGGATACAAAGTGAATAAACTGTGATTAATATAAAAATATAAAAAATTAATAAAATAATAAATCAATAATAATAAAAAAAAGAGTGCTTACTCCTACAGAGGACCTGGGTTCAGTTGTCAGCACCCACATATTGGTTTACAACCACCTTTAAGTAGTTTTAGTTTACTTGATACTTTCTTCTGCCCTCTATGTGCTATATGCTACTGAACACACATAGTTCACTCAGTAAACATGCATACACAAAAAATTTTAAAAATCTTTTATGAAAAATTAAAAAGAATTAAAAAAATTACCAAGAGTAAAGAAAGTCATTTAAAGGCAGAGACATCGATAATATCTGAAAACATCTCAAGAAGCTGATGCATCTTTAGGGTAGGACTATAGATTTTGGTATGTTTATCTAGATTATATGACTAATATACACTTATAAGTCAGTATATACCATGTGGGTCATTCTATTTTTGGGTTACCTCACTCAGGATGATCTTTTCTAGTTCCATCTATTTCCCTGAAAATATTCCTTGTTTTTATTTGCAGAGTAGTATTCCATTGTGTAAATGTACCACAATTTCTTTATCCATTCCTTGGTTGAGGTATATCTAGGCTGTTTCCAGATCCTGGCTATTATGAATAAAGCTGCTATAAACATAGTTGAGCAAATGTCCTTTTTGACTGGTTGAACATCTTTTGGATATATGTCCAGGAGTTGTATAGCTGGATCTTGAGGTAGCGCTATTCCTAATTTTCTGAGAACGTGTCAGATTGCTTTCCAAAGTGATTGTACAAGTTTACATTCCCACCAACAATAGAGGAGGGTTCCCTTTTCTCCACATCCTTACCAGCATGTGTTTTCACTTGAATTTTTGATCTTAGCCATTCTGATGGGTAAAAAGTGGAATCTCAGGGTCATTTTGATTTTCATTGCTCAGATGACTAAGGACTTTAAGGATTTCTTTAAGTGTTAAGGAGGACCCTAGAGACCATGCTTAATCCTAATTCAGAAGGGCAAACAAGTTAGACATAGGAAGTAGGAGAGGACAAGGAAGAGGCCAGTATTATTCCACAGAGAAAAACTACCTTCTGAAAACTCTATTGAAGTAGATGCTGAGACTCAGAGACAAACTTGGGGCAGAGTTCAGAGAATCTTATGAAAGAAGGGGGAGACATAAAGACCTGAAGGTGGCAGGAACACCATAAGAAGACCAACAGAGCCAAAAATCTGGGTCCTGGGGGTCCTGCAGAGACTGATGAGTCAATCAAGCACCATGTATGTAGAGAACCTATACCCCCTGCTCAGATGTAGCCCATGGGCTGTTCAGTCTCCATGTTGGTACCCTAGTAAGGGGAACAGGGGCAGTCACTTGGGTGAAGTTGTTTGCCTGCTCTTTGATCACCTCCCCCTGGTGAGGTGGCCTAGCTAGGCCACAGAGAAAGAGGATCCAGACAGTCCTGTTGAGATCATATAGACTGGGGTCAGATAGTAGGGGAAGAGAGATTCCCTTTTCAGTGAACTAGGGGAGGAAGATGGGGGAGAGGGAGAAGAAGAAAGGATAGGACCAGGAGGAGATGAGGGAGGATGCTACAGCAGGGATACAAAGTGAATAAATTGCAATTAAGAACAACAACAATAATAATAGTAACAATAAAAAAAAAAGGAATGCCAAAAAAAGACAAAAGATTCTCCAGACTCTTTGAGAAGCTTCACACCATAGTTTCTGGGAAATGCTGTGAAATACATAGAAAACAAAAACAAAAACAAAAAAACCCAAAAACATTAAACACGGATTCTCATGTTCTGTAAATGATACATTGGCTCATAATTGGCTTTTGTTCAAACCAACCTCACATAAGCCCCTTGCACTTAACAGTGTATTAATTATGGCTATGTGCATCCAAATTTATGCATCAATGTGTCTATTTTGTCTGAATTCTTATGTTTCCCATAATCCTTTAGGATCTGTGAGCAAATGTGTAATTGCTGCAAGCTTCCAGCCCCAAATTACAACTCTCAACTACAAAATGAAAGATATCTTGGAAGAAGAAGTAAGCCTTTCAATCTCAGGCTCTTCAAGAAGCACTCCATATGAACACAAAGCTTAAAGTCAAAGGAAATAATCTGGAGGGTCAAGACCTTCTGATAAGTTACAGTGTATGTAGCTAAGAAGTGGGAGCAGTAGATATACAGTAAATGGAGTCCGGCATAAAAACCCAGAGGGCCTCTATGTGTGAATCACTTATGAATAGGCAGATGTGGACTTTCAAGAGATCATATCAGTATGTCAGCAAGGAACTCTTAGAACCTCCTCCTAATTTAAGCTTGGTAATAATCTATTTGGACTTTCGGAACATATTTGTTTTCCAAAATGATTTGCATATACGCTAAGTCTAAACCAGCATCTCAATTTGAGCAGTGCAATCAATATAGGAGAAAAGTATGCTGCTCGTTGTATTTAGAGTACAGCAGAGTTGATACAACCCCTGGGTTTTCATTTAAATCTTTGCTTCTGCTCCTAAGGCAGAAATGATAAACAACAACAACAAATAAAAGGTGTGTATTTACCAACTAGTCCCATTGTCCTTTCATCTACTGAAAGACTTGGCTGCAATTTTCTACTAAGTGTATAGACAAATTGTTTTCAGGGAGTATACAGTATCAGAGAAAGACAGTATTCAAGATATAAAGCACCATGCCAGGCACATAGGAGGATATCTATTTGCTTAAGAAGTAAAAGTGCATCCTCTTTGGACATCAGAAGAAGAAGAAAACAGGAAACAGCAGAGGAACCTGCTACAGCGGGCCTCTGAAAGCCAGAAGAAGAAAACAGGAAACAAACTAGGAACCTACCACAGAGGACCTCTGAAAGCCTCTGCCCTGCAGACTATAAAAGCAGATGCTGAGCCTGATGGGCAACTGTTGGGCAGAGTGAATGGAAATTTATGTAAGAAGTGGGAATTTATGTAAGAGCTGGAGAGGACAGGAACTCCACAAGGAGAGCAACAGAACAAGAAAATCTGAACACAGGGAACTTCCCAGAGACTCATACTCCAACCAAGGACTATTCATGGAGATAAGCTAGAACCCCTGCACAGATGTAGCCCATGGCAGTTCAGTGTCCAAGTGGGTTACATAGTAATGGGAAGAGGGACTGTCTCTGACATAATCTGATTGGCCTGCTCTTTGATCACCTTCCCCTAGGGGGAGCAGCCTTACCAGGCCACAGTAGAGGACAATGCAGCCATTTTTGTTGAGAACTGATAGACTAAGATCAGAAAGGAGAGGAGAACCTCCCCTGTCAGTGGACTTGGGGAGTGGCATGCATGCAGAAAGGGGAGGGAGGGAGGGATCAGGAGGGGAGGAGGGAGGGACTTATGGGGGAATACAAAAGGAATAAAGTGTAATTAATAAAAAATTTTAAAAAAAGAAGTAAAAGTGCCACTTAGATTATCAAGTGCTTCTTGCTATAATTGAATGTAGAAGAAAATGTACATGTGAAAATGACAGCACTTAATGATGACACATATTTACCAGCTTCTAGTTTGGGACCATGTAGATGATAAAACTGTTCTGAACATCTAGTGTAAGGCTTTGCGAAACATACATATATATGTATATATATAATTTTTATTGCAAATGTTTCTAGATTTAAATTGATGAGTCATAAATAAATGTCAAGCTTCTGAAATATAAAGTGGTGTTAATATTTTTTTGTTGCAACCCTAAGTAGCACGTATCAATAGAACACTAAAATTTGATGCACAAGTAAATTTTCTATTTTTATTCTCTATTTTATTCAGATGATTTTTTTTTTGTAATAATTTTTGTTCCCTCTCCTACTGGAATACATCGTCTCTAAAACAGTCCTTTCTAAAAAGCAGAGATATTAAGGTTCAAGGCAAGAAATGAGTGTTTGCTCTCGCAGGTAAAGGCAGATGCCAGGATTGCCTTCTACACAGAAAATGTTGAGGAAAGGCCACCGACAAAACACGTGGCATCCACAATTAGAAAAACATGCACACAGTTGTGGCAGAGTTCTCAGAAAATAGGAGTAATTTTGGCTAAAAGCACTATTTCCAGCAAGAGGATCAAGGACAAGGAGGCTAAGGAAGAAGGCAATTTAAAAAGCCAATGTTAGACATTCAGAGTCTATCAGAAACAGCAGAACATTTCTCAATCGGAATTGTGTAAAGACCTCTGTGATCCAGTGTTTCACCCTTCT
Organism: Rhombomys opimus; assembly: GCA_010120015.1. Classification (NCBI taxonomy): domain Eukaryota; kingdom Metazoa; phylum Chordata; class Mammalia; order Rodentia; family Muridae; genus Rhombomys; species Rhombomys opimus. Next base: position 219,522 of record REGO01000735.1, on the reverse strand, counting down.
ACAGACTTGTGTGGTACTGGACAGATAATCAAAATGAAGACATTGCTGAATTAAAATAAGGACAACATTGGGAACTGAGCTCAGAAATAAATCAAAAAATAAAGATCAACATAGAAACTGCTTGTTTACGTGAAATTTTTTATTTATTGAAATCCTATGTACACTTTATCTTTTTTTTTCAATGTTGAGATAGTTTTATTTGGTTGTATAAAAGATATCAGCAAAAGAACTGAACACAAAACTTAAAAATAATGAAAAGAACCACCCCTCTCCCCACCCCATTTCATCCCCCTGACCTCTGAGTTCCTGGAGACCTCTTCACACCCACAACAGGAGATTTGAGTACACCCTGCAGGTGGTCCCCAGCTGCCAGTTGAGATCCTCCTTACCCTCTGGCCTCACCTCACTTCCAAGCACTTGTTGCAGCCAAATAGCAAATATTCTCTCTATGCGCTGTATCTGCACCCCCCAATCCCAGGTCCAAGAAAGTTATGAGGAGCTGAGGTCTCTGTTCTGTGGTGTGATGTGGTGTCAAAGTCCTCTTCTCACAGTGGGTCCTTAGCCTATGGGAGTGATGATCAGCTGCAGGTGCCAATCATGGTCATACAAGAGAGACAGTGCCATGAAGATAATAAAAAAGGACCTCTGGGTGATCTTTTGACAACCTGGTCAGTGCGTGATGCCTTGGTCCCCAGCAGCCTTGAACACCTTACTTTATAAATGACACATACATTGTATTAAGTGGCTCTTACCTCTCCCAATTTCACGAGACAATGATAGCAAAATAAGTATCATGATGATGTTTGAGCTGAGATTTTATTGATTTGAATATCTGTGAGAATCAGCATTGGCATCCACTACAAACTCAGTGAAATTTTACAGTAACTGTTTATGTGTATTAGACATAATAAATTGTATGCTGATTAATTACTGAACCATAACTGTTATCTCCCACATATAGTATGTACTTTAAAACTTGTATTTTGTGATAATAGCTTATGTTTCGCTTATGCTAAATTTGTTGTGATTTCACAATGGTATAATATCCACCATATGTAAAAATTTTAAGCAAAGCTGTTACATTTGTAAGTACATTTTCCCATAGTCACTGTGTTATTTGGCATATTTAAATAACACTCTCACATGACATTTGTTTTGTTGGTGAACATGCAGAAGAGAATCCAGCTTCATCGTCAACAGCTGACCAAGTATTTGTTCAACAGTGCTTTCCGTTGTTGTCAGTACACTTTGTCAGCACCTCTCTCATTCCTCTACATAATTAGCAGCTCACAAATCTCACTGTTGCTTTACCACCGTAAAACATGCCTTCTTCCAGAGAATTCAATTGGAAAATTGTTCTTGTCTTAGTAAAAGAAACTACAGAGCATTCATCAGTGATTAATGTTTATTTATATATATATCTGTATGCAGCATTCTTTTTCATTTCTTTAGCTAACTAATAGCAAAATAAAAATCATGTTAAGTTTTATTTTTTTTTTCCAATTACAAATTCTGTGTCTTGGATTGTAGTATTGAAATAAAAGTAGTGATAGAATTACTGTTCAATGTATAAGCCTGTTAATCTCTCTCTCTCTCTCTCTCTCTCTCTGTGTGTGTGTGTGTGTGTGTGTAAGAAAGAGAGAGAGAGAGAGAGAGAGAGAGGAGCCCAGGTTCCCAGTTTCTGTTGTATTAAATATTTCTAGCATGCAATTTTTTTTAAGTGGCTGAAACATTTGAAGGTACAGAGATGATTCTCTTGTTAGGAGGAATAAATAAATATTCTTGTTAGGAAGAATAAATAAAATTTTGATCCCACATTTTGTTGATCAGAATAATTGTAGTAAATTTGTATATTCTGAAGTGCATTGAAAACTTAAGAAAGAAAAACATTGGAATCTAAGGCTAAACAACTCACCTGTCCTAAGGGAGACCCCAATGCTATCATGTGGCTAAATGGATAGAGTATTAAACTGATTACTTATATATTATACTCATACCCAGAGATCAATGCACATATCAATTCTCAACTGAGAATCTTATATTTGTAGTTGATAGTGATTAACACAAAGACACATCTGGTTAAGGTGCACCGAGTAAGACACATCAGAATGTTCAGCCCTAAAGCAAACCTGTATCAGACATTCTTTCTTATCCAGAACTCAGGGATGCTGAAATTAGAAGGTAGATTTTGTATGAGAGCAAAAGCAGATAGCTACGTGGAAACATCTTCAGGACAGTGCAGAGCAGCTTAATTAGGAACTCTCAGCACACACAAAACTTGTGAACTTTTGGAAAATAGTGGGAGGAAAGAGAAAAGAACCCAGAAGTGACAGGAGCTCCACAAGAAACACAACAGAGTCAACTAATCTTGACTCAGAGGGGCTTGAGGAAGCTGAAGCATCAACCAAGAACCATGCATGAACTGGATGTAGGTCCCCTACAAAGATGTAGCAGACGGCAGATTAGGCTTCAAGTAAGGGAAATGGGGACTGCATGGGACACACTTGCTAGCTTTTAGATCAATTTCCCCTGGCTGGACTTGTTTGGCAGGCCACTGGGGAAGAGGGTACTTTCAGTCCTGATGCAACTTGTTGAACTGGGGTGGATGGAAAAGGGAGATCTCCTTTTCCTCAGAAAAAGGGGAAAAGGAAGGGGAAAGGGAGAGAGAGTAGGAACAGAAGGGAAGGAGGGAAGGGACTACAAGGATGTAAAGTGAATTAAATAAATAAATGAGAAAAAAATTCTAAAACAAAAACTTAATGTTTTCAAGTGTTGCAAATATTCCTACGTGTGCTTTACAATGCAATTATTTTCTTCCCTTCATGGTAAAATAAATGAAATTATTTTAAAGTAATCAAAAATATTTAGATTTCTGGGTTTATAATGCTTTCATTCCAAATAACAGTTGATGCACATATTTTTTCAAATAATTTGGAATATCTGATAGTTATAAATACAGAGATTTAAGAAAATTACTCTGACTGTTCTATCACTTAATTCCTTAATAAGCAAAACACATTGTTGGTTTTGATTCATTTTTGAATTGTCTCACTTCTTAAGTGTGCAATTTTGATCTTTTTCTCTAAGTGATTTAAACATTTTCATCACTCTTGATGACAGTTCATAAACTACACAGTTAGGAATAATTGTAATGCTTCTGTGTCTAGAAGAAGGTGAGTTCAAATGGATATATGACATGCAGTTGTGTCACAGATAATATTCCATTTGATTATGTGTGAAACTTGATAAGATGAAGAATAGTACTCTAAAGGGAAAACAGAAGCACAGTTACATTTTTTTTTCGAAAAAAAATAACAGTGCTCGAAGTATATGCTACCAAAGCAGATAAAATATTTTAATGCATTATTGCAATCAGTGAGGCAAGAGTGATGAATGTGGTACCCTGCCACTGGAGAAGAGAGGAGATGGATGGGGGGTGTTGAGCAGATAGAACCCACAGGGGGGCTTCCTTTTAGAACAAGGGAGAAGTTATGCCTTCCCATAGAATCTGAGGATGTTGGGGTTATAAATTATATTAGTGCTTTTTAAAAAGTGTTTGGTTTAGGTTCTAAACTGTAGATGAGAAGAAAATGAATTCTGTGTGACACTCATTTTCAGACTGGGTGGTTTTGTTAAACTATTGAGTAGTCAGCAGAAAAACAAGTAAGGGACAGAGGTTGACTGAGACAGGAAAAAGTTGGGTATAGGAGAACTATGCTAAAAGGTTTTTCTTTAATATAGAATATGTGCACTTCAAAATATCTGAAAGATAAAATTAAAAATGTTTTTAATTAGAAAATATCATCTTTTATTAATTCCTCCCATGTACCTCCTTGATCTCTTTAATGTTCTTTGCTTGTTTTTTCACTAATTGTTAATATAAACACACATACACACATGCACTCCTAAATATATGACCACTTGTATTATTATTAAAGTCTTACTTAAGAATACATGTAGTCAAGATTGTGGTGTTGGATTCCCTGATCTGTCCAGAAGACACAATTTTATAACAAACTTCCTGTTATATGGATCTTGCTTTTTTCCTGCACGCTCTTAATTATGTTCATTAAGTCTTTCTGGTGCAAATGTACTGTGGTTAAGTTGTCAGTTTGAACTGGGCACCACACATTCTCCTAGTCTGAAGACTTAGATCAGTTGTAGTTTCTTGTAGTGGTCTCCTCCTGCTGCAAAGAGACAGTTACACTTGCCTGTGGATTTAAGTATACATGCATACAATGCATTTAGAAAATCGGTAAAGTGGTAGTTGTGGGTTTTCCCCTTAGATAAATGACCTCACTAGATACCAGGAGTTTGCTCCGTTCACAATACTATGGCATAACTTCCTTCTTGTTGAGCAGACCTCACATCCAGTTACAGACTTACAGATTTGAGGTTGGGAGCACAGATAAGAGGGAACATGCAATGTTTTTCTTTCTTGGTGCGGATTACCTCACTCAATAATCTTTTTTTTTTTTTTAATTTCATTCATTTACCTTAAAACTTCAGGATTGGGGGGGGCAAGATGGCGGCGCCAGGAGAACAGCATGTCTGAGAAGAGGGACAGCACTCTCCGTACAGTGACCAGGAGACTGAACTCTGGGCCCTAAAACTGCAGCGATCGTGTTTTCCAGGTGAGGGGAGGCTCCCACGGCGTGGGAATTGGTCGGGTCCACTCTCGGCTGCCCAGCCAGAACCCGGAAGAGAACCCGGCTAACGCAGGCTTTGGGTCTCAGGGCTGGTGCCGCAAGTCTGTATGTCCCAATCACTTTCCTAGGCGGATTGGTGGGCACAAGGGTGCCTGAGACTGGGAGTCCCAGGCGCAAGAAAACCCCACGGGGAAGCAAAGTTGCGAGTCTGACCACGATTACCCAGTCTTTCCCTGGAAGGTCTCCCTGCCCGCAGGTGCCCGCCACCATCACAACTGAGCTCCTGCTGCTCGCGGAGAGCAGCTGCGCGCCCAGCTCAAAATCCCTACTCCCTCTTGGGAGGAGGCAGGAGGCAGCCAGCAGAATCTGCCACAGACCACATTGTCTGTACCCCAACCCGAGATCGGGGCTGAGAAAACCCAATCCTCTCGGGCACTCCCCCAAACGCTGCCATAACCCTGCTGCAGCAGAGCAGAAGGAAAAAGAGGCTCACAGCAGCTTCACAGTGCCGGAACTCCAGTGCTGCCGGCTGCTCCTAGCAAACAAACTACAGCTCGGGACCTGGGACTGTGGTCATTCTACACATCCTGAGATTCTCATGGGTCCAGCGCAATAAGGTCTAGCAGCAAGTTCTACCACCGCCCCCACCCCCGACCCCTGGCAGAGAAACTCCGGCTCAGGATTGGACTGAGAAGCCCCAACCCCTTCTGGCACTCCCCTGAGAGCACCTCCATAAGCTTGCCCTAGGGGAGGGGATGGTCAGAGGGGAAGGACAGAGAGTCAGCCTGCCAAGGACACAGCACCCTCTCTCCAGCTCACCCAGCAGGCCCTAGCAGAGAAACCCAAGCTCTGGATCTGAGGACACTCAACCCTACCTGATACTCTCTCAGGATCAGCAAACATAGGTTCTACCGCCAGGCTGCTTCTGGCAGAGAGAGCTGGGCCGGAATCTGGGATTGAGAACACTCAACCTAACTCTTTCCCTCTCCACCCAAGGACCAGTCAACATAACCCCTCCTGGCAGAGGGAAAGGACAAAGAGGCAGCACACAAAAAGGTGGACACCGAGTCCTGCGTCCACAGCGTCACAGAGCTGACTGTTAGCCTACCCATGCACTCTCCGAAGCAGGACCAAAATCAGAGAGTAGTGAGCAAGGCGAACCCCTGTGCACTCCAACTGGTCCTGCAAGAGAGTAAATGAGCCTTCTAGGGAGAGTTTGCCCAGACCCAGGGCCTCTCCACAGAAGCAACCAGACGAGAACCCTGCTACCCACACCCCTAGTGTGGCATCATAGGGATTCTTGGGATAGCGACCCCAACACTGAAGCCTCTGCCTTGCAGGTCCACCAGAGTAATCCACGCAAACAATCCCTGGATCTCAGACAGAACTGCATAATAGTGGCTTGCAGGCCACTGCAATAGTCAGAGAATCCACGAATGCACATTTCCCCCTCTAAAAGCTCACGCAAATATCGCCAGCCTTACATTCCTTACTTAGGCAAAACTGAAACCACAGTGCACATTCCCAAACCAGTGAACTTCTCTCATCTTCCTGAAAAAAAAAAAAAGTCCAGAAAACAGAAAGAGAGGATCATAGCCAGAACTACAATCTCGGGGAACAAACAGTGAGGATTATAAATAACCAGATGGCTAGAGGCAGACGTAAGAACACTCCCAACAAAATTCAGGACAAAATGACCTCACCAGCAACCCCACAAAACAAGGGACACTTCAATTCACTAGAAATACAAGAAAACGACCTCAAAACTATGTTTCTCCAGCTATTAGAGGCCCATAAAGATGAAATGAACAAGTACCTCAGAGAAATAGCCAAAGAAATCGAGACTAACCAAGAGGAAACAAATCGTGCTCTCAGAGAAATGACCACGAAAATTGAGGCAAACAAAGAAGTAATGCACAAAGCTCTCAAAGAAATGTCCACACAAATGAAGGCAAATAAAGAAGAACTAAACAAAGCTATCATAGAAATACAGGCAATTATACCCAAAGAAGTAGAGGCACAATTAGTGATACATAGAGAGGAAAGAGACGAAAAAATAGAAGCTGCCATTGAAAAGCAGGACTCCACAAGCAAACAGATGAAGGAAATGGTGCAAGACATGAAAACAGAATTAGAATCAATAAAGAAAACACAAATAGAGAAAAACTAGGAGCTGGAGAACATAGAGAAAAGATCAGGAACTACAAAGGTAAGCATCACCAACAGAATACAAGAGATGGAAGAAAGAATCTCAGGAGCCGAAGATAAACTTGTGGAAATTGACATGTCTCTCAAAGAAAAAATAAAATCAGAAAAGTTCCAAAC
>REGO01000735.1:177873-208033 GCA_010120015.1 Rhombomys opimus | reverse complement strand
CAACCAAGGACCATGTATGGATATAACCTTGAACCTCTGCTCAGATGTAGCATGTGGTAGCTCAGTAACCAATTGGTTTCCCAAAGTGAGGGGAGCAAGGACTATTGCTAAGAGGAACTCAATGACTGGCTCTTTGGCCTCCCCACCCCCCAAGGGAGGAGCAGTCCTGTTAGGACACAGAGGAGGGCTTTGCAGCCAGTCCTGAAGATACCTGAAAAAAGTGGATCAGATGAAAGGGGAGGAGGTCCCCCCCTATCAGTGGACTTGAAAGGGGCACGGTGGAGATGAGGGAGGGAGGGAGGGACTGGGAGAGAATGAGGGATCGGGACACGGTTGGGATACAGAAGTAATAAAATGTAACTGATGAGGAAAAATTTAAAAAAATAAAAATTTAAAAAAAAATGAACCACAACTGAACACCAATATCATCTAATTTAGTCTGAAAACCTTTCTCTAATGGACTCTGGTTGTGGTACAAACTTTAATAAATATCATTTTATTTAAAAAAAAACTTTAGGATTTTAGTTTTCTTTATAAGTGAATAGTATCCCTTCTTGTCATGTAATGTACCACATTTTCATTAACCATTCATCAATTGAAGAGCATTTAGGCTGTTTCCATTTCCTAGGAACTGCGAATAGAGCAAACATGACTGATCAAGCATCTGTGACATAGAATACCCAGTACTATGGGCCCATTCACAGGACTGTTATAGGTGGATCATATGGTAGATTTATTTTTAGGTTGTAAAAGTTCTCCACACAGACTTTCAGAGTACCTGAACCATTCTGAAACTCCAAGAACAGTAAATACAAATTTTCTTCTCCACACAGCTTTTCCAGCATTTGTTGTCCTTTTTTTTTATTGATCTTGCCATTGAATTAAAGAAGAATTAAAATTTTAAGTTGTGCACTGATAGGGGAGGACTACTGATAGGAAAAGAACATAAGGGGAGAAGAGGGAGGATGGGTGGGAAAGGAGGAGATGAGGAAGGGAGCTGCATTCAGAATACAAAGTGAATAAACTGTAAGATATCAATAGATTAATTAATTAATTAATTAAAATTTGCAGCTTGTTTTGATTTGTGTTCCCCTAATTTCTACAAAAATAACATTTTTTTTTACTTCTTCTTTTGAGAACTCTCTGTTCATGTGCATAGCACGTTTTTTAATCTATCTTTTTTTAGTGGAAATTTTTTTTGTTTTATTTTTGTTGTTTTGTGTTTACACAACATAGTCTGATTAAGTTTTCCACTCCAACAATTCCTTACCAGGCCTTCCCAACCTCTGCAATCACCCAAATCTACACCCTTTTTTTCTCATTGGAATATAAGCAGGCAAACAATAGTTATAATAAATGAAAAAATCAGAATAGGAAAAAATGAACAAAAGGAAGAAAAAGGGCCAAATAAAAATGTACAAGAAACACGAGACAAAAGAAATCATAATGTTTATGTGTATTCAAAAGTACTGGAGGGAAAAAACAACAACAAAGCCCTGACAAGAACGAGCAATAATGCCATTGATTTCGTTTTGTATGGGTCATTTACTGTTGAGCATTGGAGGCCTGTCCTAGTGCTTTGCATACAGAGTAAGACTCAGTTGGAGAAAAAAATCATTTCCTAGTGTTTTTCACTTAGAGATAGCTTCTGGGTTAGGGATAACAGTGAGTGTACCCTTCCTCTTTAGACACTGGGACCCTATTTGGCACAGACCCATGCAGACTTTGTGTGTGGTGCCACAGTCTCTGTGGTTCATATGTGCCTCCACTCTGTTTGGACAACCTTTTCATGTAGGTGTCCTCCATCTCCTCTTTACACTCTCACAATCTTTACACTGCTTCTCCTTCAGGGTTCTCTGAGGCCTGAGGGGGCCGGGATTTCATAGAACTGAGTGTCCCAGTGTCTCTCACTCTCTGAATCATATCTGATTTTGGGTGTATTTCTTCCCATCTGCTATAGAAGTTAGTTTCTCTGATGTTGGCTGTGAAAAGCATATGAGTATAGCAGAATGTCATTGGGAATCATTTTATTATTATGTTCCTTTAGTAGAACCATTTTCCCCACATGTCTCTGGTTTATCTAGTCTAAGTTTCTCTGTCACCCATGCAATGAAAAGGATGGGTTTCATCTCATGAAATGAGCTTTAAATCCAACACACAGGCAGATACGGTACTGGAGGAGCTGAGAGTTCTACGTCTAGATCGTCAGGCAGCAGGAAAAAAATAGAGAACCACTGGGCCTGGCTTGTACATCTCAAAAATCTCAAAGCCAACCTCCCAGTAATGCATTTTCCCCAACAAGACCACACCTCCTAACCTTAAGTAGTGTCACTCACAGATAATGTGGAATTCAAATATATGAGCCTAGGTGGGCTATTTGTACTCAAACCACCACAGTTGTTGTTTGTTTCCATTTCTTTTTTTTTTTTTTTTTCGGTAGCATCCAGAATATCTTCCTGTACCATGAACAGTAGCCAGTTAGGGGAGAAGGCTCTAGCTATTCACCAGCTTTATTTTTCATATGGAATAGAGCCGTAATCATTTTTTTTCTCTTTGGAAAAGATCATCTTTTGAAATGGTGGATATTATTTTTACCCCTTTTTCATGATAAATGTCCTGCATACATAAATCAAGTTAATATGCTGTGTCTCATAAATAGATGCTCTTATTCTTGTTTTTCTTGTCTTTAATTTTTTATTACATAGATTAAAATTGAGACATAATCATCTGGCTTGCAAATGAAATTTACAATTCTTTGCTGACATCATAATGTATTCCACATGAACATATTAAATGCTACAGTAACACTGAACACTCTAAACAGTTATGAAGTTAAAGAGAAGCAACAGTTAGGGAATGTGGACAAACAGACAGACATAGAGTTAGTTGTTTATGGAATGGAAGGAGGGTCTGCGAAGTGATAGGGAGAATAAAAGTTTAATATGTGTAGTTCTCAAAGAATTAGTAAATTTTTTTAAAAATCACAACTATTTTGAAGGATTGCAGTAGGAAAACAGTATTTTCTGGAGCAGAGAACACCAATTGGTTGTGCAATACTAGACAGTCAGACTTAAAACATATATATGAGTAACATTATACAGAATGAGCAGGTTGTACTTAAGAATATGCATATATACATACTTATATATGAACATAATAACAAAGGAAAAAGAGTCATGAATTTAAAAGAGAGTAAAGAGGGGTATATATCAGAGTTTGGAGGAAGCAAAAGGAAAGGAAAAACAGAGTTATTATTAAAAAGAATAACAAATTTAATATAATGAATTATAATCATTATGTAATATTATATACTATATTACATTAAAATAGCATAACATGTAGTATAAAAGTTCAAAAGTATTAGTAAAAAGTATATCAAGTAGAAGTGTGGTATCTATTAAAAACAAGTTATTACATTCCCGAAAATAATACATTTTTTACAATTTACATAGACTTCCATTTTCCTGTCCTATATTGTTCTTAATTCAATTATAGTATTTTATGCTTATTGCTATGCTGCATCAATTGACTGAAAAAAAACAACAACATTTAATCCATGTACTGACTCAGAATATATGCAAACAAATCTACAAGTATGTATATATAGGCCTCAGTTATGCTACTTGATGTTTTTAATTTTCATGATGGCTTGGCAACTTCTTTCCTGTGTGTAGGTGTGCATGTGTGTTTCTAAGACAGAAAAGGTATGCATGCAAAGATAGTAGAAATAAAATGGTAAAAGTCTATTGAGTATCTCCGTCCTAGTTTATGTTAATTAGACACAAGGTAGAGTCCTCAAAGGAAGGAACTCTTAATTGAGGAAGTGCCTCTATGCATAAGCAAGATCGTGGGGCAATTCCTTTATCAGTGATTGGTGTCAGGGGGTGGGGTGGGGGTTCTTGCCATTGTGGGTGGGGCCTCTCTGTGGTGGTTTCCCAGACTGAGTAAGCCATAGGCAACAAAAAAATAAACCGCATCCCTCCATGGACTCTGTATGGAATCCTGCTTCCAAATTCCTGGGCTGCCTGAGTTCCTGTACTGATTACCTTCAGTGACGGACTGATGAGGAAGTTAAACACTTTCCCACCAACATGCTTTTTGTCACGGTGTTTTATCTAAGTAATAACAACCCTAACTAAGACAGGGGAGCACGGTCATTTTCCTTGGAATATTAATTAACAAGAAAATCAGAATGAGCGACATCAGTAAATGACAGCGTATGTGTTTAGAAGTAAAAAAAAAAAAAAAAAAAAAAAATGTTACTTAAATATGAATGTCAGCATCTCTGAGATTCTGTGTGGGTTCCAGATATGAAGATACTTGTATTTGGATGTGCTAGTGGATTTTAGTGCTGGTGGGTGACAACTTTTAAATATCCATAAGTCTAGGTGCAACTGAGAATGCTGGAGAGTTTTTGAAGCACAGAGCAGATGGCTGGAGGAAGAAAAGCAAGAGAAATCCCTCACGACTATACCAAGATTGACATGAAATACTCTACTGACTTGTGTCTTAGTTCTGAGAATAAAATGTTCCCCAGCTAGCATTTCAGAAAAGTTCTAGGGAGTGATTTTAGAAACTCAAAACTGAGCATGGAATAAAAATGAAGTTAACTGTAGAGAATATATAAACAAACTGAATACAATTAATTTTTTCTAGTCTGAAAGAATTTCAATTTTTCTTAAAAGCAACTAACATATATCTACTCAATATTCTCTTATCTGTTCAAAGTGAATTGATAGTAAAATGATCAAATAATAAACCCATCAACAACCAAAATTTATGCTTGTAGAGAAATAAATAAAAAACAAAAAAAATTGTTAAGAGTTATCAGTTTCATTAGGAAAAAAAAATTAAACTGTGGAGTTACTGCAAGAATTCAGTATTTTCAAATTAAATATACTTGTGGTATTATTTTTGCAAATGAACTGAAATAAATCTATATAAACACCCTCAAACTTTTTATAATTTCACGCACTTCTCTTTTTCATATTTTATCAAATGTTCTCAGTCTTATCTGTTACCTTGTTAGGTAGTGGATTTGTGAAAATTATATTTTTTTAAGTAAATTAACTTACTTAGGGCAGTGATACCCAATGGAAATATCATTTAAGGCATAGGCAGCTTTCCGTCATGTAACAGCCACATAAAGGGTAAAATATATTTCAGTGTATATCAGTTGTATGTAATCTATCCAAAACCACCATGTCATTATGTTATCAATATATATGTATATATTATTATTAATAGTAATAGTAGTAACTATTGTTGAGCTATACAAAAAGAAAAAAAAAGAAAGAAAGAAAACGTGGAGCCACGCATGCAACCTCATCAGTCTACCACTGAAGTCTATGCCAGTTCCTAAAATTTCTAATGAAAGTGCTTACATGCTTTTCATAGTACTAAACTTTTGAACTCTTTTGTATATTCATAATTTACAAAATGTGAAACATTCATGAGTAATACTTTCTACTCTGTAAAGTTTCAGTTGTTTATTTAATACTAAAGAAAATAAAAATTCAAAATCAGAATCACAAGAAACATTTAAAATGGCAAGTGCCCCGTGTTTCCAATGACTGTTGTGTTAGAAGGTGCCTTCACAGTCCTTCCCGACAGTCTGAATCTGACAGGTCTGCTTCAGGTTGTCTCTGCAGATGATCCAGAGAAAACTGCCATCGTGTAATCAGGGGTGGAGAACTGGCGCAGATGTTAAGAGCACTTACTGCCTGTGTGGAGAGACACACGTTGACTCGAACAGTCTGTAACTACAGTTCCAGACACTTCTGTTTCCTCTTGGAACCTCAGCTAACACGAGGCACATACATGGTTCATATTCAGAAATGCAAGCCAAACATTCCTAGACAGAAAATATAACTAAATATAATTGTGAACAACAAAACAGCCACTGAATGCAGTGATACACACCTGTAATCCCAGCATGTGGGGAGGCAACGTTGGGGGATCTCTGTGAGTTTGAGGTCAGCCTGTTTTACAACCTGAGTCTAGGACAGCCAAGGTTACACAGAGAAATGCTGTCTCAATAAATACACAAATAAATAAGTAAACTTAAAGATAATTAAAAACAAAAACAAAAGTACCCCAACGTTACATTGCATATATCTGTGGATAATATTAAGCTTTATATTATTTTATCTATTAAAAACACTTTATTTTTATTTGTGTGTATATTTGTAAGTGTGTATGTGTGTGTGTGTGTGTGTGTGTGTGTGTGTGTGTGTGCAGTTAACCATGATGGCCAGAAAATATCTTTGAATCATCTGAGTCTTCTGACATTTCCTCTGCAAGAACATTTAGTTCTCCTTGCTTCTGAGTCATCTCTTCAATCTAATGTAAGCTATATTTTAAAACATAAAAGTATTTCTTCCAAATTTATTTGATATTTCTTCAAATTTTTATATGTTCAAATGGCAGAACATATTGCAGAAACAACTTTTTCAGTAACGACTGTTTCACGTACATGAAATGACAGCTCAGAAAGTGATTGAAATTGAGCAAAGTTGAGCCCCAAAACCAAATATTTATATGTTGGTAGTTATGTCCACTTATAAATATAAAGATGTCCATATGGTTAGGAATGAAGAATTGGCAAACTGGTGATGCATATTAATATGTCAATTAACATGCTACATGTTTATAGGTATAAGTAGATTTACTCGACTACTGTGTCATGAATCATTTACTTTGATGAAATTTGCTTATGCCCACTTACCCAAGTTTTATTGTGAAAATTCAAAACTCTTAACTTTATAAGTAAAACAATTGTTAACAAAGAAACTTTTATTCCTAACTGTTTGCTTTCTCATGCCTTCATTTTTGTTTTTAATTCATCAAGAATATTTAATGTTCACATATTATTGATTTTACAGATATGAAGAAAATATCTTCCTCACAAAATGATAGTATTTATTCCAAAGGATTTAATTCAGTGCTTTGGTCCTGCTCCCCTGCCTTATAATAAATGTGGACTTACTCAAAATGTCTGAATGTCTGTATTGTTTGACCTGCAAACATCATTTCTAATAATTTAAACTTCTGTATTAGAAGCCCAATGATTTTAGTAACTGGGGCCACTTTATTTATTTATTTTTTGCTTATATTTTTTTATTGAAAATGGATACATTTTTAATTGTTTTTTTTAATTAAGTGTGGTTCTCTCTTTTTTTTTTCTTAAGATTTATTTATTTTATTATATATACAATGTTCTGCCTGCATGTATGCCTGGATGCCAGAAGAGGGCACCAGATCTCATTATAGATGGTTGTGAGCCACCATGTGGTTGCTGGGAATTGAACTCAGGACCTCTGGAAGAGCAAACAGTGCTCTTAACCTCTGAGCCATATCTCCAGCCCCACATTTTTTAATTTTTAATTTATTACAATTTATTCACTTTTATCCTGGCTGTGGCCCCTCCCCTGTCTCCTCCCAATACCACCTCCCTCCTTCTTCTGTTATGCCCTTCAACTAGTCCACTCATAGAGGAGATCCTCCTTCCCTTCTGTCTGACCCTAGTCTATCAGGCATCATCAGGACTGGCAGCATTGTCTTCCTCTGTGGCCTGGCAAGGTTGTACTCCTCAGAGGGAGGTGATAAGAGAGCTAGCCACTGAGCTCATGCCAGAGACAGCCCCTGTTCTCCTTACTAAGAGAAATACTTAGAGACTGATTTGATGGGCTACATCTGTGCAGGGGTTTTAGGTCCTCTCTATGCATGGTTTTTGGTTGGGGTATCAGTCTCTGCAGGGCTCCCAGTGTCCTTTTTTTGGGCTCTGTTGTTCTCCTTTTGAAGCTCCTGTCCCCTCTAGGTCTTTCTATTTTCCCCTTCTTTCATAACATTCCATATACTCTGCCCAAAGTTTGCCTATGAGTCTCAACCTCTGTCCTGATATTTCAACCAGTAGAGTTTTTCAGAAGTCCTCTATGGTAAGTTCTTGTCCTGTTCTCTGTATTTTCCTGTTTCTGATGTCTATCACATTTGCTCTTCTGAATAAGGACTGAGCATCTACCTACATTATTGATTGTTTAGCTTCTTCAGGACTATAGATTTTAGTATGTTTATCCTATATTATATGTCTAATAACCACTTATGAGTGAGTATATATCATGTGTGTCTTTCTGCTTCTGGATTATCTCACTTAAGATGATCTTTTCTATTTCCACCCATTTGCCTGTAAGTTTCATGATTTTCTTGTTTTTAATAGCTGAACACTTTTCCATTGTGTGAATGTACCACAATTTTTGTATGCATTCCTCCACTGAAGGACATCTAGGTTGTTTCCAGCTTCTGGCTACTACAAATAAAGTTGCTATGAACATGGTTGAGCAAAAGTCTTTGTTGTATAGTTGAGCATGTTTCAGATACATGCTGAGGAGTGGTATAGCTGGATATTGAGGTAGCACTCTTCCTAATTTTCTGATAATGCACCAGATTGATTTCCAAAGTGGTTCTACAAGGTTACATTCCCACCAGCAATGGAAGAGGGTTTCCTTGAGTTTTTTTATCTTGGCAACCTCAACATAAAACCAGACACAACCTGTTAGAAGAAAAGTTGGGGAAACACCATGAACCCATTGGCACAGGAGACAACTTACTGAAGAGAACACCAACAACATAGACTCTAAGATCAACAATCAATTAATGGGACCTCTTGAAACTGAAAAGCTTCTGTAAAGCAAAGGACACTGTCATCAGAAAAAAATGGTAGCCTACAGATTGGGAAAGAATCTTCACCAACCCTATACCTGACACAAGGCTAAATCCAGAATATATAAAGAACTTAAGAAGTTAAACAGCAATAAATCAAGTAATCTAATTAAAAAATGGGGTACAGAGCTAAACAGAGAAACTCCAACAGAGAAATATCAAATGGCAGAGAAACACTGGGGCCAATTTAAATGTTATAAAAAAGGGTCATAGAAGTTTTGTTTTGTTTTGTTTTTCTTTCTTTGTAGACTCGAAGTGATAGACATTCTTAACTCCTGAAGTCACATAAAAAGAAAGTATTTTAAAAACAAACATTAACTTAGTGGTAAAGTTCACAATAATAACCGCGCATACTTACTCTCATTTATTGTAAATATTCCCTCATTTGTATTATCACCACATGATTATTAACTTTGGTTTGTCATGTTTGAGATAAGACTATTAACTAATTTTAATTTCTTCTACTGATATGCATATCTCCCTTTAATATGACTTTTCACATGTTGGAATAATTAAACTTCTGCAGAGTGAATCCTCCTTGAGTGCTTTCCACAGTCTAACTGTCCAATGCTGCAATGTGTTTCTCTTCAAATCCTTCAGTCCACTATGATTTCTGTTTTATTTTTTATTTTTGCCCATATTGCTATCTTATTTAAGAATTATGGTTTTTTTGGAAGGGGTATTTACAAAATGTATAATGTAAATAAAATTTTCAGTTACAATGATCTAATTTTAATACTGAAAAGGACATACTTGAGGGATGTTTTTTAAAATATTGTATTATTTATTTTACTTTCCAAAGGTGCCCTGCTCTCCTTCTTCCCTGCCCCCACACTTCCCCTCCTTCCTCCCTCCCCTCTCCCTTTTTCTCCAGAAAAGGGGAGCCCCCTCTTCCCAAATTAACCTTCCCCATCACATCAAGTCATTCAGGACTGAGCATTTTGTTTTCCCCTGCTGCCAGGTAAGGCAGCTGTTCCAGGCAAAGTGATCTAAAAGCAGGCAATAGAGTCCATGTTAGAAAGAGCACCCCAACTCCACTCACCAGTTGACCTATATGAAGACCAAGTCATTTGTTGGCTACATGTGTACAGGAGGTCCATGTCCAGATCATTCATGCTCCTTAGTTGATGTCTCAGTCTCTGCAACCCCCCATGTGACTGAGTTAGTTGCCTCTGTTGCTATTCTTTAGAGGTTCCTGTCCCCTCCAGGTCTTCCCATCTTTCCCCCAATATTTCCAACGGACCCAGAGAGTTCTACTCCATGCTTGGCTGGCTGCAAGTCCCAGCATATGTTTAGATCTGCTGTTGACTGAGGCCTCCCAGAAGACAGTCAAGTTAGTCTCCTGTCTGCAAGCATATCAGAGCATCATTATTAATGTCAGGGGCTGGCTCTCCACCATGGGGTTTGTCTTAGGTTGGGCCAATTATGTTTGGACTTTCCCTCTCTCTTTGTTCACTAGTTATCCCCGCACTTCTTGTAGGCATCGTAAATGTTGGGTCACAAATTTTATCGATGTGTTGTTGTACACTCTTCCTCTAGTCCTGTCTGTCTAGGAGGTGGTCACCTCAGTCTTCATGTCCCTCCCCGCCCCCCGACTTTGTTAGTAGTCTCAGCTAGAATCACATCCATATCCTCCAGGAGACTACCCTGTAGTAAGCTTCCAGCTTGACCAAGAGATATCCCTCCCTGGTTTCCCTTCTTGTTCCCAGCCCTCTCACTTCCCACCCTACTCTCTCCACATCTGTTCTTACCCTTGTTTTCCTCCTCATTAGATCTCCTGCCCAGTTCCTTTCCTTCATTCACTTCTGCTGGCTATTCATTTTCTCTTTCTGCCACCCTCTCTTGTGCCCTCCTTGTTTAAGTCTGATTTTAATTAAATGTTTATTATTCTTTATTTTTTCTGTTATTATTTATTACAATTTATTCACTTGGTATCCAGGTTGTAGCCCCATTCCTCATCTCCCAGTTCCATCCTTTTTTCTTCTCCCCCTGCTCCATGTCCTTCCCTTAGTCCACTGATAAGGGAGGCCCTCCTCCTCTATTATCTGACCCTAGCCTATCAAGTCTTATCAGGGGTGCCTGGATCCTCTTTCTCTGTGGCCTATTTAGGCCACCTGACCAGGGGATATCATTAAAGAGGCAGCCACTGAGTCCATGTCAAAGACAGCCACTGCTCCTTTTACTAGGGGACCCCCTGGAGATTGAGGTGCCCTCAGGCTACATCTGAGCAGGGGGTCTAGTCCTCTCCCTGTATGGTCCTTGGTTGATTCATCAGACTCTGCATGACACTCTAAGCCCAGACTTCTTTGGTTCTTTTGGTCTCTTGTGGAGGTTCCATTCTCTCCATGTCTTTCTTTAAAAAAAAATTATTTATCTTTTTATTAATTACAATTTATTCACTATGTATCCTATCTGTAGCCCCATCTCTCATCTCCAACCATTTCCACCCTCCCTCTCTCTTCTCCTTCCATGCACTTCCCAAAGTCCACTGATATGGGAGGTCCTTCTCCCTTTCTGTCTGACTCCAGTCCTCCATGTCTTTCTATCTTTGCCTTCTTCTATAAGATTCCCTGCACTGTGTCTAAAGTGTGCTTGTGTGTCTCAACTGCTTGGAAACCCTGATGGCTACTGTCTTTCAGAGGCCCCTGTGGAAGGCTCCTGCTGCTATTTAGATATCCTGTGTGGTCAGCACCACCATCTTGGATCTCCTATTGTTATTTCTTTTTATCAGCTACAATTGTCAAAGGAATTTCTCCTACTTCAGAATCATACATAATGAACAATAGGTAGTTCACTTTTTCACATTTTTTCCACATTGAAACTGGCAAAATGTAAATAGAATGTAGAGTGTGAGGCTGCTCATCGCACTCTTCTGTATGCCCTGCCATGGGAAATGATTTGTGTGTTGCTCTAAGTTTTAAACTGCACACCCAATTTCAGAGTAAACTGCATTTAGGCAGATGGGCTCATTGAGAACTCAAACTATGGAAAGCATTTATGCCAATAATCCTCAACTAATCATTTTGATAAAAGTGGAGAAGCTGGAGAAGCTGGTTTTCTAATGCTCAATCATACATGTTCTTCAAATCTAAGTTAGCTATTTAGAGTTTATTACAGAATTGCTTTCCTAAGATTTATTCTGCTTTCAATTATCTGTGTGTATCTGTGTTTGGGGTGAGGTACAGTGCCGTGGGCATATCTGAACGTTGGTGTCTGCAGAGAGCAGAGGAATCAATATGTCTGACCACAGGCCGTTGTGAGACAACCAACATGGGCCTGGGAAAGAAACTCAGGTCATCTTCAAGAACAGGATGTGGTCTTAACTGCTGAGTCATCATCTCATCTACAGCATTACAGGATTTGTTAAGCAGGAATATCACTGAATAAATGTTGAACTGTTTTCATAGTCATATAACAGATATAAATGTGTTTTCATTGTTACAGGATATTGTTTTCTTAGCTACAGAGAGCAAAGGATGCTGATAAGGTGTAGATATGTTGCCTAGTGTTTGTGAGACTTCCTGCTTTCAGAAAGTCAGCAGAAAGTGGTCATGTCAGGATGATTATCACAAGCTTTTACTGTTTTAAGAAGTACTGGGGATCAAGTACAGACCCTTATATATTGAAGACAAGTACTTTACCAACTAAGCTATACCTCTTATCTCATTATGTGCATTGATATTTTAAAGCATAGCTAGGCTCATTAAAGTAAGCAGAAAATGTAGAGATAAATCATACACACAGCACCTTGGCAACCTCCTTTATTAAATAAGTTCTAATATGAATTCTGAATTATTGCATAAGACTTGAATCAATGAATATAATTTTCATATTCTAAAAGGACCTATTTATAATGTAGTACATAAAATATATCAGATTACTATACACGTGGACTCCCTTTTTTGTTACATTACTAGTTTAAAAGGCTAATATCCATTTTTTTCCCTAGAGAATAGTATTTAAAAAAATGTTCCATCAGGCAGATCTCTGTAAGTTCAAGGCCAGTCTGGTCTACAAATCAAGTCCCGAAAAGCCAAGGATTTCAGTGTCATCACTAATATTGATGGCTTTCAACAATCTGTAACTCCATGCTTAGGGAATAGCCACCAACTTCTGGCACCCTGCAGCCCTGGACCTACATATGGTACACAGACATACCTCAATATAACTCTTTCTCTATCTATCTATCTATCTATCTATCTATCTATCTATCTATCTATCTATCTATCTATCTATCTCTGTGTGTTTGTATGTGTGTAGTTGAATAACACACATAATAAAGAAAGGGTTAACTGAAGAAATGTTATATAAAAAGAAGCGTAGGACTCAAATCAATCATGAAAAAATATCTAAAGGCCTGAGTTCAAGACAAAAACAAGAAATTTGTCCCGTTTTGTACCATGTTTGTTTATTCCAAGGCAAAGGTTTACTTCCACTTTGAGAGACAAGTCTAGATCCAAATATAGTAGTGAGTTTCCACCAGTTCTAGAAGCTTTAAAATAATTTATGAATTATTAAATGGTGTTCAGTGAGATGAGTGAATGCTATTCATGGCATGAAGGCAACTTGGTGACTGTTAGAAACTCGAGATAAACTGATTACAACGAAAGATTACTCTTCTAAGCAAATTATTTCTAAGGATATAATCTGTTGATTCTGAAAATAAATGATTTAAAAAACTTTTCATTCATAATATGACCAAGTGAAAGTCTTTTAATGACAAAAAATTGATCTCTTTTGGATGCAATGATATAGCCTGTAAAATATCACAATTGAAGATTTGCCCAGTGAATATTAATATAGCATGCCAGTTACTGAACAAAGCCAGTATATTCAGAAACATTAATAAATTATAGATGACTCAGACCCTGTTCTAAGCTGTCACTCTAAATTGCTATGCTAGTAATAGAAAAACATTATTTTTTAACTACTATAACTTTCAAGGATATTGAAATTGTTGACAGTCTTTTACATCCTCTTTTTAAGAATAAGCATATATACATGTTTGCATGTATATATATATTATCATGAAAGAACAAATAAATGGCTACAATAAGGAAAGCAAAGAAAAATATTTAAAATTAAAAGATAGTAGATGTTTGAAAATATAGATCTAAATCCTCAAAATTCATTAACAGAGAAGTATTACACAGTTTGAGAGTTTGAAACTTAAGTTGAGGTGCACCAAAATGTGTCAATGTCTCAATAAGGGATACAAACAAAACATCTTTTTTGTTTATTTGACCAAGAGCATGGTTGCATTTGAATTCTCCACTTCTCTTCCTCCATCTTCCTTCTGTCTATAGTTACTAAAGCTATTCATGTATCCTTAACAAAAAAGCATTACTCTGTATTATTGAACAACACACAAAAAAAGCATAAAGGGTATAAAGCATTTTATACAAAAATCTTTAATAGAGTTTGACAAGGACAGAAACTAACAAGAGGTGACTCAGGATAGAATCAGAACTGCAGACATGCTTTCAAACTGCATAGCAAGCTACATATCAAGATAATATATGGCTGAATGAAGAATCAAATGCATGGGTTTAAAAAGCATATTTAAAAAAGTCTTCTACAAATTTTAGATAATAAGCATAGTCCTAATACCTCATCAAAGAAACCTCTCTGCAACAGAGACGATTACTCTTCAAAATGCAGCTGTGAACACCAGTCTAGTGGATATATCAAAACAAACAAACAAACAAACAAACAAACATTCCTGCTCCAAAGGTTCCCTGAATTTTGTGGCGGAATAGGATAGATTTTAGAGACATAGCATCAGAGCATTTGCTGTAAGGTTGTGTTTTCTAGCAATTTCAGAAGCTAAATCTTTAAATTCTCACCAGCGTAAGTTCCTAAACATAAGCTGAACAAGAACCACACCACCTTAAGTGTCAATGTGGATGAGCAAAAGATAATAATGACTCAGCCCTACACAAAAGAAACACAGGAAACTGAGAAATGCTGAAAGTGGAAGAAAGAGTCTTCTCCAGGGAAAACTGGCAATCAGCTATCAAATACTCAGTCCTGAAAACATATATATGAATACCATTATCCAGATACATCATACATATAGCATCAATCAATAAAAACGAAACTAGTGTGATGAAGAACTAGAGAAGGTATGTGACAGCATTTAAAGTGAAGAAATAGAGAGAAGTGATGTCATTATGTTATAATCATGAAAATAAAAGAAATTCTGACCTCTGATGTCAGGAAAGAGGAGACGCCACCCTCCCTCTCTTAGTGTCCATTAGGATTTGAGTTCCCACTGTTGAAATAATGTAATTATTGATGAAAAGGTAGAAATAGAACTAACACAAGTCCATTTATACTACTTATGAGCAGGTATCAGAACATGCCATACTTCAGGTATATTTGCACAGTACCTTCAATTCTGCTCTATTCACAGTGACTGGGAAACGGAAGCATCCCAGATGACCAGTAAGTAGTTCATGAGTTTGCAGTGTATATGGAAGTTTATTCAATTACAAAAATAATAAAATCAGGAAATTTTGTGCATAAGTTATGAAACTGGAAAAAATTAGTCATCAAAGCACCCCCATAGTGAAATGATAAACACCCTATTTTGTCACTCATATGTGGATTTTAGGTTCATATCTTTAGGTTTTGTGTATAACTTGGACTTCATTCATAAGCCAAGACACTGAAGAACATAGTTTACGTGAAGAGTGTAAAGGAGACCAACAGAGCCAAAAAATCTGGGCCCAGGCGGTCCTGCAGAGACTGATAAATCAACCAAGGTCCATGAATGTAGAGGACCTAGATCCCCTGCTCAGAGTAACCCATGGGCAAGTCAGTCTCTAGGGGGTTTTTGTGGTAAGGGGAGCAGGATATGTCTCTGGTATGAATTCATTTGCCTGCTCTTGGTCACCTACTCCTGGCAGGGTGGCCTTATTAGGCCACAGAGAAAGAGGATCTGGAGAGTCCTGATGAGACCTGATAGCTAGGGTCAGATAGTAGGGGAAGAAGATAGGGGAGGCGCATGGGGGTAAAAGGGAGGGAGGCTGGGACCAGTAGGAGATAAGGGAGAGGACTACAGCTGGCATACAAGGGATTAAAGTATAATTAATACTAATACTAATAATAATAATATTTTTAAAAAGTAAAGAGTATAAAGGAAATTAGATTCTATGAAAGGAAGGTGTATTGGAGATGGAACGTTTTATACTGAGAAGACAGTTATGCAGTGGAGTAGATTATAGAGCACGAACTGTGCTCCATATAAATGGACAACATACAAAAACAAAATATAAAACACTGTTTTGTAAAGAAATTTTGAAATATAAATCTAAAGTTTTAAAGTTGGTGGGCAGTCATTCTGCATGTCTTGATAAGGTATTATGAGCATCGAGGTGAAAAATTCTCTCTATTGTGTGTTTATAAGAGAGCCTTCTCTCTGCAGTAACAGCAGTGAATACAGAGACTGGTGGATGACTACAGTGCTGAGAATACCAGATTACTGAATACTCTTCCATCGATAAGATGTCTTTATGACCCCCTGTAATATCTGGGGTGCATTAAGAAAGAAGAGACAGATAATGTAAATTTTGGAGACAGGGACAGTTGTGGCAAGCTCCTACCAGCTAGGTAGGCCATAGCCATGACCATCTCCAGTTACCTATCAGTGCTGGCTTGTACAAGATTGGGCCTTTTGGGACAGTCAGAATCGGGGAGATGAGCAGAGCATCCTCCTCTCTGTTGAAGTAATGCAGGATACAGGAGTCATGAGCTCAGTGGTGAGCCCAGCAGATTTCTGTTAAACACTGTGGGTTACAAAGTAATATAAAAAACATGCACATGAGACATTTATTTGTTGGTACAGGTAGAGAGCTAACAAGGTATATAGGGAGGAAAGTAAGGAGCAAGAAAAATCAGGTATTGTGTAAGTGCATAAAATTTCAAGGAACATATTTAATTAATAAAAGGTAGCATAAATAAAAGTTGGCCTATTCTCCAAGAAAGATTAAGTATGTCCAGGGGAATAGAATTTTAGTTAGTGTTATTATATTTAGCATTTATGAGCTTCAAATGGGTTTCTTACCAGTAAAAAATAAAATATAATTAATTTATGACAACTTTATAGTGTGACTGTACTTTTTCCCACTAGGATTTTATTTGTGATTCAGAACTGGCTTTATGTACTAGCTTATCTCAAAACACTGACAAATGACTTCTGGTGAGCTTTGGCCATCTTTACCAAGGCTGTTTATTTTTTCCATATACTTTCTCTTTTCTGTACTTGGGCATTACAAAATATGTGTTTTTCATGTGTTAATACAAACAGTTCAGCAATGTTTTTACAGGACACCCAAGTGTTCCATATCTAAGTGTAGGTCAAAAGGAACTGTGAAAATATTTTAAAATTTCTTGGAAGTCAATGCACTTTCATTCTTCATTTAATGTTTTTATTTATTACTACATATATTATTGAATATTGAAAAATACAGCTTTATTATACATTTTGATATAATATATAGTTTAATATAATTCATCATAAGTGTATCGAAATATAAAGGTTTTATAACATCCCTAATTCCTGCATGACACAAGGATTCTGACAACTAATTTTCTAATATTTTTCAATTTATAACAATTTTTAATTTCAATTTATAATTACTTTTTCTAACACATGATAGCTCAAGATTAAATTTCAGTTGTTCAACCCTGTTAAGCACATATCGGCATACACACTGATGTTTTAAACATTTTTTTGAATTGTATCACATAATATAAGCATTATTTCTATTTTTTAGATATTACTTCTATAGTACATAAAGCACTTGTGATATTTATTAAAAAATATTTTAAAAATCACAAGGATTGAGAGTGAGTCATTTTCTTGTTGTATCCTATTTGTTTTATTCAACTTTCGTCCACTACTTATTTTCATTTAACTATTCTTGGAGCTACTAGGAATTGAGTGCTATATAATTGTAAGATAGCCTCACCACAGATTTGCTATGACTTAACACCATAATTATGCATATACATGATGCAAAGAAAAAAGTCAATCATAGAATTAAAGACCTATGAGTTATAGAAAGTGTTTTGAAATGTTTTTTAATGTATGTGTGTTGTGTGTGAGTGGGAATTGTGAGGTTGTGTGTGTGCTACAAGTATGTAGGAAACCCAGAAAAACCCAGGAAACCCAAAGAGGGCATCAGATCCTCCAGCATTACATCACTGCAGGAAGTTGTGCATTGCCTGACATGAATGGCTGGAAACAAATCCAGATCCTCTGGAACATCAGCAAATGCTCTTAACCACTCTACCGTCTCTCAGTGAATGGATGGCACTGTTGATTGCACACTTAGTTAAAGAATTAAGAATTAGTTACAGAATTAGCAGTAGAAGAATAACTGTCTGGTTATCACTGGCTACTTGGAAAGCAAGAGAGACCAGAAACTTTGCTACATAAGAAAATCAAATAAAGTTAGAAGGGGAAAGAATATAGACTTCCTGCTAGGACCACCAATAGAATCACAAATCTGGACAAATAGTGTTGGCGCACACTTTAATCCCAGAACTTGGGAGGCAGAGGCAGGCAGATCTCTGTGAGTTTGAGTCCAGCCTTTTATACAGAGTGACCTCCAGGAGAGCCAAGGCTACAAAGAGAAACTTCCCTCCCACCCTCTTCCTCTGCTATTACACACACACACACACACACACATACACACACACACACACACACACACGGAGCTCCCTTTCCCATCTACCCCAGTTCATTCAAGTTGCATCAGGACTGAGTCTGCCCTCTTCCCCTGTGGCCAGGAAAGGCAGTTCTGCCAGGAAGGAGTGATTCAAAAGCTGTCAAGTGAGTCCATGTCAGATATAGTACCTTCAAAACAGATGCTGAAACTCATAGCCAAACTTTGGGAGATGTGGGAAAGTGGGAGGAAAGAGAAAAAAAGATCTGAATATGATAGGAGCTCAACAGGTAGAACAACAGAACCAACTAACCAGGGCCCAGAGGAGCTTGGTGAGATTGAAGCATCAACCAAGGACCATGCATGAACTGGACCTAGGTCCACACCAAAGATGTAGCATATGGGCAGCTTAGGCTTCATGTGGGTCCTCTAATAAGGGAAGTGGGGACAGGATCTGACAGGGACTCACTTGCCATTTAACAGTATTAAATGTAGGTGCTCAAGTAATCCAAAATGGTTGTGGTAAGGTATTAAGACTGTTGGTATCAGATGTGAAATAACCTTTAAAAACACTTATGAGTTTCATTTAGACTTTCTCATTTCCTTGTGACATTTCAGTGCATCCTCATTTATGTGAGCTAATAGTATATTGCATATATAACAAATATGTATACTTGGTTAATCATCAAACATATCACTTTTTATAATTTGTTTGGTAAATTGGCTAGTTTTATTAATGCTTCTGGCATTGTCTGATCATTTTATTTTGCTGATCTTAGCATGCATGTCCCTTGTCTAGAGATATATACATCAATTTTCTTCTAATTTTACTTGGCATTTTATGTTACTTTGACCTTATATACATCATTCAGCTGCAACTTTGTAAACTTTAGTTTTGCTCTATTTTTATCAACACCAAATCAGGAAGCTCACAACTGTTTATAACTCTAATTGTACACAATCTGATGTCCTGTTCTGGTCTTCATGGGAACCGGCATACTTGTAGTACAGTTACATAAGTACATACTTATTGAGAATGGAAATGTGTACAACCACTTTGGAAATCAATATGGCACTTTCGCAGACATTTGGGAATAGTTTTACTTCAAGACCTAGCTATCCCCCTCCCATTCATTTATGCAAAGACATTCGCCCATCCCACAAGGACATTTTCCCAACTATGTTCATAGCAGCTTTATTTGTAATAGCCACAAACTGGAAACAACCTAGATGTCCCTCAACTGAAGAATGGGTAAAAAGTATTCCATTTATGGAATGGAATACTATTTAGCTATTAAAAAAACAAGAAAATCTGAAATTTTCAAGCAAATGGATGGAACTAGAAAAGATCATCCGGATAACCCAGAAGCAGAAAGACACACATGGTATATTCTCGCTTACAAGTGGGTATTAGCCATATAGTACAGGATAACCATTCTTCAATCCACAGACCCAAAGGAGCTAAGTAATGAGATCCCAAGGGAAGATGTTTGAATGTCTCTCAGAAAGGGACATAAAATAGACATTGGAAGTGGAAAAAAGAGGGAACTGAGTGAGAGAGGGGTAGAGAGCTAGTGAGTGGAGAGCAGGGGTGGGAGGTGAGAGGGCTGAGAGGGAAATCAAAGGCATCAAGGGGAATCTCTGGGACAAGCTGGAGATGTGCAGATATCCCAGGTAGGATCCTGGGATAATGTGGAAGTTACTGTAGTGGAGACTCCCAGCAGTGA
Source organism: Rhombomys opimus (assembly GCA_010120015.1). Taxonomy (NCBI): domain Eukaryota; kingdom Metazoa; phylum Chordata; class Mammalia; order Rodentia; family Muridae; genus Rhombomys; species Rhombomys opimus. Next base: position 187,914 of record REGO01000735.1, on the reverse strand, counting down.
AGGATGTGGAGACTAAGTGGCCCTTTCCTGTACACAGGCTGGATTTCCAGTGGAAATCCACAAATTTACCCTGCCAACAAAGTCTGTAGGGATAAAAATGAAGCAGAGATTGAGGGATGGTCCAAACAATGACTGGCCCAACTTGAGTCCTACTCCATGGGAGAAAACCAATCCCTGACATTATTAATGATGCTTTGATGTACCTGCAGACATGACACTAGTATTACTGTCCTCTGAGGGGCTCTTCCAAGCAGTGGATCAAAACAGACTTAGAGACCCACAGCCAAATGGAGATGAAGGGTCTTGTGGAAGAGTTGAGGGAAAGATAAATGGACGCAGAGGGGACAAGAACTCCACCAGAAGAACAAGATAGACAACTAACCGAGGACCATGGGAACTCTCAAACACCGAATCACCAACTAAAGACCATGCAAGGGCCCTACATTTAAATAGCTGTTGAGCATCTTCATTTTCATGAGGGGCACCTAGCCTTTAGAGAGTGGGGGCTGTCTCTGACATAGACTCTGTTGTCTGCTTATGAAACTCTTTTTCCTAGCTGGGCTGCCTTTTTGGGCCTCAGTGGAACAGGATGTGCTTAGTCCTAATGTGACTTGATTTGGTTGGTAAGGTGGGTTTCCCTTTCCTCAGAAGAAGGGGAGGGGGGAAAAGGAGAAAAGGACATAGGAGAATGGGACCAGGAGGAGAGGAGGAAGGGTTGCCATAGGAATGTAAAGTGAATAATAAAGTATGTAAAACATATTTAGCTTTGTTTTTCTAGCATTGAATTTTACACATGATGTTTAGAGGCTAATCTGCTTAATGCAAATGCTCCTTATCATGTTGATGTTTTAAAGTAAATTCTATTTTTTAAATGGAAATTAACTGGTATTTTATAGACAATGGTGATTGATACTTAAATATATGCTTGAGAAAGAATAACAAATATGGGAACCAAAAAGCAAGAAAGAGATCTTGAAAACCTTTCTGCTCTACTAATTTTCATTTGGCAATAGAATCTTACACTTTCCTAAATATCATGCTGAACACATAAGAAATAAAGAAAATCCAGTATTACCACTAGGTCACATTTTTTTTCTGATATATTATACTTGCATAACTAATCCATCACAAATTTCCTCAGCTTCTTTTCACATATATATTATTTAATATTCACAAGAGAACAGTTTTTATCTTTTATCAATATTATCTATTTATTTTAAGTGTAATGTTTTTATAGTGGAAAAAGTGTATATTTAGAATTAGCCAACTGGATTCAGTTTAGATGATCCCAATCCTGTTATCAACATCCAGAGCATGATAATCAGGAGCCAACTGAACATACATCTTCTCTCCATCAAGCCTTATCAAGGTATTGACTTTGGTCACATCAGTGCAGAAGAGTTTCTTCACAGCCTGTTTGATCTGGTGCTTGTTGGCCTTGACATCCACAATGAACACAGGTGTGTTGTTGTCCTCTATATTCTTCATGACTGACTCGGTGGTCAGAGAGCATTTGGTGATGGCAGGAGTTTGGATCGGCTACACTGGCAGTCCAACTGCTCTGCTGCTGCTTCTCTGCCTTGCAGAAACAGTATAATCCCCAAAAGAGCTGTTAACACTCTTCAGAGACAGTCTGTTCTCCCTGGCACTCCCAGCTGGACCTGGATCCTGCAGGCACCACCCATTCCAGATTCTGATTCTCTCTTCTCAGCTCTGTGTCCAGCACTCACACCCAAACACCCCAAGGGACACAGCAGAACACAGAACCACACTAAAGCAATTATGTAAAAAATAAAACTAATATGAAGGCATTGAATTTTGTGAATTTTAAAATAAAAGAAGCTGACAAACAGAAGACTGAAAAAAATGGAGGCCAGAAATGTGTGGCTGGATGATGATTCAACAGGAATGAAAAACTACATAAGAGCAGAACAGGTAGGAAGAGGAAAAGGTTTATCTGTCTTTTCTTTTCTTTTCTTTTCTTTTCTTTTCTTTTCTTTTCTTTTCTTTTCTTTTCTTTTCTTTTCTTTTCTTTTCTTTTCTTTTCTGTTCTTTTCTTTTCTTTTCTTTTCTTTTCTTTTCTTTTCTTTCTTTCTTTCATTCTTTCTTTCTTTGTTTTACTGAGAGGTTTTTACTTGGACAGTTTTACAGAGACAGGTTGCAGAGAAAAAAGCTAGATACAGGTGAAGACTGAACAAGCCAGAGGATCAAAAGGAGCCAGAAGATTAAAACATACCACCAGAACTAGTTTAAGGCCAGGCAGAAAAATTTATTCAGAAGCCAAGAGAAGCCAGTTTGAATCAGTCAAATTGGAGAGGAATTTGAGCAAGAACTGTTGAATTGAACCAGCCAGTGAGAGTTCAGAAAAAGTTAGAAAAGCTTGGGAATGGCTCTCACCTCATACATTCATCTGAATAAATAAATAGATAGATAGATAGATAGATAGATAGATAGATAAATAGATAAATAAATAAATAAATAAATAAATAAATAAATACTTTTTCAATCACAAATTGCATTACTAATAGAATATGTTAAGGGTTATGTTGATAATAATGTCCACATTATTGGTTTTCACAGTGAGTAATAGTGTATAATCCTAGAATGACAGAAGCTAAAGCAAGTGTATGAAAATAGAACTACCACATCAATAAAGAGATAAGAGTGCAAAAAATGTTGGAAAGGGCTGACTATATCAGTAAATTTATTCCACAATAAGTAGTTTTGATTTGCATTTTGCTGATGGTGAAAATTTTGAGCATTTCCTTAAGTATTTCTTGGTCATTTCCTTGCACTTTGCCCTTTCTCCTTCTGTCTCTTCCCTTCTACTTTCCCCCCAGGATAGGGGAGCCCCCTTCCCCAATATAAAACCTCCCTAGCATATCAAGACACATCAAAACTAAGCTTATCCTCATTCCATGACCAGGCAAAGTGGTGCTGCCAGGGGGAAGTGATCTAAAAGCAGGCAATAGAGTCTATGTTAGAAAATGTTCCCCACTTTCCACTCACCAGGAGCTCCATATGAAGATAAGGTCGCCCACCTGCCACATATGTGCAGAACACCTAGGTCCAGACCATGCATGCCCCTTAGTTGATGTCTCAGACTCTATAAGCCCCCATGGGTTAGTTGTCTCTGTTGGTCTTCTTGTGAGGTTTCTGTCCACTCAAGGTCCTTTCATCTTTTTCCCAACACCACCATAGGAACCCCAGAACTCTGTCCCACTTTTGGCTGCAAGTCCCAGCAGCTGTCTTGATACACTGCTGTCTGGAGTCTCCTTGCACTGCTCTACATCATCTTACCTCACTTCCTTAACCCTGACCCTTGATCCAAACCTATAAAATGGGCTGCTTAATTCAATAAACCAAGTTACTGCTTCAACAGTCCTCGCGGCTCAGTATTTCATTTCCTGGGCATCCAAGGAGGTCTGGTCCATCGACACTTGCCATCCCACTCAGCCACAGAGGGTGTCCAGCTGTACTGGCCACCCTCCTTTCAGCTCTACCAGTCCTGCTAGGCCACAGAGGAGGACTTTGCAGCCAGTCCTGCAGATACCTGATAAAACAGTGTCAGATGAAAGGGGAGGAGGTCCTCCGCAATCAGTGGACTTGGAAAGGGGCAGGGAGAAGATGAGGAAGGGTGGGATTGGGAGAAGATGAGGAAGGGGGATACAGCTGCGATACACAGTTAATAACATGTAACTAAAAAGAAAAATTAAAAAAAAGAAAGTAGGGTGTAGGGATTGAGCATTTTAGCAAGAGTCCTCCCTCTTGATTAGTTTCCTTAGGTGTACAGATTTTAGTACGTTTATCCTATATTATATGTCTATATGAGTGAGTACATACCATGTGTGTCTTTCTGCTTCTGGGATAGCTCACTCAGGATGATCTTTTCCAGTTCCCACCAGTTGCCTGCAAATTTCATGATATCCTTGTTTTTTATTGCTGAGTAATATTCCATTGTGTAAATGTTCCACAATTTCTGTATCCATTCCTCCATTCAGGGACATTTGGGTTGTTTCCAGGTTCTGACTATTACAAATAAAGCTGCTAATGTCCTATCCAAAAATCAAAGAGGATGGACATCAGAAGAAGGAGAAAAGAGGGAACAAGTCAGGAGCCTGACACAGGGGACCACTGAAATGATCTGCCTTGCAGACTCTCAAAGCAGATGCTGAGACTTATGGCCAAGCTTTGGGCAGAGTGCAAGTAATCATATGAAAGAAGTGGGAAACAGTAAGATCTGGAGAGGACAGGAACTCCACAAGGAAAGCAACAGAACCAAAAAATCTGAGCACAGGGATCTTTCCTGAGACTGATACTCCAACCAAGGACCACACATGGTGATAACCTAGGACCCCTGCACAGATGTAGCATATGGCAATTCAGTATCCAAGTGGGTTCCATAGTAATAGAAACAGGAACTGTTTCTGACATGAACTGGTTGGCCTGCTCTTTAATCACCTCCCCCTGAGAGGGAAGCAGCTTTACCAGGCCATAGAAGAGGACAATGCAGCCACTCCTGATGAGACCTAATAGAATAGGATCAGAAGGAAAGAAAAGAAGACCTCCCTTATCAGTGGACTTGGGGAAGGGCATGCGTGCAGAGGGGGAAGGAAGGGATGGATTGGGACTGGAAGAGCAAGGGAACCACAGGGTGGATACAAAGTGAATAAAGTATAATTAATAAAGAATTTAAAAAAGAGAAAGTAGGTTTTAATGTGTGAAAAAAATTTGAATGTATAATTATGAGTGTGAAGGCATAAAAATGTTTCAGCAATTAATACAAGAAAATCATGAAATTTGCAAGCAAACAGTGGGAACTAGAAGAGATCATCCTGAGTGAGGTATCCCAGAAGCAGAAAGACACACATGGTATATAATCACTTATAAGTGGATATTAGACACAAAATATAGGATAAACACTCTAAAATTTGTACACCTAAAGAAGCAAAGCAAGAAGGAGGACACTGGGTAAGATGATCAATCCTCATTCAGAAAGGCAAATGGGATAGATATCGGAAGAGGGAGAAAACAGGGAACAGGGCAGGAGCCTACCACAGAGGGCCTCTGAAAGACTTATCTTGCATGGTAAAAAAGCAGATGTTGAGAACCATAGCCTAATTTGGGGCAGAGTGCAGGGAATCTTATCAAAGAAGGGGGAAATAGAAAGACATGGAGGGAACAGGAGCTGTATAAGGAGAGCAACAGAACCAAGAAATCTGAGTACAGGGTTTTTTTCTGAGAATGATACTCCAACCTAGAACCATGCATAGAGGTATCCTGCGCAGATGTAGCCCATGGCAGCAACTTAGTCTCCAAGCGGAAGCCTAGTATAGGGAACTGGGACTGTCTCTGACATGACTCACTGGTTGTCATCCATACCCCCTCCTCTACCTGCACGCCCTCAAGACATTCCAAGCATCCATACTCTCTAGCATGCTGTCCTCAAGACACATTTCCACACACACATTCACAGGTGCTCACCAGCAATTGTGATTCTGTGGCGGTGGATCTTCCTCTCTTAGGTACAACTGAAACACCAAAGCACATTCTCAAACCAGTGGACCTCTTTCATCTTTCTGAAGATACTCCAGACACCAGAGACAGATGGACCAAGCTTGAAGTACAGACTCCAAGAACTAATAGTGAAGGTTATGAAAACTACTATTATAATAACTATAATTATGCTTTTCCCCCATTTATATAAATTTGTTAGCATTTTACAGTTGGGCATTTTGTTTTTAATCAAAATGATTATAAATGATGATATAATCTAATTATATTTCAAGTGATCCTGTTATTAGCATAAACATAAATTGTGATTACATTTTGGCATTGACTCCTTTCTGAAATATTTGTCATATCAATATGAGCATTAAATACCAACAGATACCCAGAGATTGGCATAAGAAAACATACAATAAAAATCAGGACATCCTGGCATCAACAGCAACCCCCAAATCAATGAATATTTCAATTCATTGGAAACACAGGAAAATGACTATGATCAGGTAGAAAGACTGAATAGCCCTATATCTTCCAAAGAAATTGAAGCAGTCATTAACAGTCTCCCCTCCAAAAAAAGCCCAGGGCCAGATGGGCTTTCAGCACAGAATTCTACCAGACCCTCAAAGAAGTGCTAACACCAATACTCCTCAAAGTATTCCACAAAATAGAAACAGAAGGAACATTATCAGAAAATATTTTTAAGAAAATCATAGAAGAAAATTTTCCCAACTTAAAGAAAGAGATGTCCATAAACATACAAGAGGCCTACAGAACACCAAATAGACTAGACCAGAAAAGAAACTATTCACATCACATCACACTCAAAACACTAAACCTACAGAACAAAGAAAAGATATTAAAAGCAACAAGTGAAAAAGGCCAAGTAACATATAAAAGTAGACCTATCATAATCACACCAGACTTCTCAACAGAAACTAGGAAAGCCAGAAGGGCCTGGGCAGATGACATGCAGACTTTAAGAGGCCACAGATGCCAACCCAGACTATTATACCCTGCAAAGCTTTCAATCAACATAGATGGAGAAAACAAATTTTTCCTTGCCATTGTTAATTTTACCCATTTTTTCCCCACCACCCCTTCTTTCCGGAAATTCTTGGAGGAAAACCTCCATTTTACCAAAACCACTTCCTTCCATGAAACCTTGGGTTTAGATGTGTTTTCACCACAATATTTTTAAAAAATATTTTTCTCTGTGTGTCTCCGTGGATGTTGTGAGTCTTATCCCCAATTTTTGGGCAGTGTGGGGGGTCTTATGTGAGAGGGGGGAGTTTTTGTGGGCTGTGGAGGGGAGGGGCTCTCTGCGGGGAGAGACAGAGCCCCAATATCTCTGTGCAGGTTTTTTTTTTGTGAGTGTTATTCTCCCCCCGGGGTCTTTTTGTGTATATTTTCTGGGCTCTGTTCTGATGTGTCCCCTGTGGGCTCTCTATCTCCGGGTGTTTTCTTTTGTGGGGGACAGGGGGTGTTTTTGTGAGGTGCTCTGTGTGGGTGTCTTTTTGCCCTCTCCCTGTGGGGAGAGCGGCGTTTTGCGGGGCCAGAGGAGGGGATCTCTGCGCGGGGTGTTGTGAGCTGTTATACTCTGGTGTGAGGGGGGGGGGGGGGGTGTTCTTCTTTCTGTGTGGTTTTGGAGGGGGAGGGGGGGGATGTGGTGGAGAGAGTGTTGTTTTGGGGGGGTATAGGGGGGGGTGTATGTGTGGTATAGAGCGCGTATAATGTGTTTTTTATAAAAAATGTAATTAAGAAAATATGGCTATCACAATTTTGTTTTATTATTATGAATGCATAAATTAAAACGGTATTATTGCTTATACCTGAATATCATTGCAAACTCTGGCTATAGTTTTTCACTTACAGCAAACAAAAAGAAATAAAATCAGACAGATTATGATAATAAGTAAAAGTCTTTAGAAAATAAATTATTTTTATGAATTTGATGCTTTATTAAACCTCAACAAGTGTTAGTGTAAACAGTTTTTAAAACATTCTTAGTAAATTTAATCTATTTTCTGCATCCAGAGAACACAGTATACCGCATAGTACTCTTTGCAATTTTTATGGATTTATTGTTGGCCAGTGAATGAAAAAAGCCCCAGAGTATGGCACTCTATAGAAAAGTCACATTTAAATTCATAGCTTTGCATCTGTTTTTGTTATACTAGGTGACGTGTATGCTAGAAAGTATAATGCTTGCCGTTTCCATTGTAGTGTAAGAATATTAGCACTGTTGGCAGTACTCTTCAAATGCTAAAGGGGAACTCATAAAGACTCAGATTCAGAATTACACATCCAGTTAATTGCATATGTAAATACGAAGGTCGGCTGAGGCCTATTATCCTTTTTAGGCAATAAATTTGTTGCATAATGTAAGCATGTCTAATGCAACCCCATAAACAAATGAATGATGATGGCTCGCCTGTTCATGATGGCTCATTCCACCATGAAGAACCAAATCATGTTTATGGAAATATAACATTGTGTTAATACTTCCCTGTATGTAAAGTCAAATTGTCCAAATAGCTACATTTACCTGAAAGAGAAATTTTCAGGTGAGTTTAAAGTGCCAAAGAAAACTAAAGTTATTGCAAATGTTAACTTTTTAAATATTTATAGCAGAATCAAAAGAATAATAATAACCATATTATCTGAATCTATGAAAAATTGGAGACATTGTAGCAGGAACAGGGGTTGAACATAATCAAAAGACAATGTCTACTTATATAAAATTCTTAAAAAGTAGGTATATAAAATTAAAATTTAAAACAATAATATATTTTGGCAGTACTGACACAATCATTTCTACATGTTTGACTATAACTTATAAGTCATTTTTTTCATGCATGATCACTTTCTCTAAATAATTTTTTTTACTGATAAATTCAGGGTTTTTATCTAAATGGATTTCATTATCACTTTGTACAACACAGTGATTTCTTTTTATCATTTATTCAAACAGCTTTTGGTAATTACTGGAAGAATTAAGAAAAAAAAATTCCAGAGAACTAATGTGTAATAACAAAGATAATAAAGGAAAGAAGAAGTAATTGATTTTAAGCGAAACCAATATCCAAGTAACAATCTCAGATGATTTGAAAATATAATCTGCTGATTCTGTTCATGTATTTCAATCAAAGATGAAGGTCAGTTCCTTCAAATGTGATTATAATAATGACAGACATATACTGTCTGTTCTCCCTGAATCCACCCTTACATGTCTCTACTGTATACCATCTCGGCCATTTATTGCTTTTGACATCTCTTCCTCTACTGTGCTTTGTACATTCTTCCATACAGGAATTATAAGTCAGTAATATTGTAAGAAAAATATTGTTGTACTTAAATAACTCATGCATAGAAAGCAGGATTTTAAACATTCAAGTATCTCAAAGAATATAAAATTGAGGAAAGATGGAATTCGTAATGAATTACGATACAACGTAAGCCCCAAAACATAACTATAGATTTGAGAAAACCTACCAGTGAAAAAAAATTGAGGCTCTGACCTTCAAAATTATGAACTAAAGTATTGTTATTTACAATACATAATTTTGTTTCTAACTAGTATTTAGCACAATCTGCTGTTTCTGCATATCTTGCACATGATGTCATAATGTCTAAGAGCCAAATGTGTAACTCTCTAGTCCTGGAAAAAAAACACTGTTTTCTTGTACTTATCCACCACTTCTGGGTCTTAAAATATTTCCTTCTCCCGTCCATAATAATCTCTGTAACTTGTGGAGAGTGTTCTGATATAGACATCTCATTTAGGTTTTAAAATATATTATCATATAGTTAATATATAATAGTATATTATTATTTACTTTCTATATAATATTATTATATAATTAATATAGCCTAATAATATATAAAATATAGCAAGCATATATAGCAAATGTATTATATAATTATATATAACAACATATTAATATTTTAAGTATATTATTAATATTAAGTATATTAAGTGAATCTTAAGTATATTATTCTTTATAAATTGAGCAGTTATCATGCTCTATGCTAAATGTCATATACTGCAAAACAAAGCTTATCTGTGAATACTGAGTGATGCACTTACCTACAGATACAGTATTAGCTCATTAGACACCAATTTAATATTTAGTCAATTTAAGAAGATAACAATAGGCACTTTCCTAAGATTTATGACCTATTTAACAACTGTCTGTAGCTGTGATAACAGTGGTAGATAGGGGCTCCATCACATAGATATAGCCTTAAAACAAACCAAAAGACCTTTGGTTGCTCCTATGTCTTGCATGCCAGTATTCCACTCTTGAGCATGTCTTATTAGCCCCACCACTACCATAGCTCCTAGGATTTTCAGCTCAGTAAGAGTTATGATGAATTCTTCCTTCTGGTTGTGTTCACAGCATCTCAGAGCTGTAAAAACTAAGCAATAAGGATAAAGTTTGCAGGTCAGCAACATTTCAGTTTCTTCATGTTCTAGGTCTCAATTATGTGTTTTCTACAGTAGAGTTTCTCCTCTTTATTTTTTTAAATTTT
>REGO01000735.1:141776-161461 GCA_010120015.1 Rhombomys opimus | reverse complement strand
AAATTATAACATGTGATATCACTATGAAACAGTTTTTCAGAAAAAAGCCATTGTTTGTAAATGACACAAATGTGTTCCCAGCTAATCTAAGTCCATTTTGAAACAGCATGACACCCCAGAGCACACCATTTGTCAATGATATAGCTTGAGTCCTTGGCTTTAGACCAACGTAAAGAATCCCTGCCACATGTTATGAGTTTTGTAAGTGGTCACGTTCTAGATAATGTACATTCATGACAACTACACATTATCATTGGCTATTTTGATACTTTACTAGGCTACTGATGAAACAAGGTGGTGAGGTGCAATTCTTTCCCATTAGTTATAGATGAGGATAACTAAACTACATCCCACACTTGTCTGTATTAGATAAGATAAATATATTAAAAGAATACTTGAGTTAGAACATGTTCCATTCTACTCGGCAATTAAAAACAAGGAAATCATGACATTTGCTGGCAAATGGTGAGATCTAGAAAAGGTCATTCTGAGTGAGGTATCTTAGAAGCAGAAAGACACACATGGTGTATCATCACTTATAAGTGTATATTCGACCTATAATATAGGATAAACATACTAAAATATGTACACCTAAAGCAGCTAAGCAAGAAAGAGGACCCAGAGTAAGATGATCAATCCTTACTCAGAAAGACAAACGAGATGGACATTGGAAGTGTGAGAAAACAGGGAACAAGAAAGGAGCCTACCACCGAGGGGCTCTGAAAGACTTTACCCAATAGTGTACCAAAGCAGATGTTGAGACTCATAACCAAACTTTGGGCAGAGTGCAGGAAACCTTATGAAAGGAGGAGGAGTTAGTAAGACCTGGAGAGGACAGGAGCTCAACAAGGAGAGCAACAGAACCAAAATAATCTGGGCACAAGGGTGTTTTCTGAGACTGATACTCCAACCAAGGACCATTCATGGATTTAACCTAGAACCCCTGCTCAGATGTAGCCCATGACAGCTCAGTCTCCAAGTGCGTTCCTAGTAAGGGGTACAGGTACTCTCTCTGACATGAACTCAGTGGCTGGCTCTTTGATCACCTGCCTCTGTTGGGGGAGCAGCCTTGCCAGGCCACAGAGGAGGACATTGCAGCCCGTCCTGATGAGACCTGATAGGCTAGGGTCATATGGCAGGAGAAGAGGACCTCCTCTATCAGTGGGCTTGGAGAGGAGCATGGGAGGGTGTAATTGGGAGAGAACAAAGAAGGGGACTACAGCTGCGATACTTAGTGAGTAAACTGTAATTAATACAAAAAAATAAAAATTTAATTAAAAAGAATATGTTCAATTTATTGTAAGATCAGAAAATACTGTTGTAAAGAGAGTAAAAATATATTTAATTAATAGGATATCATATAATGTTATACATAAAATGATAGATATAATCAGATTTGCTTACATATTATTTAAGCTGAAACACTGTTAGCCAGGTTAATTCACCCCCAGCTTATTTTGTGCTTTGAGAAGAGATGATAGGCTATAAGTCAATGTTAGAAAAAATATTCATGATAAAGTTTTAGTACAATCTTTGAAGTACAAAAATGTTTAATGCTCGTAGAGATCATAATAGTAGTGAGTTGAGAAAAACTCTTACAAAACATAAATTAAATAGTATCAGGGAAATGAGATATTATTCAGGACTAGTAAGAATGAAAAAATAGAAGACATGATACAGATAAAGTCATTTTTATTTTATAACTTAATACTCTCACAGCAACTGCTCTTTAAATTTTAGCATCACATTGTGAAAAAGGGAGCCACTGGAAACAATAGAGCAGCAAGTGATTGGAAACTTCTAAATAAAACAGAACTCACTAGCATGAGTGTTCAGTAGCTGTCTCAGCAGAGTTGTCAAGGTCTGAATGCCTATTAAAGTAAGTAATGCACTGGCATCTAACAGGTCTCTCTGGGTTAGGGTTGGCACATTTTAAACTGCCTGCATTCTATTTACTATTCAATTTTATCTTTCAATGGATGAACAAAATACTTTGATAATCAAGGCCCTTAATTCACGTGAAAGTGAAACATATTAGCTCTATTTATTTATTTGTTTGTTTGTTTATTATTTTTAAGACTTCAGTCAAGTCAAATGGGAATTATGTTGTTAAAAATAGTCAAGAATGAATTCTCCTGAAAATTTTGAGGATTTCTAAAAATAAACATTTTTTAATAAAAATAAAAGGAAAATAAAAGGATTTATGCCATCATATTGGAATTGTAATGCCAGGATCACGGGATTCTCAGAGACCACCAGGTGACGACTCGTTGCAATAGCAAGAGAGCTTTATTACGAGAACGATGGAACTCGGGACCCAAGTCTCTCTGATGTAGCAGTAGAGAAGTGGGACCCTGAGCTCTGAGTGAACAGGGTTTTTAAAGGGAAAGTATGTGAGCAGGGGGTTTCCATGGCAGCAAGCAGGGGGGCACAAGCCTTGGCTTAACAGAATTGGATGAAGTTTAGCAGGGCAGGGTGACCTTTTCTGAGACACACAATCACAATGGCTAAGGAATATAATCACAGTGGATAAAGCATATAATCACAATGGCTATTTTTCTAAACTATATCTGAAATATTGGGGAGAATTTTTCCCACCCGATTCTCAGCCAATTCTCATTGATTATTGCCAGGGAGATTGTCTTTATTTTCTAAGAAGTATTTATTCTGTGATATTTCCTGGAGGTTGTTGGAAGGAGAGCTAAGATTGTTTTCTGACATGTGCACATTCTGTGATATTTCCTGGTACCTGAATTCAGCTCCCAGTCAAGTTGGCTCTTTATTAAAATGGAGTTAAACTCAGGCTAACTATACCCAGGCTAACTTAAACTCTTCAGAATCTATTTATTTGATATGGAAAATAAGCAGATCAAAAATAAGTGTTCCTGGACTTCATAATATGTAGCAATATTTGCAGAATTTCTAAGGAAAGAACTGTATTTTCATACCTGCCATTAATGACTAATTCCTTTATATTTACACGTAATTTAATGTATGTACTTTTATATCTATAGGCTGAATTTCAACTTACCTTTATTTTCCCCCTTTTTCCTAAAATTTGAGAATTTGGAACTCAGGTTAACGAGTAAGTATATATGCAGATGAGAGATTGGTCTCAGCATTTTGGAGCAGTGGTTACCTCTACTTGTTGTTCACAATGATTTGTTATAAAACAGCTTGTTCTTTTAAGCTCATTTATATTATCTGTATGTCATTTAGTCTTTGCATTCAGATATATAGGTTATATTTAATATACATAAATACAAAATAAATGTGCCTTGTCTTATTCCTGTATATTTATTTGATAAGAGATTAATTGGAAACTTTAGATTGCTATTTGCCTTTTTACATTTATGTCATTTCACTGCATATGTCCTGAGAATATAAGTAATTCATAATGTTCTTAATAATTCTGATAATATAAGTATTGTTAAAGCAATTTAGGCTTCTGAAGTTCTTTATTTTCTTCATTTTAATTAAAAAATGCTACACTATTGAACTGGGTGACAGAGAAAAAATAATACAAATCAGCTCTCTCTTTCAACCATCCCAGTAATTGATCCCAGGCAGTGAGGCTGCAACCAAACTTACCTCTTGAGTCACTTCACTAAAATTATTCTACACACACACACACACACACACACACACACACACACACACATCTTTATTTTTATCATCTCTGTCTATATCTATATCATCTTTCCATGTGTTGTTCCCAAAACACAAGAGATCCTCATCTTAATAGCTTTCAGTGAACACCATAGAGCTTACTGCTATAGACCAGAGGTTATAGGAAATATCTCAAATTGTATACATGAAATGTTGTAATAGTTAAAAGCTATTTACATTTATATTCATTATTTTTTTAATTTTATCTTAAGTTTGTGGTTTGACTAAATGTTTCTATTCATCTGTTTTCAATTTTTTTTCTTTTTCTCCTAACTCTCTAATCCACTATTTTCTTTTTTTCCCCTTTTAAAAACTATTATTTTTTATTACAACTTATCTAATTTGTATCCCGGCTGTGGCCCCCTCCCTCATCTCCTCCCATTCTTACCTCCCTCCCTCCCTCTTCTTCCCCTATGGCCCTCCCCTACTCCACTGAATGGGGAGGTCCTCCTCCCCTTCTATCTCATCCTAGCCTATCAGGTCTCATCAGATTACATTGCCTTTTTCTCTGGCCTGGCAAAGCTACGCCCTTGGGGGGAGGTGATTAGAGAGCCTGTCATTGAGTTCATGCCAGAGATAGTCCTTGCTCCTGTTACACAGAAATACATGCAAAACACACACGCGCACACACAAATACACAAACCAGAGGGGAATTCATAAAGAACCTGTCACTTTGTAACTGTGAGGCAACTTCTTTGCTGAACCACATTATAATAAACAAATCTAAAAGTATTCAAAACCTTGTATAAAAAAAGGAAATGTCCAAGTTGACTAGAAAGTCATTCCACATATCAACACCGAGAAGAACTAAACTTAATTTGGAAAGAGAATCCAAGAACTATCAACAGCAGATTTACAAATATGTTAGAATCACAAGAAACAGCTAGAATAAATTTTCTTTATTGTAACTTTTTGAAATAATGAAAATATATTTTATATGAAAATATATTTTATATCATAAACCAATGTAAATTATACAGGAGAGAGTACAATGTTTCCGTGTTAAAAATAAAAGATTTAAATAAATCCCAAAATAGAATCTTTCAGAGTCCCTCTGTGGAATTTTCCTGTCCTGTTCCCTGTCTTCTCCTGCTTCTGATGTCTATTGCATTTATCTTTGTGAATGAGAATTAGGCATCTTCCTCAGGTCTTCCTTGTTTAGCTTCTTTAGGAGTATAGATTTTAGTAGGCTTATTATATGTTATATGTCTAATAATCACTTATCAGTGAGTATATACCATGTTTGTCTTTCTGTTTCATCACTCAAGATGATCTTTTCTAGTTCCCACCATTTGCCTGCAAATTCATAATTTCCTTGTTGGTTTCTTAAGATGACTAACAAGGCTCCAGCCAGGGAATCATAGAGGGTAACTGCAAATCTTCATGTATCATTCTTCTCTTCCAAATTCAACCCACCAGTCTCTTGGAGCATACCACTTGCTGTATCCTCAGTGTCCCTTTCTTCAGAGGGTGCACAGATCTTCCCCTCTGAACACTGTAACATTTACACCTTTCTTTCAGTAAATGCAGCAAACACAGCAGGCATTCCTTGTGAACCCTCAGATCATTCAAACTGACAAAGGTTGTAGCCTAACTACAGATCTTCACCTTTACCCCCGCTCTTCCAAATCTAATGCCCGAGTCTCAGCTCCAGCTCTGAAGAAAACCACATTATGAAAACCACCTCTCCTCTTTGATTCCATCTTCAGACGTTCACACAAACCTTCTCTTCCAACCATCCTTCCACTCATCCTGATTTTTAGCCCTCACCTCCAATGGTCTTTCTCTGGGAAAAATACAAGCCAAGACAGAGTAGCAAGAATGCCAGCAAAGCAGGTAGGTGAGCTTCAGATCTGCATTGCCTCTCTACTCTTTCTATTCTTCTGCCTGTGCACCTCTTAACTCCGCATCCTCACTCCTAAGAGTCAGTTCTCAATACTCAAAAATGCATTTTACTGTGAACCCACAGTGGCCCCACCTATAAGGATTCTAGAAGAATTTCTTTTAAGGTAACTCACAGTCATCACTCTAACTTAAGAACCAGAGAGTGTACCAGTCTCAGTGGCTCATGCCTTAATTCCAGCACTTGGAGAGGCAGAGGCAGGCAGATCTTTGTTAGGTCAAAGCCAGCCTGATACACCTGAGTCCAGGTCATCCAGAGAGGGCACAGAAGATAAAGAACAAAATATCCAACCAACACAGACAAGACAAGACACTAGCAAATAGAATTAAAATCCAGATTGTATAACCCAGTGGCATAGACACCAGTATAAAAGCACAGTCAATAAGACCCAGGAAAATATGTCTCTACTAGAGCCCAGGAAGGCTACTATAGCAGACCCTGAGTAATGGAACATAGCTGAGACACAAGATGAATACCTTAACATAACATTTATGGATGTGACGGGGTCCTTAAAGGGAAAATGAATATATCTATAAATCTATGTATCTAAAGAAATCTATAACAACACAAATAAACATTTGTAGCAAATGATCAGGGCAGATGAAGACCTGAAAGTGAAAATCAAATTAAAAAAGAAAACCCAAACAGAGGAAAAGTTGGAACACACACACATACACTCACCCACACACACAGTCGCACAAATTGGGAACTGCAACAAGAATCTTGAATGAAAGCTTTACCAACATAATATAAGAGATCACTCATGTAAACATACAACATAGGATAAGCCCACTAAAATCGGTACATCTAAACAAATTAAGCAAAAGAGAGGACCCTAACTAAAATGCTCAATCCCCATCCTGAAAGGCAAAGAGGATGGGCATCAGAAGAAGAAGAAAACAGGAAACTACCTAGGAACCTGCTACAGAGGGCCTCTGAAAACCCAAAGAAGAAAACAGGAAACAACCGAGGAACCTGCCACAGAGGGCCTCTGAAAGCCTCTGCCATGCAGACTATCAAAGCAGATGCTGAGCCTGATGGCCAACTGTTGTGCAGAGTGAATGGAATTTTATGTAAGAAGTGGGAAATAGCAAGAGCTGGAGAGGACAGGAACTCCACAGGAGAGCAACAGAACAAGAAAATTTGAACACAGGGATCTTCCCAGAGACTCATACTCCAACCAAGGACTATTCATGGAGATAACCTAGAACCCCTGCACAGATGTAGCCCATGGCAGTTCAGTGTCCAAGTGGGTTACATAGTAATGGGAAGAGGGACTGTCTCTGACATAATCTGATTGGCCTGCTCTTTGATCACCTCCCCCTGAGGGGGGAGCAACCTTACCAGGCCACAGAAGATGATAATCCAGCCACTTCTGATGAGAACTGATTGTCTAAGATCAGAAAGAAGGAGAGGAAGACCTCCCGTATCAGTGGACTTGGGGAGAGGCATGCATGCAGAAGGGGGGGGGACCGGGAGGGGAGGAGGGAAGGGCTTATGGGGGGATAAAAAATGAATAAAGTGTAATTAATAATAATAAAAAAGTTAAAAAAATAAAAAAAGAAGACACGAAAGAGAGAATCTCAGGTCTTGAAGACATAATAGAAGAAGTGGAAACTTCTGTCAAAGAAAATGTTATATCTAAAACACTGGCACAAAATATCTAAGAAATATAGTACACTGGGAGAACATCAAATAAAAAATAAATACAAACACAGAAGAAGAAAAGTAGCTCAAAGATACAGAAAATACAACAAAATCATAGAAGAAAGCTTTCTTGAGTTAAAAAAAAGAGATACCCATCATGGTTCATGGAATATATAACACACCAAATAGACTGGACCAGGAAAGAAGCACATAATAATCAAAATATTAAATGTAAGAACAAGGAAATCATATTAAAAGCTTAAATAGAAAAGAGCATCAAATAAAGACAAGAACTATTAGAGTAACATCAGACTTCTCATTGGAAACTCTAAAAACCCGAAAGGTCCCAGAGTAATGTTCCACAAACTCTCTGAGACCAAAGATGCCAGATAAGACTATTGTACCCAGCAAAACATCCAGTGTTAATAGATGGGCCAAAAGGACATTCCATGATAAAAGCGAATATAAGTAATGCATATCTATAAATCCAGCAATATAGAAGTTACTAGAAGGGAAATTACAACCTAAGAGGTTATCTAAACCAAATAAAATACAGGTAATGAATAATCCAAGACAAAAAAAAAATCAAAATTTGGAAAACACACAGGTATACACAATCTCACACACACACACACACACACACACACACACACACACACACAGATTCAACAGACAAAAGAAAATTGAAATAGCTTATGGCATTTTACCACCATGGATTAAAGCTAGATATCAACAACAATAGAACTCACAGAAAGCATACAAACTTTGGAAACTGAACATCTCACTACTGAATAAAAAAAAAAAAATGAAACAAGATAGAAATTTAAAACTTTTGAGAATTGAATGAAAGTAAATATTCAACATACCCAAATTTATGAAAAATAAGAAATGGAAAATTTTCTCAGTACACACCACTTATCAAAGTTAAATTGAGATCAGATAAGCAATTTAACCAGACCTATAACCCATAGAGAAGTAGAAGCAGTAATTAAAATTCTTCCAACCAAAAATAAAAATACAGGACCAGATGGTTTTCATACTGAATTATAACAGCCGTTAAAGAACAGCTAAAGCCAATAGTTTTTAAATTAGTCTACAGAACAGAAACATAAGGAATATTGCTCCATTCATTTTATGAGGTCACAGTTACCCTGATACCCCAAAACAAATAAAGATCTGACAAAGAATGAATAATATAGACTAACTTCACTTTTGAACATAAGTGTTAAAATATCAACATAATATGTTCAAATTGAATCCAAGAGTGTATAAAAAATTTATCTCCTTAATCAGGTAGACTTCAGTGCAGAATACACTGCAGTGCAGAATACAAAATTGATAAATATAAACTAACTGAGAGAACAAAGAACATATAAGATTCATAAAAGGCTTTTGATAAAATGTAACAATCCCTCATGTTAAAAGTTCTGGAGAGATTAAGGATCCATGAAAACAAATACCCTAATATGTAAAGAGCAGTTTAGAGCAAGACTATAAACTCTTAAATGAAAAAACAAACAAACAAACAAACAAACAAACAAAAAACAAATCAATTTGAATAAATTAGCTACCAGACAAAGTTTTCTGGTTTCTTCACCCCTAATATTATGCTGGAAGTATTGATTGAGCAATAAGATAACTGAAGGAAATCCAGTGTATACTTATTGGAAAAAAGTCCAACTATCTTTATTTCTAGATAATATGACAGTATACATAAGTGACTCAAAAATTTCCACCAGGAAACTCTTACAACTGATACACACTTTTGGGAATATAGTTGAATACAAAGTTTGCTCAAAAACAGTAGTGTTTCTTCTTCTTCTTCTTCTTCTTCTTCTTCTTCTTCTTCTTCTTCTTTTTCTTCTTCTTCTTCTCCTCCTCCTCCTTCTACTCTCCTTCCTTCTTCTTACTACTATTTATTATTTATAATTTATTCACTTTTCCTCCTAGTTGTATCCCCCTCCCTCCCCTCCTCCCAGCCCCCCCTTCTTCTTCTGCTATCTCCCTTGCCTAGTCCAACCATAGGGGAAGACCTCCTATCCTTCTCTCTGACCTTAGCCTATCATATCCCATCAGGACTGCCTGAATCCTCTTTCTGTGGCCTGGTAAGGTCACTCCACCAGGGAAATCCTAAAATTCCAGATAAATAAATGCAACTGTAATAAAAAGTCATCCCAAGTGAATTGTTCCACGCCCATAAAGACATGTATGCTATGCATTTACTTTTATGTAAATATTAGCTGTTAAGTCAATGATAACCAAACTATAATTCATATTACCATAAAGAGTAGGTATAGAGAAAGGGACAAGAGTATAAAAATTGACCTCATAGGGGAAAAGAAATAGAATAGATAGTTGTGGATGGATGGAGGGATGCACCACTGGGAGAGTTTAATATAGAGAGGGGAATATAGGAGGAAGATAAGGAAGAGAATTAGTGGAGAGAGGGAGATATAAAATTAAGAGTGATTTGAGGAATAATATGGGAACATATCACAGTAGACCCAATCCATGAGCTGGAACCATTCCTGGGCATTACTTGGATGACAATGAAATTGAGACATTATATTCCAAGCACCTACTTAAAACCAAATATTGCTGCCTTACAAAGAAAGAAAAATCAGGAGTAATAAAATGTCTCCTAATGACGTTCTCCTAAAGTCACAGATCAGTACCTTGAACAGCCATATTAGAGCAGCTTTCCTCTACAGCAGTTGGTAACAAACAAAGAGACCTATAGCCAGACATCAGGCAGTGTATGACAGACCTCAGGACACCCAGCCCTACATGGAATGTCTCCATCAATTATCTAACATGATGGCTTGAGAAAGGGCAGGTGGAAAAAGTGAGAGAACCAAAGAGCAAGGAAGACACTAAGGCAGCAATCCCTTCTAAATCAACATGATCAAAGCTCAGATGAATTCATAGAGACAAGAGTGTCATGTACAGACTCTGCACAGGTCCATGCCAGGTCCTTGGCGCTTATATTATGACTTCCAGTTTAATGGTTTTCATGGGATTCTT
Organism: Rhombomys opimus; assembly: GCA_010120015.1. Lineage (NCBI taxonomy): Eukaryota > Metazoa > Chordata > Mammalia > Rodentia > Muridae > Rhombomys > Rhombomys opimus. Next base: position 151,218 of record REGO01000735.1, on the reverse strand, counting down.
GAGTGTCTCTGTGCCTTTCCTTGAGTTTTTTTTCCTTAATGTTTCTTACGTTCCTTTGCTTCCAATGTATTTGGTTTTGTTTGATCTATTTTATTTTATTATCTTATAAAACCCATTTGTATTCTGCTAAGAGTCAAAAAGTGTGTATATGTGAATGGAAAAGAGTTGGAAAGAAGGTGGGAGAATTAGACAGAGGGTAAACCATAATCAAGATATATTATGTGAGAAAAAAATAAACTATTGCCAATAAGAGGGAAATCCGATGAGACACAGAAAGGAAGTATTGATAACCCTTTCACTGTAAGTCCTTATCCTATTTCTTTCTTTTTTGTAACTAGTTCTGTTTATGAACAGTTTTACTTAGCTTCAGATAACATGCTTAGGTAATAGACTTCAATAGATATAACTCTAGATAATCTTCAGTTCCTGAAGACTGAAGATTAACAATTGATAAGTGGGTCACTTATCAATTTCTGTACAATAAAAACCTGTTTTCTCTAACTAAACAGTGTAAAAAGCTGAACTAAAACAGAGACTAAGCTGAAAACAATTCCACTTGTGACCAAATATGGCATCTATTCCCCCTGGCAATGGACAAAGAGATGTCTTGCTGTTGGTGTTCTTATATCAGTCAGGAGCAGAGCAGGTGGCAGGCCTTTGTTCATCTTAGCTTGATGCATGGCTTGGTGGCCAAATCTGTCTTAGGCTTAGGACTCATGAAATCAAATCAAATCAAATTAAATTAATTCCAGGGAGCACAGTGCAGATGAAGAGAGACCTGTAGGTCACCATGCAGCCCACATGACTGCCCTCCAGCTCAAGCACAGCTCGCCAGCTTGCCACCACATCACAAAGCAGGGAAGTAGGATGTTGCCCAGGAGTCTGCCAGCTACTTGCCCAGCCTGCGTCAAGAGTCACCACAACGGGTAAATATGTGGTGATCAGATTGGAGAGAAAGTGGAGTGGAGCAGAGAGAAAAGAAGCTGAAGACTTGAGGGTGGAGAGGAATAGCCTGTTAGGAGTGGCTGGGCCCATCACCTGGGGCTATAATGAGTTCCCAGCCTGAGCTGCCACTGAAGACCATGTTTGAGTTCATGGCTACACAGCAGCAGGAGTTGATGCCAGTGCTCCTGGCTTCCCTGGCTCATATTACCAATAAAGATCATGGGGATGTCCCTGGACCCCATGGACAGGGCAGCCTCCAGGGATCAAATGGAAGTTCAGGGCTGTGCATAAGTGTCTACCCCAACTGGAAACCTTTCACTGGCTGCATAAATTGGGAGAGCAGGCCCCGCTCTTCTCCTGGGCAGTACAGTTGGGCTGGCTCTGGTTATGGGGGAGCAGGTGAGCCAGGCCCTAAGGTACAGGAGAGTGGCCACTGCCACTGATCTGGTGTTTGGTGGCATGGATGAGAGGATATCCTTCCCTGCAGTTTATATGGCAGTTGTGAGAACTAGCCCTGAGGTCATGAGAGCAGTTGAGCTCACCCTATCTCTTGCAGACCTGCTAAATTCCTTGGGAGAGTGGGCTCAGCATCTCCCCTGGGCAGCAGTAGAGTTGCCCTCTTTAAAGGGATGTGGGTGAGCCAGCCTCTAGGGTGAAAAGCTCAGGACAGATGGTCCACCACTCATCTGGGGTGAGGTGGCGTGGGTACAGGGATCTTGGCCTCACCTTGCCCCTCACCTGCTGCAGCAGTGGGGAGAACTGGGCTTGAGGTGATGAAATTGTGTGAGCTGGCCCTGTCACTCAACCCCTGCATCACATGGGAGAGTGGCCCCTGAAAGCTTGTCTAGGCAGCACAATAGAGTTGTCCTGGTAGAGGGGGCACAGGTGTGCAGGCCTCTGAAGATGAGAGCAGGAGAACTGCCCAGTTCCTCAGAGGTTGCAGCACTTAGGAGAGTGGGCCCTAACCTTGACTGGGCTCTGCAGGTTTGGGTGCTGATGAGCAAGCCCTGAGGGCATGAGAGCAGAAGATCTGACTTCTGACACTGCCTTCTGCTGACAATGGTGTTAGGTGGCTTAGTCAGAGCAGTACAGGAGAGCTTGCCTTGGTGGTACACATAAGAAAGAGTTAGTTGGCAGGCTCACAAGATCTGCTACCACCCAGACCCAGATCCAGGGCTCTGAGATGGCCACCCCAAAATCTATATCCTATCTGAATGGTTGGGATGTGTGGCAGGACCAGTCCATCCTATCCAAAGCTGCAGGATTTCCATGACACAGGGCAACAACAGGATAACTGGGAGGAATCCTGATGAGGACTCAACGCTGATGGTGTCACAGAAGCCAAAGATCTCAAACTTATTGCAATGAACATTTGGAAGTGAAGACGTGTGGACAGAGGAGGATACTATTGGACAGACTGTGACACAGGATAGCTTCCAAGATGTGATGTTTTCTATGCTTTTTGTTGTCACTGTTGTCTGTTTCTGTGTGCATTTTATTGGGGGTTGTGCAAGAGAAAAGGGTAGACATGAGGTGATAAGGAGATGAGTAGGACAGGGGTACATAAAGTGAAATTCACAAAGAATCTACTATACATATATATATATATATGTACATATATATAATAAAGAAAAAATGCCATCTATTGATAATTTATTTCACTTTCAGCAATCATAAAATAAAAGATGCTAAATCACTTGGGAAGTCATTGTGTGGACTGTTTCATATCTCAGTGCGAGGAAAGAATATTTCTAAAGGATATAGTAAAGTGACTTGAAAAAATATTAAAGTACAATATGAGCTGGCAATAGTGGTAGAGCTTTTGAATGATTAAAATATATAAGAATTAATACAATTTTAAATGAATGTTAAGTTAGACTCCAATGAAGTTATGAACTCTTATTATTTAATAAGGTGTGAGATAAAAATAGTATTCACATGAATGTAACATTTTTGTGACAGTTGAATGGTGAGAAGAAACTTGGTCTCCAGCAATGAGAAAGTGAAGAGTAGATCTGAGTAGCAGTGATGCAAATTCCTGTTGCGTACAGATAACCGGATAGAAGGAAATGCAAGGGAAACAACCTCTTTGCAAATAATTTGGAGTTTATGCATTCGGGTAGGTGCCATTTAAAACCAGACAAAACATACTGCAAATAGAAAATTCTTGAATATCATTTGCCTCTTATCAGGAGAAATGGTTATTAATTAGACTTTTTTGCACATGTTTCTTGTCCTGAACTGCGTCCATCTGTTTCCATTTATTGTGTTTTACATTCATTCCTCTGCACTTTCAGTTATATGCATTTCAAAAAAGATGACAGGCACTGGACTAAAGAAACTGATCATTGTTTATGTAAGGCTTGGTCGAAGCCACTTTTCTTTATTTGCACAATAATACTATAATTCTTTTCTTTTGCAATAAACTTACATTAATTATTGCTATCTCATGAAAACCTATGGTTCCTGTACACTCTTGTGACATACACTGACAGAGAAATACAAACATTCTGGTCCACTCTTAAAAATATTGTGTCATTGTGAGAACACCATAGAATTTACTTGAATAGAATAAGATTTAATTTATGCTACTGAGTGACATACCTTCATATATGCACATACACCCTCAGTCTATTAAATAAAAAGTGCAGTGTGGTCCATGTCTAAATTCTTTTGTGTGTTTATGGCATATATGACAAAAATGGGAGCACAGTACCCCTAACTTCAAAAGAAGAAACCTTGATATTCAGTGTAAGTTCTGGATCTTATCACATGTCCCAGTATAAACCAAATGATGAGGTGAAGAGGACTGATTTAATAATGGCTTCATGTAGATTTAGGTTTTATATATGTTCAGCTTAAACACAGTCACTTGGGGTCTTGAAAGCAATAAAAACTTTCGCCTTCTACCTTCCCGATGGTGAGTGCTCTCTGTCACAAACAACTCCATATTTGGCTAAGGCTGAGGATCTGGCTTGCTTCCCTGTATGTGGACCTATCTGCATTGCCTATGAGCCACGCTGGGGTTGGCTACCCAGAGGCTATTTTAAGCTGTGGGCTGGCTTTCCCCAGGGTCAGAAGATTGTTCAAGGTTCCTGAATAAACTGCATTGAGAAGAAAAAAAAAAAAAAAACTCTCAGTAAAAATTGGGGAAAAGGGCTTCTATAATTCTTTTTTACGTCCATCCAAAACACCCATGTTGAATATATACCAGGTATAGCAGGAAAGTGTGGAGTCTTCCATGCTGTATCATGATCTTGACTACATATTTTTCCCCTTTATACACAGTGGTGTTTGCTTATTATAATAGTACATGAGTAAGGCACCTGTACGTACAATGTAAAGAAAGGGAGTTTTGCATGTTTGTCCAGTGTAATACAGTTAATATCCACTTAGAAGTCAGTATATATCATGTGTGTCTTTCTGCTTCTGGGTTATCTCACTCAGGATGGTCTTTTGTTTAAGATGTCCTACTTTTAACCTTTAAAAATCGCAGTGATACAATATTCAAAACGGTATTAAGTTGGCTTGGTTGATGTGAGTTTCAGATATTATACCATATGCACTGATAGCAATAACAGGATTCACCAAATGGGGTTTCATAAAAATGAAACATTCTGCGCATCAAAAAAAAAATTACCCCAGACAATATAAAGGGCAGAGCAGATTATGTGACTGAAAAATAATGTTTCTTGTATGAGAAAATATTATATTACTTGAATCTGACTTCAAGGAAATCACAACAGGGCTACAAATGGTTCTGTAGATAAAAAGGGATGACAATAAAAGCTTAGGGTCACGAGTTCAGTCTCTGAAGTCCATGAAGGAAGACACGCACTAACCTCTGTAGTCGTCTTCTAGTGTACACATGCACACCATAACACATGCTTTTACTCACAACCACATCTGTGTAAATATCGATAGCTCAGAAAGTTGTGTGTAGTAAACCCTTTACCCTATAATTTGATAATTTTACTATATTTTGTTTTGTTATCTTTCAGACATTTGGCCAGATGTATAGCTATGAAATTATTTATCAACAATCAGTATTTCAAAATTACCATATTCTTAAATATTATTTGGAGTGTTCAGTAATTGTATTTAATCAATACACAGCTATTCTATATGTCTCTCTGTCTCTCCCTCTGTATCTGTGTCTCTCTGTTTGTGTATGTGAGTGTATGTTAGTGTGATATATGTGCATGTGTGTGTCCATATACTTCTGGCATGCTTATATATCAGCTCATATATGTGTATATGGTGCATTTCAAGACTAAAGACCAATATCAAGCCATTTCTGGAGTGACCAGCACACCTTATGTTTTGAGACTGTATTTTTCTCTGAACAATCTGGGAACATTTGAGCAAATGAATTGGCCAGTGAGCTCCACAAGTCTGCATGTCTCTGCCAGTCTTGCTCTGGGTTATAGATGTGTGCCATAAACATTTTACCCATGGACTGAAGATGGAGGTCAGATTTCCATGCTTATGCAGAATCCCCTTTATTGATGGACCCATGTCCCCATCCCTAAGTGGCTGTTATCAATGACTGAGCTTTTAAAAGTATTAACAGGTGATATATCTCAGTGTTAGAGTGCTACCTGATATTCATGAGGCTCACAGTTAAATTAAGAAGAAAAGAAGAAAAATGGGAAAAAAGGAGATAATAGCAACTATTTTAATAGATGTATTTCTAGTAATGAAAGGAGAAATTTACCCACTAAAAATAATTAAATATGTTAGATTAAACAATTCAGGAGCCAGTAATATGCTAAGAAATCATCAAGAAAATGCAGAAGACAAAATTCAGAAAGGAAAACGGAATCCCGGAGGAAGTGAACACGTTCAAGAACACGTGGACGTGCATTACATATGAACAGGAGAGAAAACAGTGAAGCACACTGGGCAGAGAAACGTTATCTAGCCTTGGTGGAAAAAAAGCAGAACAGTTTTTCAAACTGTTCCCATCTAAAAAATTAGTTTAAAAAGCCACATCCCTATCCAGTTGAGAAAAAAGTCCGTGGAGTCTTTGTTTCAGGGAATTCTATTTGCTTTAAGATGCTATAATTATGTGGGCTTGGTCAGTCACCATTGCTTTACTCTGGCTCAGAGTCAGAGCTTGACTAATTAAGACCTATACCAATTGTGGATCTCTAAAGGGGCTTTTGAAGCTTGTGTTAATGAATGTCTGTTGTAAGATAATATACTCTGCTGCTAATCTGCATAAGTGTATAACTCTTGTTTGTGCTGTAAATCTCTGGAGGTTGCAAATATAAAAAATATTATAACCATCAAAAAAGATGCTATAAACAACATTATATATTGATTAATACTTAAGCTACGTATGTGAATAACAAAAAACATAGATAGTAATTTTAAGAATATTTAACAAGATTCAAAATCAATAATCATAATAGTTATATGGAAAATGTGCAGGAAGTACTGAGTCATACATTCAAGTTTTAAGTAATAAATACAACACTTTTATAAAACACCTTCTGATGCTATGCAAAATAAATATTCTTTCTGTCTTAATCGCTGTTCTTTTGCTGTTTGTAGACACCATGAACAACTTACAACAGAAAGCATTAAGCTGGAGATTGCTTACAGACTCAGAGGGTTAGTTCATGATCGCTATGGTGAGAAACATGACAGCAGACTGGTAGGCATGTCCTTGGAACAGAGAAAGAGCATGATCTGTAAGTTTCAGACAGAAATATCATGTATGTGACATGCGCTTTTATAACCTCAAAGTCCACCTGAAGTGACATGTATCCTCCAAAAAGGCCATACCCATGTTGCCAAATCCTCCACAAACACTTCCAAGAAATGGTGATCAAACACATGCTTTCTTCATTCAAACCATCATACTTTCCTAATATCTTAATGCATCCTTTAGATAGAAACTTTAAACTCAGCTTTCTTGTCATTATATGTTATCTCTTGATATTTTTCATTATTATGTACAAAATTTTGCTCTGTACCCAGATATTTTTCAAGTTCCAATCCTATAATTCATATTGATTTGTGTTATAAACAAGGGAATTATGAAGAGGAGCCTGAAGCATGGGATTCTCTTATTTTATTGGTTAACAATTTACATCTCAAAGTAATGTGAACCCTCTTTCCTTCTTTATTTCTCCTTTTCAGTAATTTTCACAATAGGGTGGTTCTGGAGTGTTTAGGATGGGAATGTAATCTGGAATAACAAGGTCACAGCCAGCTTTTTAGTATAAATGGATTTTTTTTTGTTTGTATGTTAAACTACTAGAAAAAAAATTACGTACACAACTAGGAAAGAAGAAAGGATATAAATGTTTAGAACTTTAACATATAGTTCTTAATCAAATACTGTTATTTTAAAATTATTTAAAATATAGCCATGACTTAGTTTTGATAAAGACCGTGACTAAATATAACTTGTGGAAGAAATGGTTAATTTCACCTCAACTTCTAGGTTACAGTCCATCACAGAAGGGAGTTAAGCCAGAATTCAAGCAGCGTGGAAACCAGGAGCAAGTACTGAAGCAGACAATGTGGATGAATGCTGCTTTCTGTCTTGCTCATCACACCTTGACCAGCTTGATTTGTCATCCAGTACCATCTTCTCAGGGATGGCATTTCCACCAGTAGGCTGAGCATTGCCTTACTAATCAAGAAAATGTCACATAGATTTGTCTATAACCATTTTGATAGAGAATTATTTTTCAATTAATGTATTTTTCCCTGACAATTCAAGCTTGTGTTATTGACAAAAAAAATGAGAAAGGAATAAAAATAGAAAGGAAGGAAGGAAGGAAGGAAGGAAGGAAGGAAGGAAGGAAGGAAGGAAACCACATAAAAGTAATATTGTCTGTATGTTAGAAATACTGCCATCAAGTACTATCTTTCTTCACTCTCAGCTGGTGAGAGGCTTTTCTTAGACTCTAGATGAGGGACTTGTTCTCTTTCCATGTTATGTCTTTAACGCTTGCCCTATGCTCAGCTTCATTGGTTAAATTGTTAAAAAACCCTTTATGCTGCAGCATCAGCCCTTATAAAACCTCCTCATATGGTTTTATTTTGACAAGGCATAACTTCTTGCTCCACTAGAGCAGGCTAAGCTAGTTTTATTAAAAGCTAGACCACAAAAATCTGATGACACTGAAAACAGCCACTATTCTATGCTGAGAACATTGAAGGCAGCAAGCACCATGAGACGGCAATGAGTAATGATAAAAGACTGCTAGGTCCAGCAGCAGAAAGAGTTCCAGAGAGTTGCCCATCACTGCTGGATCCAGCTACAAACCACTGACTCTAAAAGTTCAGGTCAGTTAACAAAAAAGGATCTACACATTGCAGTTTTTGATTTACGTACAAGTTTATCAACTTACTGTTTATCACCGACAATATAGGGAAATATCTTAGAAGCAGTAAGGCATAAACTGAAGAAATTTAATATTTTAAAGTACTGGAGGCTGCTTTGTATAAGACCATGTTAATGGGTTTAGTTTTGGGGTGCAGGTTCAGTTTTTGTTAAGAATGTCTTCTTAACAATATCTTCAATAGTCAAAGTGGCAAACAAACTCCTTAGAGGCATTGTGGCTGGCCACTAATCATATACAGGAGAGTGTAGTACCCAAATCCTAGTCTAATTACTTAATGCAATTATACTAGGATTTGTTTTCAATGTATGAAATTTGGGGGGAACTAGGAAAGATCATCATGAGTGAGGTATACCACAAACAGATACACAGACAAGATATATACTCACTTTAGAAGTGGATATTAGAGCTACAATACGAGATAAACATACTAAAATCTGTATACCTAAAGAAGCTAAGCAATAAGGAGAACCCTGGGTAAGATGATCAATCTTCATTCATAAAAACAAATGGGGTAGACATCTGAAGAGGGAGAAAACAGGGAACAAGACAGGAACTACCACAGAGGGCCTCTGAAAGATTCTACCTAGCAGTGTATCAAAGCAGATGCTGAGACTCATAGCCAAACTTTGGGCAGAGTGCAGGGAATCTTAGGAAAGAATGGTAAGATGAAAGACCTGGAGAGGACAGGAGTTCCACAAGGAGAGCAACAGAACCAAAAATAATAATAATAATAATAATAACAACTGGTGGGTATAGTCTTTCAGAGGTCCTTTGTGGAAGGCTCTTGTCTGGTTCCTTGTCTTCTACTTCCCATGTCTATCCTGTTCTTCCTTATGAATGAGGATTAAGCATCTTCCCTGGAGTCCTCCTTGTTTAGCTTTTCTAAAGCTATAGATTTTAGTATGTTTATCTTATATTTTATGGCTAATATCCACTTATATATGAGTATATATCATTTGTGCTTTGGGTTACCTCACTCTGGATGATCTTTTCTTGTTCCCACTATTTGCTTGCAAATTTTATGGTTTCCTTGTTTTTAGTTCTGAGTAGTGTTCCATTGTGTAAATCTGCCACACTCTTTGAATCCATTAGTCCACTGAATGACATCTAGGTTGATTCCACTTTGATCA
>REGO01000735.1:102765-114727 GCA_010120015.1 Rhombomys opimus | reverse complement strand
AAAGAAGACCTCCCCTATCAGTGGACTTGGGGAGGGGCATGCATGCAGAGGGTGGAGGAAGGAAGAGATTGGGAAGGGAGGAGGGAGGGAACCACAGGTGGGATACAAAGTGAATAAAGTGTAATTAATAAAGCATTTAAAAAAATCATATTAAAAATAGCAACAAAAAACATGAATTACATTTTCAATAACACCATTATTCATATGAGGAGCCATTGTGATATTGTTTCTATAATTTACTGCATTTTATTTAAATAAACAAATATATGTTTGTCTGAACTTATGTTTCTCTTTTAAAATCAAATTAAGATACTGATTAAAAGTATAATTTAATTTAAAATATGGATTTTTCTTCTTACATTTAACAAATAGTTTTCCCATCAACAAGAAAATAAAGAGGTTTACAGAAGCGGTGCTTCTCTTTTCTACTTTCACACAAATATATTCCCTGACTACTCCCTGTCTCACCTAAAAATGCTTATTTGTAAGTAATAAATACATAACTTGTGTTGTTAAATGCCTAGTGAGATGTTTGGCACATGTTATTAGAAAGTAGATATAAATAAACATTACTGCACCATGAAGTTTTCGATTTCTTTTGCTGAAATCACAGTATTTAAGCTGTTTGAAATGATCATGCTTTTTACCAATTTTCTGGACATTAAACAACAAATAATAGGTCATAGGCTGGCTAACTGAAGGGAAATTACAAGATTATTCTCTCTTTGGAGACACATTTTACTGAAGCAAATTGAAGTGGGAGGTAGAAAATCATATGTCAAGTGTGATCAATATGGATAATAAATTCTTAGTAATTACATTACCTCATCTAACCTTTACTGAATGACTAGTATTTTCTTTTTCCATCACATTATGTAAAGAGTTGCTTAAAGACTTACATTTAGGTTTTCTCTTTAAAAGTATACCTTCAGCATAATTGTTTACCACTGGTCAATCATTAATGAAACCACTCCTATATAATTAGCCATAGAGTAAGTAAATTTCTATTTGTTTTGGGGGTAAGTGCTTAACAACATCACCTTGTAGAATTTCAATTGATTTTATATTTATTTAATTTTTAAATTATGTAATTAGCAGTCTATGCTTGTTATTTCAAATATCAAACCAGAGAATCATCATATAGTGACATAGAAATTTGTTTGAAATCATTAGTACTCAGGACTGATTTAATTTTTCACAACAATCATATTCCCTCACTATCTTCTTATGCCCTTTTACATTCATGAATTTCTCTCTTTCTCTGTGTGTGTGTTAAAATACTTGATCAGAATTGCTTGAAGAAGTGATCAAAGAGCAGGAAACCTAGGCCATGTCAGAGACAGCCCTTGCTCCCCTTACTAGGGTATCCACATGGAGATCAGGCTACCTATGCATTACATCTGAGGAGCAGTTTAGGTCCTCTTCATGCATGGTCCATGGTTGGTGCATCAGTTTCTGCATACACCCCTAGACCCAGATTTGCTGGCTTTGTTGGTCTCCTTATGGAGCTTCTGTTCCCTTCAGGAGGTCCTTCTTTCACTACCTTCTTCCATAAGACTCCCTGCCTCGATTTCTGCCTTGGTTTCCATTCCCTGCTGGGTGGAGTCTATCAGAGCACATCTAAGGTAAGCTCCCATCCTGTTCCCTCTCTTCTGCAGCTTCAGGTGTCTATCCTGTTTGCCCTTCTGAATGGAAATTAAGCATCCTCTCTAGGGTCCTTCTTGTTATTTAGCTTGTTTAGGTGGGTGGATTTTAGTAATTATCTTATATATAAATGGATTATAACATCCATTTATAATCAAGTATCTACCATGGGTGTCTTTCTGCTTTGGGGATACCTCACTCAGGATGATCTTTTGTAGTTCCATTCATTTGCCTGTCCCCTGGCAAGGAGTCCTAGCCAGGATACAGAGAAAGAAAATCCAGGCAGTCCTGATGAGACTTGATAGGCTAGGGTAAGATGGGAGGGAGGGAGAACTCCCTGTTTCAGTGCACTAGGGCAGGAGGAGAGAGTTGAAAGAGAGATGTGAGACTGGGAGGAAAAATAGAGGGCCTGTATTCTGAATATGAAGTGATTAAAATATAAAAAAATAAAAATCACTAAAAAGGGGGATTGCTTGAAGAAGTATGGGTTAGAAGTTTTTACACACACTTTTTTACCAGTGATTAAAGTACTGAGAAAAAGAACTCCTTCCTCCAGCACCACTACCAGCCTATGTTTTCTAGAAAGGGAATAGTCTTATTAATAACTTATTAATCTATAATAAAATATTGAAGCTCCCATTTCTGTACAGGTGACCATTTCAGCTGTGAGTCCATTAATACAACAGTGATGTCCAGAAGCCACTGGTTCATAATTCTCCTTCTCATCCTCTAGCTCCTACATTATTTCTGTACCCAAATCATCTTAAAATATTGTTATAATTTCCTCCATTGTAGAACTATGCCCAAGGCCTGTTAATCAATGATTTCATGACGCAGTAAATACTGACTATAGTGGAGGAGAGTAAAATTGATTTGTTACTACAGAATACAATATGTTTATAATTTGATACCATTACACTGGTTGCAGTAAGAAATTAATGGGTAGAGGTTAGAATAATTCTAGATGTAATTCTGAACATTTCAGTCATATTTGTACAAGTTGTTAATATGCTATGTAGATGCTAGTTACATCTACTATCAGAAGGATTAGATAAACCCAAAAACAATGAATTTGCTACGGAATGTGTGCATTAATCACATTACAATACACTTTAATGGCGCCACAAGGACCACATATATCAGGGCACAGGGGTCTTTCATGAGACTGTTTCTACAACCAAGGACCATGTATGGATATAACCTAGAACCCCTGCTCAGTGGCTGGCTCTTTGACCTCCCTCCTTCCCCCCCTCTGAGGGAGGAGCAGTCTTGCTAGGCCACAGAGGAGGACATTGCAGCCAGTCCTGATGAGACCTGATAAACTAGAGTCAGATGGAAGGGGAGGAGGACCTCCCCTATCAGTGGACTTAGAGAGGGGTAGGGAGGAGATGAGGGAGGGAAGGGCAGCAGGCATGAAGAAGGGGGAGAGAAGGTGGGATTAGGAGGGGAGGAGGAAGGGGGCTACAGTTGGGATACAAAGTAAATAAACTGTAATTAATATAAAAATATAAATTAAAAACATCAATAATAATAATGATAAATTACGAGTAATGATTGTGTTATACCACTTACCATATCTAAATGGAAAAGTATATATTTTTAGAAGTGATACTAAGACAGAACTTAGCATTTTCATAAAGAAACAAACACTGAGGCACTATTTATCACTTGAATACAGTTTATAGCCTGTTGCACCTGGGTAGCTTTAATTATCCTCAGACATTTTTAATGAAAATAACACAAAACATTTTATTTTCAAGTAATTTCCCTATTATGACGCAGTTACTCTCTTCATTTTGATGAAGACCTTCAAAAACCAATAAGTGGAAATCCATGATAACAGTCACACTTCCCAGAGAATGGAGGTGGGAGGTGAAAATGTTGTGAGCAAGAATGGAAACTGAAGGGGGACCTCTTCTTGTTAAGCTGGAAGCCTGCAAAAGGGTAGGTTCTTAGAAGGATATGGGTGTGACTCTAGCTGAGACTCATAACTGGGGAGACATGAAAACTGAAGTGACCACCTCCTAGCCAGGCAGGATTGGTGGAAGGAGGAAAACAGCATCCCACTGACAAAACCATTTTTTTTCTTTACTTTTATTAATTACACTTTATTCACTTTGTATCCCCCCACAAACCCCTCCCTCCTCCCCTCCTAATCCCACCTTCCCTCCCCCTTCTTCACTCCTGCCCTTTCCCAAGTCCACTAATAGGGTAGGTCCCCCTCTCTTTCCTTCTGATCTTAGTCTATCAGATCACCTCAGGAGTGGCTGCACTGTCAACTTCTGTGGCCTGGTAAGGCTGCTCCCTGCTCAGGGGGAGGTGATCAAAGAGCAGGCCAATCAGATTATGTCAGAGGCAGTTCCTCTTCCCATTACTATGTAACCCACTTGGACACTGAACTGCCATGGGCTACATCTGTACAGGGGTTCTAGGTTATCTCCATACCTGGTACTTGGTTGGAGTATGATTCTCTGGAAAGACCCCTGTGTTCAATTTTTCTGGTTCTGTTGCTCTCCTTGTGGAGTTCCTGTCCTCTCCAGATCTTACTATTTCCCACTTCTTACATAAGATTCCCTACACTCTGCCCAACATTTGGCCATAAGTCTCAGGATCTGCTTTGATAGTCTGCAGGGCAGAGCTTTTTAGAGGCCCTCTGTGGGAGGTTCCTAGGTTGTTTTCTGTTTTCTTCTTCTTCTGATGTCCATCCTTTTTGCCTTTTGGGATGGGGATTGACCATTTTAGTCAGGGTCCTCCTTCTTGATTAGTTTTTTTAGGTGTACAGATTTTAGTAGGTTTATCCAACAAAACCTTTGATTCCCAAATTAGTCTGTCTATAAGAAGTGCAGGGATAAAGAGGGAACAAGTATTTAAGGAAGGTCCAACCAATAATTGGCTGAACTTGAGACCCATCCTCTGGTAGAGAGCCCGCCCCTGACACTATTAATGCCACACTGATATTTGTTTAAGAACTATAGTTTCATAATATAGACAAAAATAATATAAATGAACCAGGGACTACAGTTTATTATGTAAAAATTTATTTCATACATATTTTTTCTTGAGTTAATATTTTTATGACACAAGAAAATATAAAGCATCACATTTATTTTAATATGGAATATAGCAATACATGTTCTTTTTTTGTATATCTGTTTTGCTCAGCAGAATCTATAAGGTGTTTATTATAAAAGATATTTAGAAATAGTTAGTGGTATACAATGATATTTATGTACTATCAGAATAAGAATTAAGATATTAAGATTGGTAATGAAATTAGCATTAATTTACTATCAAGTAATTGTTATTTATGGAAAACTTTATAAGATAAAGACGTATTATTTTCAACAGAAATTAAAGGTACCATAAATGTAGATAATAGAGAAATTGAAAATTCACAAGAGAAAATGAGAAGTTCATGATAGGAGACAATACCTAATACTGAATGATTGGTATGAGCTTGCTTGAAAATCTGTGTAGCCTATAAATCCTTTTGGACAGTTATTTAGTGTAACTGTTTAGATAGTTGGGAATTGATGATATTGTCAGGAATCATAATTAGGAAAATATTTGTATGGTCATGGAATCTATGTAATGGAAACTTTGGTTTCTTTGTATGTTAATTAAATATGCTTGTGCTTTAATCACAAGCGTGGGATTTTAGTTGTCCCCTGTTAGCATTGTTTTTGCCAGCTGGTATCAGCTTTCTTTGTGTTGCATGGAGAGGGGCGAGGTCTAGAACTCTGAGAGTGTAAATATGAGAACAAGGCATTTGAAGTGGCATTCTCTGTTGGTGTGTGGCCGATTGGAGAGACCAGAGACCAGAGACAATGTGGCAGACAGAGAGAAATGTTTAGGGGTGCAGCAGTGCGGAGGAGACTGCTCACTGTGTCTGAGGTTTATGGAGATTGCTCTAGAACCCTAAAAGGACTCCTTGAACCTTAACTAGCCTGGAGAAGAAAAGGGGTCTGGGCCCCCTCTACACACCAACCTTTTCTCTCTCTTACGGTTGAGGGGTTGGCGGAAGGGAGGTAGAGGTCTAAACATCCCCAAATAAACTAGAATTTAAGGACAAATAAATAAAAACCACTACTACAGGTGACTTTCCACTACAAATGTATTTTATGGCAAACCTTTCTTTAAATGACACCAATAGGTAATATACAAAGTTTCTTCCTATAAGAATGAAGAACATTTTCCACAGAAGACCAGATTAAAATACTATAGCTCTCTATGTGGAAACTAGTCATTTGATTCTAGCCATCAGAATACTGATGACATTGGGTCGTATAATATGATTCAATGGATAAGGTAAGAATGTGAGGGTTTAGTGTGCCCTTTTAAAAGATGGTAGGTATATATATGTCCTGCTTTGATAGGCATATTTATGACAGCCATATAAGAAACATGATTTCATGTCCATGCAAAAACTATAACTGGTCCATTGCACTGATCTCTATATAATTAATTTGGCTAAGGTGATGTAGGCTTTCTTAGAATCAGTTTCTTTGTATACCTCTTATTTGCTTTAGAAATTTATATTTTTTAAAGATACAAATTCTGTAAACCCACCACTTTTGGTTACAACTACAATGAAAAATAGACACAGAAAATTCCATGAATACAGTTTCTTCTTTTACTGCTCTTTGTCAAAATCTTCTGTTCTCACAAATATTTAGATTTATAGAAAGTGTTGTCTTGATCTGTACCTTAGTTTTTTCAAAATGAAGAACCATACACAGAGCACAGATAAAGAGGAGAATATTTTCAAAAGGTGAGAATTTGTCAGAGTAATTGCAGTAAAAATCCGTTTACCAAAATACAAACCTATGTCATGCTTTCCATTTATTCAATTATTGGGAAAAATGAATAAGAACTCACAAATAAAATACAAATGTAATAATGAAATAATTATAAGCATGTGATAAATGTTATAAATTTGTGAACCTAATAAAAGAGCAACTGTAATCCAATAAGCTAACATTATGTATGTAGCATTTCAAAAGGCAAGCATTTTTATATAAGACAAAATCCTATAGTGTAAAATATTAATACTATAAGAAATTTATTGCATCATTTGTATTATATTTCAATAAATTATTGTTCAAAACCCATTTTGGTAATATAATAACTCCTAACATGAAGATAAATGTTTTAATATTAATCTTTAAAGATTATTAAGGTTTATAATTTCAGTATCAAAGTAAGAAACACATAGTGATAATAGTGAAACAAAAAGGAGAAAATCTTGTGGAGCTCCTTTCCCCTCCAGGTCTTCCTATTTCCCCTTCTTCCATGACATTCACTGCACTCTGCCCAATGTTTGCCTATGAGTCTCAGCATCTGCTTCGATACCCTGCCGGGTAGAGTCTTTCAGAGGTCCTCTGTGGAAGGCTCCTGTCCTGTTCCCTGTCTTCTCCTACTTCTGATGTCTATCCTGTTTGCCTTTCTGAATAAGGATGAAGCCTCTTCCCTGCAGTCTTCTGTGTTATTTAGCTTCTTTAGGACTATAGATTTTTAGTATGTTTATACTATACTATATGGCTAATATCGACTTATAAGTCAGTATATACCGTCTGTGTCTTTCTGCTTCTGGAAGACCAACAGAGCCAAAAAAAAATCTGGGCTCAAGAGACTGATGAATCAACCAAGGACCATGCGTGGGAGGACCTACACCCCTTCTCCGATGTAGCCCTTAGGCAGCTCAGTCTTCATATGTATTCTCTACTAAAGGGAGCAGGGACTGTCTCTGACATGAACTCAGTGGCTGGCTCTTTGATCAGCTCCCCCTAACTAGGGCCTAACTAGGTCACAGAGAAAGAGGATACAGACAGTGCTGATGAGACCTGATAGGCTAGGGTCAGATAGTAGGGGAGGAGGACCTCCTCTATCAGTGGACTAGAGGAGGAACATATGGGGGAGAGGAGGAAGGGATAGTAGGACCAGGAGGCAATGACAGAGGGGCGCTACAGCCAGGATACAAAGTGAATAAATTGTAAATAATAGTGAATAAATTGTAAATAATAATAATAATAATAAAGAAAAATATAAAAAGAGAAAATCTATATAAAATTCATCATTATGAAAGCCTACTCTATATACAATTAACAGTTTATGTAGAATAATAAATTGTATAATCAATGGAATATGTTAATACTTTCATATGATCCCTGTGATCTTTGATGAAAATAACTTATGTATAATTATATTTTTCTGTTATGCAACCTCATGAAATGTCTAAAATTGGGCCTTTTTTTTTCAAAGAAATTTAAGAGAACTTATTCTCAATATTCTCTTCAGTAACATAATGATTTTGTATCAAGTTCTTTTTCTCCTTTTTTTCTTCTTCTTTCCGTTAAGGGTGTCCTTACTTTTATTTGTGATCATGATGAAAGTGTGGTTTCTAGTCACATATCTCATGGTTAAAATTACTCTTTTTAGCTTTCAGGAACTGTGCCACAGGCCTGTAATCCCAGTACTCAGGGAGTCAAAGGCAGGTGGATCACTATGAATGCGAGGCCATTGTAGTCTACAGATTGAGTCCAGGACAACCTACACAGAGAAACCCAGCCTCAAATAACAAAACAAAAAGCAAAAGAAAATTCTGTTGTCAGATTGAAATAAAATACACTATCTTACGCTCCTGTTACTTATTACTAACCAAATTATTTTTTTTATTTACTTGCTTTTAGTTTTATACTTATATTGCCTTCAAATTGTCTTTCCACACAAACCAGTTGGTTTCATATTCATATTTGAAATATGTCAACCTACACTTTATTAATTATATAACAGTTTCCCGATAAATTTTCTTTTTATTTCCAAGCAGTGATTGTGGCATATTACTTCAGGTGGATGAGCATTTTTTTCCTCATTCGGTTCTAAATAATAATAATAATAATAATAATAATAATAATAATAAACTTGCTACTTGGAAGTAAGAAGAGAGCCTCAGGAAAATATTAATAAAAATAATGTAACTGCAAAACGAGGGAAGGGAAATAATGTTAAGGACTTTTTTACAATGAGAAAACTGTACTATAAAGAACTTTACAAGTTATGAGTCGTTTCTCCTCTGGATTTGTCCTAAGATATCAGTAATACAATGTTACCTCCAGTGTAGGAAATAAAAGCACAGAGCATTGCATTATCAGCTATTGATAGGACGGTTTCTGCAGTAGAGTGTATTCCGAGTAACTGAACCCCAAATTTCTGTTTGAAACCAATTTCTTAGCTAAGTGTGGTGGTGCATGTCCATAATTTTAGCACTCAGGAGCCTAAAGAAAGAGTTATCACTGCAATCTCTAGGCTAGTGTTTGCTACACAGTAAGTTCTAGGATAGGATTAGCTTCAGGGAGAGATCCTGTTTCCGATGAAACAAAATTCTCCTATATCTCAAGATTGGTAAAGTGGTTTGTGTTCTATTTATTGAAGCATACAGTATATTAATAACAAGATGTCCTGTGAATTCAACATGCAAAGTGCCACTGCATCCCTGGTGGCTGAGGAGTTATCCCATCGTGCTGCCTGGTGTCCCAGCTCACCAGGGGTGTCTTTGCAGTGCACTGTCTTGGCACTGTGCATAATGCCCCATGCTCATCTGTGCCACAGCGTCATATTTCCTCTCGGGTTTATTCATAGATAAGCTAAACGGGGGCAACTGTGCTTTGAGTGAACTATGGATCCCCGCAGTATAGAAGTGACTGCTAACACATGTGCTGTGCTCACCAGTGCAGTTACAAGTCACCATGCCCTCGTTTAGAAAAGCTAGTTGCAGTCTCCCTTAAAAAACATTTTTAAGCATAGATTTCCATTAAACACTGGTTAAGTAAAAATAAAATGTGAAATTCACGTGATTTTCAGTACTCAGCACATTGTACAAGAAAAATATTCAGAAAAATCATATAAAAGTAATATTTAATTGTTCATTTGCAACACTTCTCTTGACTCACATATAGAAACTGACAGAATATTGTTAAATCATTATACAGTTAAAAGATTTTAAACTAAGAGTAGTTCAGTTAAAGGACAAAGCTGGAAGTTTCCTTAATTCATTTTGATCTGTATCTGCAATAGAAAAGTGGCACATATAATGCTTTTGAACTCATATATGAAGTATAAATGTAGCATTTAACCCATCATGTGTAATAAACACAGGACAGACAGGATGTTAGGACCTTCTGTAAGTACACTGGAAAAAACAAATTAAGTTAGACATGCATGTAATCACTTAATGAAAATTGAGAATCAACTTAAGAAAGAACTCTAGAAACATATCAGAGACACTGGGACATTTATTCAAACTGATAAATGATAGCAATGACCCATGAAAATTATCTCTTTTAAAAATTAATTTATTTATCCTTTTATTTATTATAATTTATTCACTTTGTATCCCAGCTGTACCCTCTCCCTCTTCCCCCTATGCTCCTCCCTTAGTCCACTGATAGGGGAGGTCCTTCTTCCACTCTATCTTACCCTAGGCTATCAGATCTCATCAGGACTGGCTGCACTGTCTTCTTTGTGGCCTGGTAAGGCTGCTCTCCCCCCCCCTCCCAGTCGGAGGTCATCAAAGAGCAGGCCAATCAGATTATATCAGAGGCAGTCCCTGTTCCCATTACTATGGAACCCACTTGGACCCACTTGGTGACTACATCTGTGCAGAGGTTCCACTTATCTCCATGCATGGTCCTTGGTTGGAGTATCGGTCTCAGAAAAGATCCCTGGGTGAAAATTTTTGGTTCTGTTGCACTCTTTGTGTAGCTCCTGTTCTCTTCCAGGTCTTTCTATCTCCTAAAAGATGAGAAAAACAAATGGTTAAGAAATATTTAAAATGCTTTTAGTCTTCAGGGGAAGAAAGATTAAAACTAGTTTCTAGTTTAAAACTCCAAATTGCCATAGTCAAGACAGCAAACATCATTAATAAGTATACAATATAATTCTTGCATTATTAAGAGAAAAAAGAAATGAGTATATTCTGTTTGCTGAACTGTAAACTAGTTTTGCCTTTTTAGAAATAAATCTGAAGATGGTGCTTTCTTAGACTATTAGGAATAGTGCTTCCTCAAGATCCAGCTATACCACTCCTAGGAATATATACAATATATTCTCAAGTATACAACAAGGACATTTGCTCAACCATGTTCATAGCAGTTTTATTTATAATAGCTAAAATCTGGAAACAACACAGATGTCCCTCAACTGAGGAATAGATACAGAAATTGTGGTACATTTACACAATGGAATACTACTTAGCAATAAAAAAACAAGGAAATAATGAAATTTGCAGGCAAATGGTGGGAACTAGAAAAGATCATCCTGAGTGAGGAATCCCAGAAGCATAAAGACACACATGGTATATAATCACTTATAAGTGGATATTAGACATATAATATAGGATAAATATACTAAAATCTGTACACCTAACAAAGCTAAGCAGCAAGGAGGACCCTGGGAAAGATGACCAATCCTCACTCAGAAAGGCAAACAGGACGTACATTGGAAGAGGGAGGGAACAGGGAAGAGGACAGAAGCCTTGCACAGAGGGCCTCTGAAAGACTCTACCCAGCAGTGTATCAAAGCAGATGCTGATAATAGCCAAACTTTGGGCAGAGGGCAGGGAATCTTATGAAAGAAGAGGTAGATAGAAAGACCTGGAGGGGACAAGAGCTCCACAAGGAGAGCAACAGAACCAAAATTTCTGGGCACAGGGGTCTTTTCTGAGACTGTTTCTCCAGCCAAGGACCATGAATGAAATTAACTTAGAACCCCTGCACAGATGTAGCCCATGGCAGCTCAGTCTCCAAGTGGGTACCATAGTAAGGGGAACAGGGACTGTCTCTGACATGAACTTAGCTGCTAGCTGTTCCATTACCTCCCTTTGATGGGGGAACAGCCTTATCAGGCCACAGAGGAAGGCAATGAAGTCAGTTCTGATGAGTCCTGATAGGATTGGGTCAGATGGAAGGGTAGGAGGACCTCCCCTATCAGTGGACTTGGGGAGGGGCATGGGAAGAAAGAGGGTGGGAGAATGGGATTGAGAGTGGATAAGGGAGGGGCTACAGCTGGGATTCAAAGTGAATAAACTGTAATTAAGAAATAAATTAATTAAATAAAATAAAGAATTAAACTTACCATACGGCCCAGCTATACTGCTCCTGGGTATGGATCCAAGGGATTCTATATCATATGAGGTAGGTCCCTGAGCATACCTGGCCATTCCTGATCTATTCATTCTAGGTTAGAAATGGAAGCAGCTGAGGTTACCGATAAGCTAATGAGTGCACAATGATGGCTCAAATATGTTGCCCAATTTTTTTTT
>REGO01000735.1:83785-95370 GCA_010120015.1 Rhombomys opimus | reverse complement strand
TAGCGATATTCCAGGGAAAGACTGGGTGACCCGCGATCAGACCCACAACCTTGCTTCCCCGTGGGGTCCCCCCGCGACTGGGACTCCCAGCCTCAGGCACCCTTGTGCCCACGGATCAGCCTGTGGAACTGATGGGGACAGGCAGGCTGGCGGTTCCAGCCCGGAACCCAAAGTCTGTGTCACCCAGGGACTCTTCCGGGTTCTGGCTGGGCAGCCGAGAGTGGACCCGACCGATTCCCGGGCCGTGGGAGCCTCCCCTCACCTGGGAAACATGACCGCTGTGGTTTCGGGGCCCAGAGTTCAGTCTCCTGGTCGCTGCATGGAGAGTGCTGTCCTGCTTCTTATACAAGGTGCTCTCCCGGCGCCGCCATCTTGGCTCCCCCGCCCAATTTTGTCTAATTATGAAGACTCGTGACTATAAAGATTTCAGATAAAAAGATTAAATTAGAAAATACTATTTTGAATGAGTTCACCTAGGTGACTACTTGATACCCTCATATATCAACTATAACATTGTAGGTCAGATATTATATTTCTCCTTTTTTACAAGTTTTGATTCTCTATTTAGTATTTTATATTAATTAATTAAATGTATTTTACATGTAGAGTTGCATTGTTTACATTCACGACTGTACTCCACATGTGTGTGTCATTCTCCTAGAGTTAAGAAGACAACATTGGATCTTCTGTAGCTGGAGTTATCTATGATTGTGAGCTGCCATATGTATTCTGTCAATTAAATTCAGTTCTATCATAAAAACAGCAAGTGCACCTAACTAATGAGCCATCATCATTCCATACTCAATGATCTAGATCTGTACAATAACCATGGTAATAAGCACTATTGTTTCTTTAAAATGAGTATATAATCTAATTATATAAGTATATTCAAAGGAATCTAAGTTAATGTGATCCCAAATTATTTACACACCAATGTTTATTGTTACATTATTAATAATAGCCTGAAAGAATCCACAATGATGCCTATGAGCAAAATTTTGCATACATGTGATAGTATATTTTAATACCATTTAAAAAATATGAAATAACAGAATTCCAAAAAAATGAATGAAACTGGAAACCATTACTTTTAAAGAAATAACCCAGATTTTGAGAAAAATGCTGGATGTTTCTTTTTTTGTGTTAATTTTATTTAAAATTATAAGCATATAATATAGTGTATATTATATAAAATTTCTATGTTTAATATTGATATACATTTGGAAAAATATTTGTGCATGTGGGTCATGATGTAAGACAGCAGGAGAAATCTTTTTGGAAGTGTGAAACAGAAAGAGTAGTTTTGTATGAAATAAGCAGAAGAGAGGGTACCAGCAGAGAGCAAAATAACCACCACGAGACAAGGTAGTCAGTGAAGAGCTAATATTAGAAGAAAACATACACACACACACATATACATATATATATATATATGTAACATCAATATAAATATGAATATAAGTGCCATTTTGAAAACCTATTACTGGGCATACTGACTTAAAATCAATTAAATATAAATGTAGTTATTCTGAAAGTTTTCTGCCATGAGTCTTCTTGAAGACTTGAGTTAGATATAGAAGTATTTCTTTTCCAGAATTATTTGTTAAAAATTAATTCCTTTGGTAATCTAAGTTTTAGTTTTTAAACTTTAATTGTTACATATTCATTACTTGAGACTCCAAATAATATCTGACTAGAATAAATAGAATTAATTTGGGTAACCTAAGAGTAGTTCAGGGAATACTCCTGGTTTTCCTTTGCAGCAAACTTCATACCAATTTAATGTTTGTTTGTGAAATATAAACTCTAATGGTAATGCACCAAGATTAGACCTAGGAAAGTTTACAAATGTTAATAATCAAATCACACTCAAGTGTTTCTGGAGAAGAGTATGTGTAATGAGAATAGATCCCAGAAGTCAAAGTATTTTTGAAATAATTTAACATAAAGAGGGCTAGTTGGTAAATACATAAAATAAAATATTACACTATTGTGGCAATTACTACTAATATTCAGTTCTGAAAGATATAAAAAATGAAGTAAAAAAGAGCTAAAAATTGTCTCTTGTCACAGGGCTATCAGTTATTTAGTAACAGTAAATAAAAAATAAATATTCAATTTTATTTAATTCCATTTAAATATTCCTGAAATTGTTATAGAAATAAGTATTGTTAGATGCATTATATTATATTTTATTGTGTATTTTTAGAAAATATCTTGTTAGCCTTGTTATATGTATATAACATATGTTGTTATATAATATTAGTTTAATAACTATGTCAAGAGCAGTTGGTCAAAAACTGAAATTGTAATGGAAGCACGACAACATAAGTTTGATACACCCCAAATTCATTGCCCCTGGAAACCAAATGAAAAAAATACAAATATAGAAATATACTTTATAATTTCATATCACTTACAATGAGGGGGAAGATGAACTATTATAAAAAAAAAATTGGAAGTTTATGAGCTTGAGTACCTGGGTTATAGACTATGGAATTAAAGAGAGACCCCAGAAAATTCAGGTAGAAAGCAAAAATTGACTCTGGAAAGTTGTCCTGAGGGCCTATTGTGTTTATCTTATCACATGTGCAGTCACACACATGGACACGCACACATTCACAAATACAGAAAAATGATAATAAAATCTATGAATGCAATTTTTTCGAGTTCCTTCATGGGCCTACTCCAATGACTGTTCCTCTCCTTCTTTCCCTTCTCCTCCTCCTTTTTCTTCTCCTATCATAGCCTTCAATTAAAACGCACACATTTAATGTAAATTACGGACTGATAGAGATTTACTAATTATATGATATAGGCTATGAGTTCTTCATTTAAATTCATCTATATCAATGAAAGTACAAGTAAATCATCAGGCATTCTATATTATAATATTGCAGAATAAAATAACTCTCTAATGTTCTCATGTAAATGATAAATATCTGTGCTGTTGCAACTTAGTAAAGATTCAATGTGTTGAAGTCTAACCTAATGTCTTCTATTTCTTATATTTGTGCATTAACTTTTTTAATTATGAGAAGCAGAAAGTGAACACTTCCTACAAAGTTTATTTTAATTTTCTATTCATTGGATCCTATTTATCATAAAGTATAAATATCCATATATAGTTTGATGAAAGCATAGTATATTTATGTGTAATGATTCATTTAAAATAACAAAATAGCAAGATGTGGTGGCTCAAAACTATAATTCAGCCTGCAGAGTAAAATCAATCCAGCCGGACTATAGAGTGGTATTCTCTAAAATACAAAACTACGCACACACACACACACACACACACACACACACACAATTTATCTAACCCAATTTTGTGAAAATTAGGTTAGTATTTAACCCTAGGCATTAGGCATTTACCCATTTCCTGAGTAAGTGTAATATAAGTGTAGGATATACTTGTTAATAACAATATACACATTCCAAGCAATTGTGACTAAGACATTGAATGAAACCTGCTGTATTTTAGTATCCTTTTTTTTATTGCAAAGATTTTATTTATTTATTTATTTATTTATTTATTTATTTATTATGATGTTTTCACTTTGTATCCCTGTTGCATCCCCTTCCCTTGTCTCCTCCTAGTCCCACCTACCTTCCTACTTCTCTCCCTATGCCCTTTCCCTATTCCCCTTATAGGGGGGAACCTGCTCCCCTTCTATCTGACCCTAGTCTATCAGGTCTCATCAGGGCTGGCTGCATCATCTTCCCCTGTGGCCTGACAGGACTCTACCCCTCATGGGGAGGTAGTCAAAGAGCCAGTCACTGAGTTCATGTCTAAGGACAGGTCCAGTTCCCCTTACTAGGAAGCCCACTTGGATACTGCTCTGCCATGGTGTCTGAGCATGGTGTCTAGGTTCTTTCCATGCAAGGTCCTTGGTTGGAGTGTTGGTTTCTGCAGGTCCCCATGGACCCAGGAATTTTGGCTCTGTTCTCCTTGTGGATTTCCTGTCCCTTCCAGGAGTGCTCTTTTAAAAGCCACTGAAGAATAAACCTGACCAGAACCTTAAAGTTGATTCATCCTGTCATTTAAATGAGCAGAACAAAGTCATTCTCAACTGAATATGTATATTCAGTTTAATATGTATACATATATATATATATATATATATATATATATATATTCAAAGCTATAATGCTTTGAATACAAAGCTATAATGTTTCTTGAATTTTGTGACAATTCCCTTTGCTTATTCTATAAAATTTTTTGGACAAAATATCTTTATCATTTTTTTAAAGTATAATTGCTTTTTCTTTTTTAGTTTTGGATGATTTTCAAAGTAAATAAATCCAGCCGGAATGCTTGCGTGCTGCATTCTCATATTACCCAGTAACATCTGTTTCCAAGTGTGTATTGTTTACAACATTATCATGGCCTGTCTGATTCATATTTAGATTATTTTTAGTTAGAGTAAAATATTTGTTACCAATGCCCATTTTCATGTTGAGTGATTCTCATGTTGTCTCTATATTATTTAACTAATTTTAGTAACACAATTTTATCCTACTTTTATTCTTGTATTAGAGAAGTACAATCATATTATTCTTTAAATATTTCCTTGACTTTTTAAATTATAAGTTTTACTAACACTATTTTGCCTGTATGAATTTTATAATGATTACCTTTGCTTCTCATATATGTTTCCTCTTACCTTTACATGTTTGTGTGTATAAATACTGCATATAGGATCTATAGAGAGAAGATAAATAGACTAATATATAGATAGAGATAGATAATAGATAGGTAAATGATAGAGATAGATAGATAAATGATGATGATAGGTTGATAGATAGATAGAGTGATAGATAGGTAGATAGATTCATTTATTCTATCTATTCCTTTAGAGAACCCTGAATAATAAAATCATATTGTTATTGGTCAGGAAACCCAAATTCTACAGAACAAGAACATATCTCAGGGTGAAATGCAAGAAGATAAGGGAGTTTTTAGTGCCGTCATGTCTCCTATTAATGTCACAAGTTATACCCATAAAACCATACCAACATGAAAACCCAAATGCAAGCTGGATAATATCCATAGTAATATACATGCTAATACAGGAGATAAAGCCCATGAGACCTCAATAAGATCCAGAGAAATGTAGACAACTAATGTAAGCTAAATAAAAGAAATAGTCTTCCCCAGGAGAGAACACGACTGCTGGTAATCCATTGCCAAAAGGTATCTATGTAAAGGTAATGTTTTACAAATTGCATAGGTCACCAATAGAAATATACATAAACATACATAACTTATATGCATAATATAATGTAATTTCATATATATGGGAAAAGAGGTTATGAATATGAAAGACCGGAGACAAGTGTAATTGGAAGAAGTTTGAAGAAATGAAAGGAGGGAATGTAATTACAATTACAAAAATGTCTTAAAAATGTTCACTCTATTACATTTATCCTGTTGCTTTTTGTGGCAGTTTTAATGAGAATGACCATCATAGGCTCATATATTTCAATGTTTGGGTCCCAGCTGGAGGACTCTTCATTTACAAGTGGATATTATACATATGATATAGGATAAACATACCAAAATCTGTAAACTTAAAAAAGCTAAGCAAGACAGAAGGCCATCTGTAAATGATCAATCCTCACTCAGAAAGACAAATGGGATGTACGTTGGAAGAAGGAGAAACAGGAAACAGGACAGCAGCCTACCACAGAGGGCCTCTGAAAGACTCTACCTACTAGTGTATCAAAACAGATACTGAGGCTCATAAATAAACTTTGGACAGAGTGCAGGGAATCTTAAGAAAGAGAGAGATACAAAGACTTGGAGAGGGCAGGAGATAAACAAAGAGCTACAGAAACAAAAAATATGGGTACAGGGTTCTTTTCTGAGACTGATACTCCAACCAAGGAAAATTCATGGATATAACCTAGAACCCCTACTCAGATGTAGCTCATGACAGCTCATTGTCCAAGTGGGTTCCCTAGAGGAAAACAGGGTTGTCTCTGACATGAACTCAGTGGCTGGCTCTTTGACCACCTCCCCCTGAGGGGGGAGCAGCATTTCCAGACAGAGGAGGACAATGCAGCCAGTCCTGATGAGACCTGATAAGCTAGGGTCAGATGGAAGTGGAGGAAGATCTCCCTTATTGGTGGACTTGGAGAGGGGTATGGGAGGGATGAGGGAGAAAGGGTAGGATTGGGAGGAAATGAGGGAGGTGGCAAGAGTTGGGATATATAGTGAATGAACTGTAATTAATATTAAAAAAATTAAAACGTACCAGGAAGTGTGACCTTGTTGGAGATTGTGTGCCACTGGGAATGGGCTTTTTGCATCCAAAGGTGTGTGCCAGGCCCAATGTCTCTTGCTCTGCCTACAATCTTAGAGTGAGCTCTCATCTACTGCTAAAGCATCATGCCTGTATGCTTGCCACTGTGCTTTATATAGTCATGTTCAACCTCTGAGACTCTAAGCAACCTTCCAGTTAAATTCTGTCACTTATGTGTTGTTTTGGTGGTCATGGTGTCCCTTCACAGCCATGAAATTTGTTGAGGAACAATTCAAGAGGATTCAGAGGGAAAGAATATTACAGACCATTCTTAAGATATTTTGGCAAATAATGTGGATCTTTTTGCCCTTTTCCTAAGAATTTTCAGAACACTAAATATAATAATTTGATATTAATATCAATATTAAGTATGAGTCAAATCAAGTAGTATTATCTTTCTCATGTGGTTATTAATGATCACTCTTTTGCACAATTATAATGAAATAGAGAAAGTGGAGAGGAATATACAACAATACAATTAAAAAAAGAAAAGAGAAAAACAGCACCAGAAAATATAATGATGGTGCCAAGTCCTGTGCTCAAGATGAGAAGTTTAAAGGAAAGCATTATGGCGAATGTCATAATGAAAAAGAAAAAAAAGAAAGTGGTACCCTCAGGTCAAGACCCAACTGTCATGCATGATATTTCTTATTATCATTTCCGTTTGTGTCATCATTTTCAGGCTAACATCATATCGTTAAAGTATCATCAGTAGTGTTTCCACCTCATTTTCAGGAGAGACAGTCACACTGCAGATGTCATTGTCATCATGGTCCTTTGAGTTTTAACACTTTATTCCTCTTCCCTGCATATAAGGTACAGGAGTAGTATTAGAGAGGTATCTGTTATTTTTGTTTCCAAACAACCTGCCAATCTTTGCTTTGAAATCTGCTGTGGATTTCTGTTATATTTTCATTTGCTATGAAAATAAATATACTTATCGGTGGGTATAACTTCAGAATGTAGTTAAGAATTATTATGACCTTGAATATGATGAATGGATTTTTTATTTCTAAAATTCATAAAATGAGTACCTTCAGGTAGTTTAAATGTTTTTTTCAGGTACTAGACATGATTCCTCTGAGTGAGTGAGCCTTAAGTCAAAGAGACAGCTGTTGTTTTCCACCAAAATATGAGTGACAGTATTTCTAGGGATACCTTTCAGTGCTTCACATTGTTACTGCTCAATGATAATCACATATGGATAGTACAACTGATCGATCTGTCACTTGGCATACTGCATAGTAACTTTTAGTACTATAAAAGCTAGAGTGTAGAAAAAAATCTTTCCGTTTAGAACCAGCTCAAATCTTTAATTTCTGTTCCCAAAGTGTGTAGTGTCTTCAGCATTCAGGGTTTACCTTCAGTCTCTTAAAAGCAACCAATGGCAGCATCGGCAACCTGTGTTGATCCTGGAGTCACTTTGGCAGCTCTAAGCAACAGTTTGAAGAAATACTTTTTGGGGACAGTAATGGGGACTTTTGTTAGATAGTTATTGCTTCATGTACAGAGCATTCTCAGCCCAAGTGACATAACATCATGTAATATACATTGCATATAATATATATATTACAATTTGCATGTATGTAATATTGTATATTTTAGGTAGATATGAAATAAAATGAGAAAATGATTCACGTCATATCTTTCTTCATTTTCCTTTGTATTTATCTGACTTTCTTATTATTTCCATTGACCACTTCACATCACCTGAATCCTGCTATTCCCATTTCTAGCTCTACTCTATTTCAAAGTCCAATTTTTATTTCCTTATTTCTTTGATTACCGAAAATTACAACTTCTGTCTGAAGATTTGAAGCTTGCCAACTCAGATGAGAGAGAACCTGCTTGGTAAATTGGTTAGTAAATTACTAACCCAGATTAGTAAATTGGTTCTGGGAATCGAAATTCTAATTTTCAGTCTTGAGGAGTAAGAGTTTTACCAGATAAGCCATCTCCTCAACCCCATTACTTCTCTTCCAACTCAGTGTAAGTGCATCCTATTAAATATGACTTATATTCACCTTTTGTTTCATCAGTGTCACCTCAAGTAGAATGCCCGTAAAAATGTATGAGTTATGTTTTATTCTTGCCTGTCTAACTTCTCTTCCTTATACTTACAAGTGTCTTGTTGAATTCTCAGCCTTCATGGATTCTATTTCTCTTTCCTTGAAAATATAATATCATTTCAACTTTTCTGTCTATTAGTTCTAAACTTTATATAATATTTTAATTTTCTTGATGTTTATTATGCATTTTTAAAATAAATTACAGTTTATTTACTTTGTATCCCAGCTGTAACCATCTCACTTATCGCTTCCCAATCACACCCCCTTTCCCTCATCTCCTCCTATGCCTCTCCCCAAGTCCACTGATAGGGGACATCCTCCTCCCATTCTAGACCTAGCCTATCAGGTCTCATCAGGACTGGCTGCCTTGTCTTCCTCTAGCCTGCTAGGGCTGTTCTCCCCTCAGGAGGAGGTGATTAAAGAGCCAGCCACTGAGTTCATGTCAGAGACAGTTCCTGTTTCCCTTACTAGGGAACCCACTTGGAGACTGAGCTGTCATGGGCTACATCTGTGCACAGGTTGTAGGTTATCTCCGTTCATGGTCCTTGGTTGGAGTATCAGTTTCTGAAAAGACCCCTGTGCCCAAATCTTTTGGTTCTGTTGCTCTCCTTGTGGAGCTCCTTTCTTCTCAAGGTCTTTCTATCTCCCCCTTTTTTTGGTAAGATTCCTTGCACTCTGCCTAAAGTTTGGTTATGATTCTCAGCATTTGCTTTAATACCCTGCTGGGAAGTCTTTCAGAGGCTGTCTGTGGATAGGCTCCTGTCTTGGTCCTAATTATCACCCTCTTCCATTGTCTATCGCATTTTCCTTACTGAGTGAGGATTGAGCATCTTACCCAGGTTCCTCTGTCTTGCTTAGCTTCTTTAGGTGGACATATTTTAGTATGGTTATCCTATATTATATGTCTAATATCCACTTATAAGTGAGTATATACCCTGTGTGTCTTACTCCTTCTGGGATAACTCAGGATGATATTTTCTAATTCCCACCATTTGCCTGAAAATTTAGTTTAATTGTTTTGAGTTTAAAATTCAGTTTAATTGCCTGGTTTAATTGCTGAGTAATATTCCATTGTGTAAATGTACTACAATTTCTGTTATCTATTCCTCAGTTGAAGGACATCTGGGTTGTTTCCCGAGTCTGGCTATTATAAGTAAAGCTGCTAAGAGCATGGTTGAACAATTTTGTCCTTGTTTTATACCTGCATATTCTGGATATATGCCTAGGATATGTAGCTGGATTTTATGGAAGCACTATTCCTAATTGTATTTATCTGCCTTTTCATATAGTTATAGAATTCAGTAGGTAGGTATATTTTGACATAGGTTTTATATACTTCAAAAATTCATGTGATTATTGTTTCTGCTTGTAAATGAAACATCAATCCTCTCAGGCGGATAAAATTAGGAAGTCAGAGACCTCTTAGCATTTAAGGCTAATCAGATTAATTTTGTTGTATTACACTTTTAAATGTAACTAATTTATGCCATTTCTGGTAAGGTTACTAAAATGATTTTTTTACCCACTATTTGAGTTTCTTTGTAAAAGTTTAGGGATTTCTATCTCTATAATGGAATAGTGGACAAGGATCATAAACAAAATTATAGTTATAGATAATCTGAAAATGAAAATAAGTGAAAAAAAAATCCTATATGTTAACACTGAAAAATTGAATACTACTTTCCAAAAAACTATGCAGTGATGACTTAACTTTTATCTGAGCCTACAGGTCTGGTTTACTAATATGAAATCTGTTAGGGGATTACAATGCATTAAAAGATTAAATAGGATGCCATTTCATCTTTTCATCAGAAACAGAAAGTACACCTAAAAAAGGTAAAATACTGATTTATCATTAAAGCTCTTAATAAACCAACACTAGTGAAAACTACTCTAAGGTGAATAATGGGGTCAAAACTAGTGTAATTATCTTATTTAATCTTGGACGACAGAGCATTTTTTTTTTTAAACAGGAGAGCACTTGGAGTTGAAAACCTTGCTGCATTTTAATCTTCATTGAATAGAAATTCAAGAAATACTGTTTGTCAATGAGAACATAAGAGATAAAAAGAAAGAAAATAAAAATATCCTTTTCCAATAACAGTGTAATTATGTTATAACACAGGACAATTAATTTTTGTCTTAATTAATAAATTAATGGATTTATTGTACATTGAACTGGGCAGTTTGCAATAGGAATTCTCAAATATGCTTTTTCTCCTAGGCTCAAAATGGTCTTTAAAGCTTATCTTGCTTTGTGACACTGAATATGTTACAACTGATAAGCAAATGCTCTACCTCATTAACTAACCTCTGTTATTTAATTTGTATTTCAGTTGACATCTTGAGTTATGTTCTGTGGATTTTAAAACATACATGGAATCTTCTCCTTTCGATACAAGAACGAGAACACGAGTATACCGTTCTAAAAGACTCCTATATATCACCTATTTAGGCCCACTCTGTGACAACCACTAATCACTGTTTTATTATATGTTGTTTTTGTTATTTACAGAAAATTGTGTAATAAAAATCGAATATAATGTTCTGATGTAAACTTTTTTCAACAGTCACTTTTGTTTCTTTATGGCTTTACAAATTTGTTTTAAATGTTTAATTAAATAAAGCTCTCTTGCCTAAATATGACTGTTTGTCTTGACATTTTCAAGGATTTTTGTTACTTTTGATAGCTACACTACTAAGAATACTACTTTTAAACATTTACATGCATGCACTTATGTATTGAAATACATTTACAGCTCATTTAAGTAAATAGTAGTAACATGAGTGACATGAATGATAGATTATATTCCTAAGATTATAGATTATATTCCTATTAGTATTGTCAGTGTTCAGGCTTTTCACTCTGAAAATATATTATTTAATTGTTCTGGTACAGACATTTCCTTCATTGTTGCTTTTATTTTAATGAAATTTTGGGAAGATCTTTTATAGGTGTGAAAGCCTCTGCACTGCCTGGTGGTAGCAGTATGCCTATTATAGAATTGTCTACTATATAATATTTACAAAAATATTTGAAGATTGGCAGATAAAATAGATGGGTTAATCCTAAATAACGGAAGAACGTGATTTTTTTTCAAATTTTTTATTTAACTTTTATTAATTCCACTTTATTTCTTTTGTATCCCCCCATAAGCCCCTCCCTCCTCCCCTCCCGGTCCCACCCTCCCCCCCTTTCTGCATGCAT
>REGO01000735.1:68474-83245 GCA_010120015.1 Rhombomys opimus | reverse complement strand
CATCCTGAGCGTAACATTTTAGCTTTTTATGGTAGCCAACCATGCTTGGGGAGACTGTCCTGCTTCAATGGCTATAAAGGCCTGAATGATCATGGCTGCATTACACTGTTGTGAGACTCTGATCTTGCATATACACCACAGGCAAACCAAGGAGACCAACACAAACGTGATTTTTAAAAAACAGTTTGTTTCTTGATAACTATTAGTCAAAAGTTTTTATATAAGAATATATTAATATTCCTATAAATATTGATATATGAAAGAAAAGTCTAATTTCACAGAAGGAGCAATGATTTTCAACAAAGTAGACATTAAACGTGAAAAGTTCACATCCACATTACCCTGCAGAAACAATTATAGAAAAGATTTTTAGTTAATATTTATTTTAAAACTGCAAAAATTAATTGGATGAAGAAATAAAAATTGCAATGCATGTTATTGAGGTGCTATTTTCTGTAATCAAATATCTCAAAAACATTAACAACCACTGAGAACTTAGAGAAAAATTAAAGCTGGGAATTTGAGAAAGATATGAGAGAAAATAATGTTCCCTAACTTTAAATATGTGATTCATATTTCATATTTTTCTAATTTTATTTCATTACATTTTGTTTTGCAATAAGTATAGTGTTTGTCAACTGGAAATCAAATCAGTGCAACAATATCATAAAATTGCTTATTATGATAAAATATATTTGCTCTAGTTCAGTACTTGAGAAAATTTCTGGAGAATTTCATGACAATTTCCATTTTTCTAAAATGTAGTAAGTCAAGAAGTTGCATAATTCATCAGTCTTCTTTATGGCTATAGATGGCTGTCTTATATTACATAGCTAATATATGGAGGACCATGCATGGAAAGGACCTAGATCCTCCTGCTCAGATGTGGCCAATTGGCGCTCAGTCTCCGTGTGGATCTCTGAGTGAGGGGAACAGGGGCTGCCTCTATCATGAACTCAGTTGACTGCTTTCTGATCACTCGCCCTTGATGATGCCAGCCTTGCCAGGACAAGGAGGAAGAGGATCCAAGCAGTCCTGAGGAGACATAACAAGCTATGGGCAGATGGAAATAGTGGAGAACTTCCCTCTTCAGTGGACTAGAGGAAGGGGATGAGGGGAGGAGGGTGGGAGGGTGGACTGGGGGGAATTGTGTGAGGGAACTTCAGCTGTTAAAAAACATAAAAATAAAGTTGTGTAGTGTGGAAGATTAGAAAGACTTACTTGCTTGAATGTATATTTTGAACTAGTCATAAATGGTAGAAAAATATTTCAGATCCCCTGTTAACTTGAATATATGGGAAGCTGATTTTCAAAATTAAATCTTTGAAGTTTTTATATCTTGCAGAAATACTTCAAGAAATATTAACAAGAGCTAGACATAGACCAGAAAAAAAATCTAAAATGGCATCCATTTTACAAGCAAACTGCTTGTAAACTGCTTGATTCACCTCTTAACAAGTGACACACCAGAGGAGGACATCAATAGGAAATTTGTGGCTAGTAAGGTAGAAGAAGGGTCCATGAGCACTGAAATTTTGTGAGGGTCTTTTGATAATTACTAATAACTGGGAAGCAGAGAGGTATTTTCTTTTCTTTGTCACCTCTAGTAAGTTCTTTGTGCTACAATAAATAACCTCCTCACACATGAACATTTAAGCCACCCTAATCACACACACACACACACACACACACACACACACACACACACACACGAGGTGGGGGATTCATATACAAAGACATAAAAAAAAATCAGACAACTAGATGGCAATAGGAAAAATCCAACAATACTAAGAGGGAGACCAAGAATTGCTGGTATGGATATGACCAAACACATACACATACAGGTATTATGATAATAAAACCTATCATTGTATATAATTATTGTAGAGTATTACTCTACAATAAAAAATGAATTGACATTTGTAGAAAACTGTATCTATTAGCAGTAATCATAAGCAATTGAGTCACTGTGTTGGACGGGACTCCTTAGCAGGAAAGGTGAATGTCCCTGGAGTGATCTGTACATGGGAAAGCAGAACCATGTTTTCAGGGGAACTACATACACAATGATAAAGAGCAGATGTAAAAAATATGTTTACATGAAAAACATTTTCTGTTTCTTAAATTTTTTTCCTAGACATTTTTAGTAATGCATTTAAAGACTGTCAGTTTTAATAAGTAATACCTTCATGGTCTTTCCATCTTAAGACTTTTTTCCCAGGGGAAAAAAATCAGTGGGATTGTAAAATTTGTCTCCACATTTATGTCATGAAAAATTTTTTTTAAAATAAATGTAAACTCAGCAGTGGAAACTCATTAGTTTAATTCCTCAACTTCACAGTGTGCAATTTGAAAGCATGAGGCCTTTGATCCTTAACCTTACCAATCTCTGTTGGACCTAGCACAGCACTTTGGAGTCTATTAATTTCTTTTTTCTTGGGTTCTTCATTAATTTGACTTGAGAAGACATACATAATAGAAAATAGAAGCACGGATATTCAGACAGAAATATTTTATAATAAAGCAAATGTTTCATCAGGGAAGTATAATTTTCTTTAATAAAACTAAGCTTCACCTTGAGGTTTATTACAAATAGCTTCATGGATCATGTAAAAATCCTATGAAATCACTGATATTCATTCGTGCGTTAGAAAGACCATATGACTTTACCTTAAGATGCAAAGAAAGATAACACGCACATACGAGGGTACATGTACTGTGCAAGACAACTCTGACATCTTCTCAGTACATACAAGTGTCTTAGAGTTATTGTCTAACCCTTAGTTCCTCCCACCTTGTTATCATGAAGACAGATAGCTTTTCCATTCAGTTCCCTTGTTTATTTATTTTTGTATTTTTGAAACATAATTTAGAAAACAGTTTCCTTATTTCTATTGGAAATGTAAATCCTTCTGAATAAAAGTTCTGTTATCAGTCACGTTGATGTGGTCCTGTAATATGGAACCTGCGTGGCTGAAGTCGTTGTGGACTGTAATGATGAGTCCTAGGCAAGCACGGACTAACTACGGTGACAACAGCAACAAATCATGCCAAACTTGACAGAAAGGCCCGTGGCTCTCCAAACCTGCAGGCTACAGGCTAGCTGTCATCTGAGACGCTCCCCTCAGCAGCGGGTCTAAACAAACGCTGAGACCAGAGCTGAACATTTCACTGAAATCTGGGAACCTGTGGAAGGGTTAGGGGAAGGATAGAGAACCTGAAGCGGACAAGAACACAAGAAGACCGAGAGCTTGAAAGCATACGATTACATTTAGCAAACATACATAAAAACTCCCCTGTAATGAAGTGAAACAGGCTTTTCCATCTACTGAAAGGGCTTTACTTACGGTACACCCTACTATTTTAGTCTACTATGCCCTTTTTGCGTAATTTATCCTTAAAATTTTAAAGCAAAACAGCGCTATCATATAATGGCAGACAACTGCAGACCAACCAGTGTTAAAAATAATTATATTCAGACTTTTAGTGTAAGGCTTAGGCTTTTCACTAGGGCAAATTCTCAGCTACCATGCAGTCTAACGCCACTATTCTACCTACCACCCTCCATGTGGCTACATCTCTGTTCCTGCTTCCTCAGTCTCTGTTTCTGTATCTCTCACGTTTGCTTTTTTCTCCAAGCACACCTCCCTCTCTTAGAAGTTCCACTCTTCTTTTCCTGCTCCAGGTTTTGGCTGTCATATTTTTACTATAACCTGTCAGGGAGATGCTGCATGACTTCCAAGTATCTGAGCAGTAAATATTTACAAATACAAAGTCAGTGATGGGCCATAAAAATTATAATATCTAAATCCTACCAGCACATACCTCTCTGCAGGTACAGAATTAACAGTTGAAAAAACAGAGAGATATACCTTCACATAATATACAGGAAAGTTAGCCCAACACTATGAGATGCTTTTCATTAGAGTCTGATGAGGACATTGTGCATTTATTAAGAAAGCAAAGTCATAAATAACTTGAAAATATGTACATGTCTGTGAGTAATACCACAGCTTTTGTTAAAAATTCTGTAACATTTAATCAGGTGCTAAGATGAACTCTTTCCTAACTTCTAACATACATCAACATTAATAGCAGCAATATTTATTTTTATATAGATTTGAGTAATCAAGTAAGAAATGCTAGTATGTACCGAAGATAATTTCAGAAAGTATGGGTAAGAAAATATGGAAATGTGAAAATAAAAAAAAAATACAAAATCAAGTACTCTAGATGATGTCATCCACAGAGTATATTATTTTCACATTAAACTGGTTAGAAGAAAAAGTGGGGAAGACCTTAGAACTCAGTGGCACAGAAGACTACTTCCTGAACAGAACACCAACAGCACAGGCTCTTAGATCAACAATCAATAAATGGGAACCTCATGAAACTGACAACCTTCTGTAAAGCAAAAGACACTGTTGTCAAAACAAAACGATAACCTACAAACTGGGAAAGGATCTCCACCAACTCTCTATCTGACAGAGGGCTAATATCCAGTATATATAAAGAACTAAAGAAGTTAAAAAGCAATAAATCAAGTCATCTGATAAAAAAATGGGGTACGGAGCTAAACAGAGAACTCTCTG
The DNA here is from genome assembly GCA_010120015.1 of Rhombomys opimus. Lineage (NCBI taxonomy): Eukaryota > Metazoa > Chordata > Mammalia > Rodentia > Muridae > Rhombomys > Rhombomys opimus. The sequence continues at coordinate 78,653 of REGO01000735.1, read as the reverse complement.
TATAGGATTGTAGAATAACAGAAAAACACTTAAAGAAATGCTCAACGTCCTTAGCCATCAGGGAGATGCAAATAAAAATGACCCTGAGATTCCACCTCATACCCATCAGAATGGCTAAGATCAAAAACTCAAGTGACATCACATGTTTGAGATGTTGTGGAGAAAAGGGAACCCTCCTCCATTGCTGGTGGTAATGTAAACTTGTAACAACCACTTTGGAAATCAATCTGGTGCTTTCCTAGACAATTAGGAATAGTGCTTTCTCAAGATCCAGCTGCACAAGTCCTAGGCATATATCCAAAAGATACTCAAGTACACAAGGACATTTGTTCAACCATGTTTCTAGCAGCTTTATTCATAATAGCCAGAACATAGAATCAACCCAGATGTCCTTCAATGGAGCAATGGATCTAGAAAAGATCATCCTGAGTGAGGTATCCTAGAAGCAAAAAGACACACATGATATATACTCACTTATAAGTGGATACTAGACCTGTAAGATAAGATAGCATAAACATAAAGAAAAATCTGTACACCTAAAGCAGCTAAACAAGAAGGAGGACCCAGGGTAAGAAGATCAACCCTTACATAGAGAGAAAAATAGGATGGACATTGGAAGTAGGAGAAAATTAGAACCAGGATAGCAGCCTACCATAGAGGGCCTCTGAAAAACTCTACATAATAGCAGTGTATCAAAGCAGATGCTGAGACTCATAACCAAACTTTGGGCAGAGTACAGGGAATCATATGAAAGAAGCAAGAGTTAGTAAGACCTGGAGAGAACAGGAGCTCCATGACCAAATATATCTGGGCACAGGGGCTTGTCTGAGACTGATTCTCTAACCAGGGAACATGCATGGAGATAACACAGAACCCCTGCTTGGACATATCCCATGGCAGCTCATTATCCAAATGGCCTCCCTAGTAAGGGGAACAGGGACTGTCTCTGGCATGAACTCTATGGCTAGCTCTTTGACCTCCCAGGTTCCCGTTGGAGGAACAGCCTAGAAAGGCTACAGACAAGAACATTGCAGCCAGTCCTGGTGAGACCTGATAAGCTAGGGTCAGATGGAAGGAGAGGAGGACCTCCCCTATAAGTGGACTTAGAGAGGGGCAAGGAGTAGGGGAGGGAGGGTAGGAATGGGAGAGAATGAGGGAGGGGGCTACAGCTGGGATACAAAGTAAATAAACTGTAATTAATATAAAAAAATTAAAAAATATATTAAATAAATAAATAAAAGCAAAGTTAAAAAAGAAAAAAAGATGATACAACCTATTAGACAGAAACCTACTATGAAAAAAATGAAATGAGTTTTTAAGTGATTATTATTAAATTACTATGAGTGCATGAAATTTACAATAACATTTTTTAGCAATTCTGTTTTATTTCTCTTTCCATATTAAATTGAGAATAATTCTTTCAAGATCTGTAAAGAATTATGTTGGTATTTTGATGGGATTTGCATTAAATCTGTAAATTGCTTTTGGCAGGATAGAGATTTTCACTATGTTAATTCTATCAATCCATGAATATGGTTGATCTTTCTATCTTCTGATATCTTCTTCAATTTCTTTCTTCAGAGACTTGAAGATTTTTTTTTATAAAGGTCTTTCACTTGCTGGCTCAGAGTTACACCAAGATACTTGATGTTATTTGCTGCTACTGTAAAAGGTATTGTTTCCCTAGTTTCTTTCTCAGCCATTTGTCTTTTGTATACAGGAGGGCTACTGTTGTTTGTTTGTTTGTTTTAATATAATTTTATATCCAGCCACTTTGCTGCCTCAAGATGTAGGTATACCATTCCTAGGTATATATAGAAAATATGCTCAAGTATACAAGAAGGACATTTGCTCAACCATATTTGTAGCAGCTTTATTTGTAATAGTCAGAACCCGAAAACAACTCAGATGTCCCTCAACTGAGGAATGGATACAGAAATTGTGGCACATTTATACAATGGAATACTACTCAGCTATTAAAACAAAGAAATCATGAAATTTGCAGGAAAATGGATGGAACTAGAAATCATCATCCTGAGTGAGTTCAACCAGAAGTAGAAAGACACACATGGTATAATTATATCCGCAAGCCAAACTGACGAATATGTTCTCAAGATAATCAAAAGAACCTGGAAAATCAGCTTCCATTTCAAAGTCTATGTTGGATAATTTCCCAGAATTATAATTTAAAATGAGAATTAGGAATAAGAAAGACATTGGATATAAATTCTGTTAAATTTGTTTTTGTCCAGTTTCATGAATGTAGATAATATTCTCATTACTCTTTATTTTCTCTCTACCACCTTTGTCTACCCCATCTACCCTATGAGTCCACATACATGTCTTCTTTTTTTATGTCACTCAATGATTGTAACCAGGATTCTCTGACCCTGGGTTCGAAGCTATGAATTAGATCCGGATAAGATCACTACTGGCTACAAAATCACATTAGTGACTTTTCTTCACTAATAATTCATCACCAGGCAATAGTTGAGAAAAATGTGTTGTTCTAAGAAGACCATAATGTTATTTATATTAGCTAACAAAACAAAACAAATTCTCTACAATGGTTAATTTATTGTTGTATAACAACATAACAGTAACATATGTGCAGGTTTATATATATAATTAACAGGTAATATATGCAATAACTTTCTATTAAATGCCTAAAAGTGTACTTGATAATTTCATCACCTATTTATACAGAAATTAGCCTAAATTCTCCAAGTTCCAGTAATACTTGCCAGTGCCAACTTATTGCAAATTAGAATCTGTAAAATATCTATCAAATTTTAGCTGGAGATAGTGACACTTCACATTTCGACAATTAGGTGATAGCAAATGTACACATGCAGCTTAAGACTGGTCTGCGCTGCACAAAAACTTCTTCAGAAACCAGACCTACATAATGAAAATGGACTAGTAAAACCTATTAAAAAGAGTTCAATATCATTAACCATTGGAAAACCACAAGTTAAAACTACATTAAGTTAGAATGGTTATTATAAATAATAGAAATAAAAACAATTGTTGGTGGGGATACAGGGAAAAGACAGTTTTATTTATTTTGCATGAAATTGTAAACTTGTGGAGCCACTCCAGTTAAACCACTCCTCAGTATATTCACCGGTGTATCCCACTACAAAGACATATGCATAATTATGACTATTTTTGCTCTATTCAAAGCAGCTGGGAAATGAAATCACCCAGATCTGTGCTAACGGATGACTGGGTAAGAATAAATGTGTCACATTTTCATAAGGCAATATTACTCACTTTAAACAAAAGTGAAGTAAGGAAATATGTAGATGAATGCATGGGAATGGAAAAATATACTGAATAAGGGAACTGAGATTCAGAAATACACAATAAATTCTCTCTCACATGTGAATCCTACCTTCAAATATTTTGTTTCATTTAAAGTTAAAGCAAAAGTGGAAGCTGAGAAACTTGAAAGAGAATTTTGGGTGGTGAAGACATTAAAGGGTTAAAGATGGTAGATTATAGGTGAATGGAAAGTGAAAACTGAACTATTAGGAGCTGAAGGACAAAGCATAGAGGGATGTGGGATCTAGAGAACTCAGCGCTGACATGGAGGGCTAATTCAAAGAAAGGGGTTGTAAAGAGCCTTATGAAGCATACTCGGTAACAATCCATTGTTAGGTGGAAGAATAGTCAGACAAATGTGAGCTGAAAGATGAGGGAAACGTGTACTGCTTAAGGATTATGCGGTCTTAGAAGCAGGAGATGGGTGGGCTGGTGGGTTAGCCAAAAACAAGGATCCATAAAAATGTGTTTTGAAAACCTACTAGTTGTAGATTAATTTCAAAATATAACCCATGTTTTTTGTTTGTTTTTATGTTTCATCATATTACCATGCATTAGTGCACAGACAGTATCTCTTCAAGAAGAAATAGTTTATTGGATAAATTGTAAATAGTAATAATGTTAAAAATGAAAATAAATTAATATCTTAGAGCATCGAAAAAAAGAAAAAGAAAATTGCAATACCAGGGTTTAGCTATCTTCCTACAATTTATCAGTCAAAGAGCCTACAAGATGTCTCCAAAATGACATAGGATAATGTCATTCCTTTTGTTTACCCACAGCAACTGCATGCTAAGTTCCATTGCTAGCAACAATACATTTCGACTTCTACTTATAGAAAAGTCAACATTAAACTGCCAGAAAATTGATTTCTCTCTGGAGAACTTCCAATGAGTTAGAAGGAACTATGGAGGCTGCTCCTTGAGAGAAAGCATCAATGATCTTACCTATCATTGAACCATGCACAGGACAACACCAACATGCCAGGCAACTCACGTCTTTTGATACAACAGTGGCAATATCAGGAGGTAACAAAGCTGTTTTGATTGCTTTTGAGGCATGCTTTACAGGTGAGAATTTCGGGCCTCACTCCGTAAATCTGCTCTAAAGCCCATGGCTGGGGAGGTCAGATGCACTAGGGTAGAAACTGCTGTTGTTACTTTAGCAATAGTCGTGTGCTATCAAATTGCCTCCTGGTTAATTATGACCTTTGACCTGGGCTTCTCTCAAACCTGGTCAGAGAAATGCCTTTTATCAAAAAGAGGCAGAAAATTGAAAGACGTGTAACTCATCGCCATCCTGAGATTAAGAGCCTGACTGTATGTTCTCTCTTTACTGGAAACCGTCCTGCGTTTGGAGAGCTTTATACAAATCAAACTCTGAACAACTTCTATTACTGATCCAGTTAAGCTGAAATTTCATGCTGAGCACTCTGTACTTTTCCATTTATAAAGTAATCTAGTTCCAGTCTTCAACTTTTTAGATACAATTATTTTTCATTGTTTTCAGTTTAAAATTAAAATATTTATGTTATATCGAAATAAAACAAATATATAAACAGTGCTCAGCTGTCCAGCACAGGTGTGTATTAACTTCAGGAAGCAAGGCTTTGGAAATCACCTGTGAAGGGCAGGTACAGAGCTTGTGGTTGGAGATGACAGGAAGACTGTGGTGAAAGGCTGCCTTCAGGACAGGTTAAAGTTATGGCAGTCTGGAACTCACAGCAGCTGTGGTCATCTGCATGAGTCTTAGGCACTATCAAGGCAGTCAAAACCCCAGCAGAGGTGGGGATACATGAACCCCAAGACCCTACTCAGTACTGAGGGAAAGTGTGAGTAGATAGCTCTATGAGAGAGAATATCAATCTTTTAGGATGTTTCCCCTGATAACTTTACTGTGCTGCAGTGCATATTCACAGAGCCATGCACATATTGACAAAAAATGAGTGAAAATGTCTATAACATTGCATATACTAATTTATTATGATGTTTATTTTGGGTTATTTCTACCATTCAAATTAATAATAATACTGAGTTTCATGTACACTTTCTCTCTGAATATTACTTTTTATTTTATTTGGTATACTTAAGGGTAAAATTAATAAATATACAGTAATTATAAATTTAATCTGCAAAAATTTCAAATATTTTCCAAAATTGAATGTAGCTCCCTAAAACAACATATAATGAACAGTTTCAACATTATCTATATAGTCTTTTAAATATTTATCTATTTTTTATTAACTACAGTTTGTTCACTTGTATCCCAGCTGTTGTCCTCTCCCTCAGCTCCTCCCAATTCCATGCTTCTACCTTCCTCTCCTCCCATGCTGCTCCCCAAGTCCACAGATAGGGGAGGTCCTCAACCCCTTCCATCTGACCTTAGCTTATCAGGTCTCATCAGGACTGGCTGCATTGTTTTCCTCTGTGTCCTGGTCTGGCTGCTCCCCCCTCAGGAGGAGGTGATCAAAGAGCAGGCCAATCAGTTCCTGTCAGAGACAGTCCCTGTTCCCATTACTATGGAACCCTCTTGGACACTGAACTGTCATGGGCTACATATGTTCAGGGATTCTAGGTTATCTCCATGCATGCTACTTGGTTTGAGTATCAGTCTCAGCAAAGACCCTTGTACCCAGATGTTTTGGTTCTGTTGCTCTCCTTGTAGAGCTCCTGTCTCCTCCAAGTCTTTCTCTCTCCACTTCTTTCATCAGATTCCCCGTACTCTGCCCAGAGTTTGGCTGTGAGTCTCAGCATCTCCTTTGTTACCCTGATGGGTAGAGTCTAAATGCAGATAGTTATCAGATGTGCCATTCAACAACATTTTCTCCTAATTTGAACTTTTTCATTACTTTTTAACCATGAAGTAATTGAAGACTTTTTGTGACACTAATCTACAAAAGCTGATCTTTGTGAACCCGAAGTCCTTTGATTGTCAGCAACATTGGAGGGGACTTGACACTGCCTTCCACAAGTCCTCACACTTCCCTCATCAGTGAAGTGCTGCTCTCCACCCACTGGTTTGATCCTTTCTGAAACAAGAACTTTCCCTTTTCTCTCCCTTTGATGTTCTCTCCTTTTCATCCTGACCTCCTAATTATGGACTGACTAAGACTCAGTCCTTGCTTTCCTTCTAGTCTAGCCACATACATTTCTCGGTGATCTAATTGACTTAATTATTATCACTTACATTAATGCCTTCTGCTATTCACTGGTTTTATCTCTAACTAGAATTGTTGATTAAAATCTGGTCCATTGGTTCTCAGCCTTCCTAATGCTGTGACCTGTTAATTCAGCTCCTAAAGTCATGATCCCCTACCGTGAAATTACTTGCATTGCTACTTTATAACTGTAATTTTGCTACAGTTATGAACTGTTATATAAAATTTATCTGTGTTTTCCCCGAGAAAGGATTGTTCAATTTTCAAATGGATCATGACCCACAGGTTGAGAAACTAAAGTTCTAGTCATATATAATATTTTTTTCAAACATCTATTTATTCATTTTTTTCTCTAGTGTGCATGTTCACACTTACAGGTGTTATGACACTGAAGTAAAGGTGATGCGACAACTTGTGAGAGTACATTTTTCCATTTACTGTATACATTCCAAGAATAGAACTCAGCTCATCAGGTATAGGAGCAGGCTCCTTTATTTACTTAATTAATAATTTGACCAGCCATAATAAGCATTAGCATAGTTATTAATGTCTTACATGTATCAATGTATAAAGCTAAATCTTGACATTTTCTGATATATCAATATATACATTTCAATTAATGACCACAGCTGTCTTCATTTCCTGAAGTAAAAATAAGACATCAACAAACCAAAGCTGTTATGTTTATGTTACCTAATATACAATCTTATTCCAATGCCATCTTTCCTATACGTTGAAAATAAATCTTTCATTCCTCTGCTTTATACCCTGTTTATAGCATCATAGCAATCATAATAGTATGAATTTATTTTCTGAAAGAACTTTCTGCCTTTTTCTTTCATTTGTGATGTTGTCTTTTCATGGCTACAATATATAGAAAGACTTTATATGCATACATGTATTCATATACATATATGCATGTACACTTAATTTTCTTTTTTTTATTTTCAAAACTTTTTTTTAATTTTTATTTTTATCAGTTACATTTTATTTATTCTGTATCCCAGCCGTGCCCCGAACCCTCATTCCCTCCCAGTCTCTCCCTCCCTCACTCATCACCACTGTGCCCCTTTCCAAGTCCACTGATAGGGGGGGACCTCCCCCCATTCATCTGATCCTGTTTTATCAGGTATCTTCATTGAGTTCCTGTTAGTAATAGTCCTTGTTCCCCTCACTTGGGGAAACCAATTGGTTACTGAGCTACCACAGGCTACATCTGAGCAGAGGTTCTAGGTTATATCCATACATGGTCCTTAATTTTCAAATAAGCCAAAATATGCCACTCTTTCCAAAAGTAAATGACATTTATATTTTATTCAGTGATGTCAATAGCTCCTCTATCAACTGTTTTCTTCTTTATATCTCAAAACATACCTGAGTCATAGAACATGAATTTCAAATGTGTGCATGAGTGTATGCAAGTGTGTGTGTGTGTGTGTGTGTGCCTTCAGGACTGTGTACTTATGTGATTCTTGAGGTCAACTTAAGGATCATGGAGATAAGTCCTGTTAAATATCAATTTGGCAGTATCAAGGATCAAAGGAGAGAAGAAACTTCAGGGGACTATCCTTTTTGTTTGTTTGTTTTTAATTTTTTATATTTATTTATTTTTAATAGTTAAAGTTTATTCATTTGTATCTCAGCCCTAGCCTCCTCCCTCAACCCCTTCCCATCCCACCCTTCCTCCCTCTTCTTCTCCCATGTCCCTCCGACAGTCCATTGATACAGGAGGTTCTCTTCCCCTTCCATCTGACCCTAGTCCATCAGGTCTCATCAAGACTGGCTGCATTGTCTTCCTCTGTGGCAGGGTATCAAAGCAGATGCTGAGACTCATAGCCAAACTTTGGACAGAGTGCAGGGAATCTTATGAAAGACGGAGGAGATAGAAAGACCTGCAAGGGATAGAAGCTCCACAAGGAGAGCAACAGAAACAAAAAAATCTGTGCCCAGGGCTCTTTTCTGAGACTGATACTCCAACCAAGGACCATGCATGGAGATAACCTAGAATCCCTGCACAAATGTAGCCCATGGCAGCTCAGTTTCCAAATCGTTTCCCTATTAATGAGCACAGAGAATGTCTCCGACATGAACTCAGTGGCTGACATAATTGATATGGAAAGACTTACTGGGACCACTCCCTGCGAGAGCATCCTGGCATGCATAAGATGGAGACAAAAGGTGAGCATTTACTAGATACATTCATTACTATCTTCTGACATGATGTAAGCAGTTGCTTCATTATTCTATTACCTTGACTTAAAGTTAAATGTATTGTATCTTGAACTGTGTGTTAAGACACTTCTTTTTTACATTAATTAATTATTTTTTACCACTTTACATCCTAGTTGTAGTCCTATCCTTCCTCCCCACCCAGACCCACCAGCTCTTCCTACCCTGCCCTTCCCCCATCACCTATTATTCTGAAAAAGAGAATTTCCTTTCCCATTTACTCCAGCTCATCAAGCTGCATCAGGATGAGCATGTCCTTTTCCCGCATAAGTAGATTTTAGACAACACTTTTTAAATTGTTTTTGCCAGACTATTTTATTACAATAACAGGAAATAATACTAAGATGTCCACCAAAACCATTGAGTTACTCTACTATCTGATTTAATTATTCTACTTTTTATTGAACATCATAGTTATGCTCTGAGCATACAAATGTTTACTTGCTGTTTATCTCTAAACTTTCATGAATTTTATTCATCATGATTATCTTTTACAATTTATTCATTTTTTTATTTAGATTGTACCCCTCCCACATTTCCTCCAAGTCTCACCCTTCCTCCCTCTTCCTCCCCTTTCCCTCTTCCCTAGTCCACTAATAGGGAAAGTCCTCTTCTTCCACGGTCTGACCCTAGCCCATCAGGTCCCATCAGGACTGCCTGGATCCTATTCCTTCACCACACCAAGGAGAAGTGATCAATGAGCAGGCAGCTGAGTTCATGTTAGAGGATGTCTCTTCTCCCCTTACTAGGGAATCCACATGGAGACTGAGCTCTCTATGGGCTACATCTGAGCAGGGGGTTTAGGTTTTCTCTGTGCATGGTCTAGGAAACATGCTTAATTCTTAGTCAGAAGTGAAAAGAGTATAGACACCAGAAGCAGTAGAAGAGAGGGAACGAGATGGGAACCTACCACAGATATCCTCTAAAGGACTCCACCCAGCATGGTATGGAAGCAGAGGCAGAGACCCAGCCAAAGTTTTGACAGAGCACAGGGAGTCTTTTGGAAAAAAAAGAGGATATAGAAGTACCCAGAGGGCCCAGGAGCCCCATAAGGAGACCAACAAAGCCCCTCCCCCAAATGCTGGAACCATGGAGAACTGCAGAGACTGATGCATCAACTAACTTTCATTGATTATTTTTAAATATTAACTCTATCCTTTAATGTAAGTTTTTCTTAAGGACTCCCTATTTTTAAATACAGCATCACCTTTTTGCATATTAGCACCATGTCAAACATTATTACCCCATAAAACTTTCTTCTTTTTTTCCAAATACTATAACAATCTGTAATATGATAATTATAACTCATTTTTACTGATTAGTAGGTATTGTTTGTTTTTGTTGCACTAAAATAAATATATTACAAAACTGCATAAATTTACCTCTTTTATTTGCTAATGAGCTGATAGTAAAACTCCAAACTCTATTAGCACACTCTTTGACTAATTTCCTCATAACATAGAAGC
>REGO01000735.1:0-13637 GCA_010120015.1 Rhombomys opimus | reverse complement strand
GTTAATGGTAATGCTCCTCAAATTATTACACAAAATAGTAACAGAAAAATAAATAATTTTAATGAGATCAGAGTTATCATGATACCTAAATTGTATAAAGACTTAGCAAAGAAAAAGAATAACAGCCTGATTTTCTTTATGGACATAGATGTAAACATTCTCAATAAAACATTTGCAGGCTGGAAAAAAAAGTAGAGTAAACCCTGGAGCTGGAGAACTTAGAGAAAAGATCAGGAACCACAAAGGTAAGCATCACCAACAAAACATAAGAAATGGAAGCGAGAATGTCAGGCGCTGAAGATATAATTACAGAAATTGATGCTTCTCTCAAAGAAAAAGTAAAATCAGAAAAGTTCCAAACACAAATCATCTAAGAAATCAAGGATGCCATGAAAAGACAAAATTTAAGAATAATAGAAATAAATGAAAAACAAGATTCCAGGCTCCAAGGTCCAGAAAATATTTTCAAGAAAATCAAAGAAGAAAAATTTTCCAACCTAAAGAAAGAGATGTCTATAAACATAAAAGAAGCCTACAGAACACCAAATAGACTAGACCGGAAAAGAAACTACTCATGTCATATAATAGTCAAAACACTAAATTTACAGAACAAAGAAAAAATATTAAAAGTAGCAAGGCCAAGTAACATACAAAGGTAGACTTATCAGAATCACACTAGACTTCTCAACAGAAACTACGAAAGCCCCAAGGGCCTGGGCAGATGACATGCAGACTTTAAGGAACCACAGATGCCAACCCTGACTATGACACCCAAAGAAGCTCTCAATCAGCATAGATTGAGAAAGCAAAATATTCCATGATAAAACTAAATGTAAATAATATCTACACAACAACCCAGCACTACAGAAGATAGTAGAAGCAAAACTCCAATCTCACAAAATCAACTTCAACTAAGAAAATACAGGATGTAGATAACTTTACAATAAACATTAAAAGAAAACAAGCATAGAAACACAGTAACTTCATCAACTCCAAAATAAAATGAGATAATATTCATTGTTCACTATTATTTATCAACATCAATGGACTCAATACTCAAATAAAAAACACAGATTAAGAGAATGTTTGTGGAAATAGGATCCAACATTGTACTGCATCGAAAAAATGTACCTCTGCAACAAAGATAAAAACTACCTCAGAGTAAACTGTTGGAAAATGGTTTTCAAAGCAAATGGACCCATAAAACTAGCTGACATAGTTATCCTAATGTCTAATAAAATAGACTTCCAAAAAAATTAATCAAAAAAGATGAGAGGCACTTCATTCTTATCAAAGAAAAATCTACCATGACAACATCACAAGCCTGAACATCTATGTCCCAAATAAAAAAGCACATGCAATTGTAAATTAAACATTATTAAAGCTTAAATCACACATCAATCCCAACACTTTAATAGTGGGAGACTTCAACAATCAATTCTCATCAATGGACAGATCATCTAGACAGAAGCTAAATAGGGAAATGATGACACTTACAGAGGTCCTAAAATAAATGATCCTAATAGATATCTATAGAAATTCTCACACAAACTCAAAAGAGTATACCTTCTTTTCAACACCTCACAGAACCTTCTGCAAAACTGACCATATAGTCAGGCACGAAACAAGCTCAACAGATACAAGAAGATCGAAATAATGCTTTGTATCCTGTCAGACCACCGTGGCCTAAAATTAAACCTCAGCAACAATAGAAATAGCAAAAAGCCTGCATACACGTGGAAACCAAATTATTCTCACTCAAAGACAGCTTGTTCAGGGAAAAAATGAAAAAAATAAATTAGAGACTTCTAAAAATTCGATGAAAATGAAGGCACAGCTTACTCAAACTATGGGACACAATGAAAGCAGTGCTAAGAGGAAAGTTCATAGTACTAAGTGCCCCCAGAAAGAAATTTGAGACGTCTCATACAAGGAAATTAATGGAACACATAAAATCCCTAGAAAAAAAAGAAGCAGATACATCCAAGAGAGTAGATGATTGGAAATGATCAAACTTAGAGCTAAAATCAATGAATTAGAAACAAAGAAAACAATTCAAAGAATCAGTGAAACCTCTGGTTCTTTGAGAAAATCAATAAGATAGACAAACTCTTATCCAAACTAACTAAAATGAAGAGAGAACCTATCCAAATTGGCAAAATCAGAACCTAAAGAAGGACATAAGAACAGGCATTTATGAAATGCAAAATTATTAGGTCAAACTTCAAAATCCTGTATGTCACAAAATTTGAAAATCTAAATGAAATGGCAAAATTTCTTGATAGATTCCATGTACCATAATTAACTCAAGTAGATAAATTCATTAAATAGTCCTCTATCTCCTAAAGAAATGGAAGCAGTCATCAAAAGTCTCCTGTCCAAAGAAAAAGCCCAGGGCCAGATGGTATCAATGCAGAATTCTACCAGACCTTCAAAGAAGAACTAACTCCATTTCTCTTCAAACTATTCCACAAAATAGAAACAAAAGGATCAATACCAAACTCATTCTATGAAGCCACTGTCACCTTTATACCTAAAGCACACAAAGGAACAAGAAAGGAGAATTTCAGACCTATCTCTCTTTTGAAAAACCACACAATAAAATACTTGTAAACCAAATCCAAAAACACATAAAATATATCATCCAACATGACCAAGTAGGCTTTATTCCAGGCATGCAGAGGTGCTTCAATATATGGAAATCCATCAATGTAATCCACCACATAAAAAAAAAAATGAAGGAGAAAAACCACACGATCTTCTTCTTAGATGCGGAAAAAGTATTTGGCAAAATGCAACACCAATTCATGTTTAAAGTTTTAGAGAGATCAGAGATAATAGGCACATACTTAAATGTAGTGAAGACAGTATACAACAAGCCTATAGACAACATCAAACTGAATGGAGAGAAACTTAAATCAATTTCACTGAAATCAGGGAGAAGGCTAGAATGCCCACTCTGTCCATATCATTTAAACATAATACTAGAAGTCCTACCTAGAGCAATAAGACAACTAAATGAGATAAAAGGAATACATACTGGAAAGAAAGAATTCAAAGTCTCACTTTTCGCAGATGACATGATAGTATACTTGAGTGATTCTAAAAATTCTACCGGAGAACTCCTTCAGCTGATAAACACTTTCAGCAAAGTGACTAGATACAAAATTAAGTAAAAAAAAAATCACTAGCCTTCCAGTATACAAAAGTTAAAAGGGCTGAGAAAGAAATTAAGGAAGCAACACCCTTTATTATAACCACAAATAACATAAAATACAGGCAGTGACTCTAACCAAGCATGTGAAAGACCTGTATGAAAAAAAAAATTCAAGTGTCTGAAGAAAGTAATTAAAGAATATATCAGAAGATGGAAAGATATCCCATGCTCATGGATTTGTAGGATGAACATAGTGAAATTGGCCATCCTACCAAAACCAATCTACAGATTCAGTGCAAGTCCCATCAAAATACCAACACAATTCTTTACAGGCCTTGTAAGAACAATTCTCATTTTCACATGGAAAAACAACAACAACAACAACAAAACAGAATTTTTAAAGCAATCCTATGCAATAACAGATCTTCTGGAGGTATCTCCATCCCTGATCTCAAACTGTACTAGCAACAGTAATAAAAACTACATGGTACTGGTATAGAAACAGAATGGCGGATCATTGGAATTGAATAGAAGACCCAGAATTAAACCACCACACGTACAGATAAGTGATTTTGACCAAGAAGCCAAAACAATAAATGGAAAAAAGGCAGCATTTTCAACAAATGGCTGAGTTCTAACTGGATATCACATGTAGAAAAATGCAAATTGACCCATGTTTATCACTCTGTACAAAACTAAAGTCTAAGTAGATCAAAGACCTCAACATAAAACCAGTCACTCTAAGCCTCTTAGATGAATAAGTGGGAAAGAGCGTTGAACTCACTGGTACAGGAGACAGCTTCCTAAAAAGAACACCAACAGCACAGGCTCTAAGATCAACAATCAATAAATGGGACCTCATGAAACGGAAATGCTTCTATAAAGCAAAGGACACTGTTATCAGAACGAAACATCATCCTACAGATTGGGAAAGGATCTTTACCAACCCTGTGTCTGACAGAGGGTTGTTATACAGAATATATAAAGAACTCAAGAAGTTAAACAGCAACAATACAAATTTAATAAGTTGCAATAAGTGATAAAAAATTACAAAAAAGAAACCCATGAATGATACAAAATAATGGTATCTTAAACAATAAAGACGTGAAATATCTCTCTGCATAACAATACTACAGCACTGACATTAGGAAGTTCGAGGGCAAGGTGTAGATGTCAGAGATGTGAAATGGCTACAGGCCTGTAGGGAGTTATACCTAGTAGTGAGGGTGGCATACTGAATCAAAATGAGGAAAAAGAATAAACAGATTATGCAGATTATGTAATATTCACAGGGAAGAAATGATGGGAAGCACAGAGAGAGAAACGTAACTGTGCTGCCACTATGACTTTACAGGAGCACATTGAACATAGACAAAGGAGTCCCATGAGATTACTGATGACCTAAATGAATCCACACATGTGAAAAATAATAAAAGAATAAATTTATAATTCGATAGTTCAGACAAGGCTGTTAATATTTTTATAGTGACAAATAATAGACAAAAAGCTGGTATGTTCTTCAAAATAGCTCACAGATTACAGGTTTTACTATTCTGAACATGTTATAAAACATCCAAAAATTTCTTCTTGACTTCCCATGTGCATCTGTTTGACATCTCTGTTTCCATTCTGGAATGCCTCTCATTCCACATTGTGGCTGATATCCTTTAAGACACAGTTTGTTTTCTGGTTTTGCCACAAATCCATCTATATTCTTTTTCTGGATGACTGAATCAGAGCTGGGTAGCATAAATCCAGATAAGGGAAAACATATTCATCACAATCTAAGAAAGCATGTTTCATGTCATATGTTTTATAAAGAATGATTGAAGAAGTTCAGAAAATTTTTGAAATTTATAAACTAAAGTACACATTTCCCTAATACAAAACAGTCTTTTTAGTACATGCTTTGTTTGAATTATGTTTTCTGCTAGGTAAATTTTAAGGCCTTTTCTTTTTTAAAGGCTTATTAATATTTGATGACTTTACAGCATAGAACTATTTTTAGTTTTTATAATGCTTTTACTATGTGGTTTAGTAAAAATCCTACTTTTTTTCTCAAAGTGAAACAATATAAATGACATGAACCAAACAGTGGGGGTTTGGGCATAAGGAGAATGTACATATTTTTCAGCCAATTTTCAAAGAAATGTTATTTGGAATCTAGCTTTAGAAATAGTTTGCATTTTAGTGTGAAAATAGTTCTCATGATTTGTTGGGACTCGGCGGAGTATATAAGGATGCCCTCAGTTTATCTAGCTTCCAAAGTTTGTTCTGACAATGAACCATCAAAGTTGATCAAATCAAAAGAACACAGATATTAAATGCTCATGAAAAAAAGCCAACAATATAATCTAGTATTACATAAATTTATCCTGGAAAAACTGCTATTGTTTTTGCTGGAGAGATAGCTCAGACCTTAGAGCACCAGCTGTTCTTGCTCCTCTCATAGGTTCTGTTCCCAGCATACAACCATCTATAATTCTTGATATATAAGAATTTACACCCTCCTAAGAACTGTGTGCTAGCAGACAGGCATGCAGTACACAGGAAGACATGCAATTTCTTTTTTTTTTCAAAGGTGAATGCACATTTTTTTTTATTGTTTATATATTTATCCACTTTAAATCCCAACTGCAGCCTCCTCCCTCTTGTATTTGTTCCTATCTCCCCACAATTCTGCCATTAGATAAATCCAACTTCAAGCTGCACATAACAGATATTTAAAGTCAGGGCTAAAAATTAAAACATAAAACTATGAGCAAAACAATCTTTCCAATCGGCATTAGTCAACTAGAATGTATAAAAATATTATTCAAATCAGAACCTAGAGTAATATTTACAATGAAAATTAAAATAAAAGTATTAATAGTCTCACTAAAATTTTTCACAATTTTGTCTAGCATAACTAGACCTGTAGGTGCAAGAATACATAATTATTAGGAAATACCATGTACTATAGCAACAAAAAATGATAAAACCTAAAGTGTTTAGTACTTATAATTATATATATAATTATTGCAAATGAATGAAGAGAATGTAAAATTATACCTTCTAACATAGGAAGATATAGGTATGTTTATTATTGTAATGTAATATAAATATGTAGATATATCAATTAAACATTATTCTTTAACTATAAGTAAAAACTCCGAAATCCAACATATGGAATTTGAATATAACTTTCCTTGGAAATTAAATAAAATATGCATGTACAGAAAGACATATTAATATTAAATCACTGTAACTTAGTTTCCTAAACAAACAAAGAAGTACAAAGAAAGATATATTAGCTTATCAATGCCACACATACAATCTAGTAACAAGCCTGTCTTTTTTTTTATGTGCTGCTGATGTGACAATATTAGCATGTGGAAGTAAAGACAAATGCAGAAGATTCAACTATAAAAAACATCTGAGAAAAGATAGTAGTGCACCCTGGCCAACAGAATTTTCACCAGTAACAAATACGGAAAAGCTGCTGGGCAACAGTGGTCAACACCTTTAGTCTCAGAGGCAGGCGGATGTCTGACTTCAAGGTCAGCCTGGTCGACAAAGTGAGTTCTAGGGTAGCCAGGGCTATGCAAAGAATCCCTGTCTCAAATAACAACAATAAAAAAGAAATGCAGACAAAAAAAAAAAAAAAAAAAGAAGAAGAAGGAAAAGAAACTGGTGAAAAAGAAATAATTATTATTGGAAAAAAAATCCTAAGCAATTCCTCTAATAAAAAGGGTTTAGTGAAAAAAAATAAATTAAAAAAAAAGAGTTTAGTGTACATTATTTAAAGGTATTTATAGAAAACTTGATTTATACAAAACTTCTTTTGTGCTCTTATTTTCCTCAACACTATTTAAGGAAAGAAATGACATTTGAGTTAAGGTTGAAAGAAAGTCTTACGGAAGAAGGGTGATAGCAAAGGAGCTGGAAAGAACAAGCAAGACACAAGGAGACCAACAAAGCAAAACAACAGCAAACACCAAGCAGGGCCCATGGGGACTGCAGAAACTTATGCATCAACCAAAGACTTAGAGACGTACAGACATGGAGAGGACATAGACCCTTTGTTTAGATGAAGCCCATAGACAACTCAGTCTCCATGTGGGTTCCCTAGTAAGAGAAGAAGAGACAATCTCTGACATGAACTCAGTTGTGTCCTCATTGACCACTTTACCCTGGTTGAGAGACTGAGCCAGCCCACAGAGAAAGAGGATTCAGATAGTCTTGATAGGCTAGGTCAGATAGTAAGAGAGGAGGACCTCCCTTATCAGTGGACTAGGGACAAGGAATAGGGGAGGAAGAAAGAGGGAGGGTAGGACAGGGAGGAGATGAGTGAGGGGACTACAACAAAGTGAATAAACTGTAAATAATAATTTTAAAATAAGAGAAAAAAAGAAAGAAAGACAGAAGGAAAGAAAGGAAGGAAGGAAGGAAGGAAAGAAGGAAGGAAGGAAGGAAGGAAGGAAGGAAGGAAGGAAGGAAGGAAGGAAGGAAGGAAGGAAGGGAGAAAGAGGAAAGAAAGAAGAAAAAAATAAGAAAAGAAAGAATATGCTAACCAAAACCTCAATGAAAGATAGAGAAAAATGGGAATATAACACAGGAGGTTCAAGTCTGATCTTTTCTTTCTGTTGGATCATAGCATGGATTTTCTTGAAAATACTCAAAGTGGACAGACACCCATTTTGAAGAGAATGCTTCTATAACAAGCGTGAGAAAATATTTGATTGAGAAAAAAGACCAACAATTCTTCCATTCTCAGTTAAAACTCACATATCAACTAATAGAATCTGAATTCATAGTCGAGAATCTGGCATGGTAACTTTAAATTCCTTGAAAGCAGTTGATGGACTGTGTGACTCAGTTACCTTCAAATCGTAAGTTTCAAATGTGAAAATTTCTCTTATTAAGTTTAGAGCCAATCTCACCTCACAGAAAATGCTGGGGGCAAAGAAAAACATGTTAATATATCATAACAGAGGCATATATGTGTGATAGATGTCCTATTGATGTACTTTGCTGAGGTAAAGTAGCACATCTACTTTGTTAGAAGCAATGCAGTGATGATCACAAACAGGTATTACTTCAGCCTCTCAATTGTGTTCTTACATGAAATTTTAGGCTCTGAGCTGTACCTTACTAAGGGGATTATGTGATGAAAATTCAGTTTAACGGCTAGGCTCTTGTTTTCCCTCTTTTGTTAACACTATAGCCATTTATAGAATCTTCATTAACATATGTAACTTCATACGTACTATTTCCATAAATGCTTATGATTTATCCAAACATATGATAAACCAAAAATGTTGTATATTGACTTTGGGGAGATTTTAAGATAGATTACTGAAATAAAAATTGGTATGGCTTTTTGGAGAGCATGATAGTCCAGCTGCTTAGTTGTGGGTATCATCAGAGTGTATCATTTTCTCCAGGTATTTTTGCTTTTTAAAGCCCTGAAGCATAAATCAAGGTGGCTTAATGGAATTTATGTAGTTATCAATAAAGCAATTCAAATTTTGTCTGTCATCACTGTGTCTAATTTTAGATAATTTATAGTTTCCAGTTTCAAAATGAAGTTTGCAGAGGCAAAGAATATAGAAATGACAAAGTATGTCTTGTGAGTTACAGTTTGAAATACTCTATGTTTGAGGTAATATTAGGATATGTATAATGGAAGACAGATGATTTTCTTAGTCAGTGATAAAAAACAATTTTTAGGAATATATACTTAAAGGTCAGAAAAGATAAAAATCTTTTAATTCACCATCATTGTAAATTATTATCCAAATACAGAACTTTAAACATTTCACATAAGATATAATATATACTTGACATTCTCAGTCTTTTAATTACACATTCTATTTTCTTAAAACATGTTTTTTTAAGTTTTATTTTAAAACGTTCTCTTTGTTTTTTATTGCTGAGTAATACTCCATTGTGTAGATGTGCCACAATTTGTGCATCTATTCCTCCACTGAGGGGCATCTGGGCTGTTTCCAGGTTCTGGCTATTACAAATAAGGCTGCTACAAACATGGTTGAGCAAATGTTCTTATTGTGTACTTGAGAATCTTTTGGGTATATGCCTAGGAGTGATATAGTTGGATCTTGAGCGAGCACGATTCCTAGTTGTCTGAGAAAGTGCCAGATTGCTTTCCAGAGTGGTGGTACAAGTTTACATTCCCACCAGCAGTGGAGGAGGGTTCCGATTTCTCCACAACCTCTCCAGCATGTGTTGTCTTTTGAGTTTTTTATCTTAGCCATCCAAGGACTATGCATGGAGATAACCTAAGACCCCTGAACAAATGTAGCCCATGGCAGTTCAGTATCCATCTGGGTTCCATTGTAATAGGAACAGGGACTGTCTCTGATATGAACTGATTGGCCTGCTCTTTAATTACCTCCCCCTGAGGGGGAAGCAGCCTTACCAGGCCACAGAAGAAGACAATGCAGCCACTCCTGATGAGACCTAATTGACCAAGATTAGAAGGAAGGAAAAGAAGACCTCCCCTATCAGTGGACTTGGGGAGGGGCATGCATGCAGAGGGTAGAGGAAAGGAGGGCTTGGGTTGGGAGGAGGGAGGGAACCAAGGGGGGGGTTACAAAGTGAATAAAATGTAATTAATAAAGAAAAAAATGAAATAAAATTAACACAAAAATGTTCTCATAACTCTATTACAATTAACTATTCATTTAGACACAATTCAATAGTGCTAATATAGCAATGTTTAAATAGCCACATGTTAATGATCATAATCAATCACATTCACATCCTTAAAATGTCTCTGAGCAATAGACACAAGACAATGATCATTGAAACAGAATCTATATGGCAAAGGCAAATACAATATAAAATATCTGCATTTTCATATTGATTCTCTAGAACTTAGCTAAGTTCAGATTGTGTCCAGTATCCCTAACCTCCATAAATCTTCTTCAAAGTATTGGATTTTGAGTAAATAGCAGGAAAATTTTGTCTTAAGCACTCTGCTTATATTTTAATGTATCCAGGTGAAATTTGTATCTTTTATCATATCTTAGAAACATGACATGTCTTTCATTTTAAAGCGCTACTTATAAGAAACATGTATCCAGGTTCCCTTAAGAAAAATGGACATAGCTGGATCTTGATGCCACTCCTAGGCATATATCCAAAATATGCTCAAGTACACAACAAGGACATTTGCTCAACCATGTTCTTAGCAGCTTTATTTGTAATAGCCAGAACCTGGAAACAACCCAGATGTCCAGCAACAGAGTAATGGATACAGAAATTAAGGTACATTTACACAATGGAATACTACTCAGCAATTAAAAACAAGGAAATCATGAAATTTGCAGGCAAATGGTGGGATCTAGAAAAGATGATCCTGAGTGAGTTATCCCAGAAGCAGTAAGGCACACGGTATGTACTCACTTATAAGTTAATACTAATCTTATAAAATAGGATAAACATACTAAAATCTGTGCACTAGAAGAAGCTAAACAAGAAGGAGGACCTGGGATAAGAGGATCAATCCTCACTTGGAAAGACAAAGGGGATGGACATCAGAAGAGGGAGTATACAAGTAACAGAACAGAAGCCTACCACAGAGGGCCTCTACCTAGCAGTGTATCAAAGCAGATACTGATACTCATAACCAAACTTTGGGCAGAGTTCAGGGAATCATATGAAAGAAGTGGTAGTTTGTAAGACCTGGAGACGACCGGAGCTCCACAAAGAGAGCAACTGATACTCCAACCAAGGTACATTCATGGATATAACCTAGAATCCCTCCTCAGATGTAGCCCATGGCAGCTCAGTGTCCATGTGGGTACCCTACTAAGGGGAAGAGGGACTGTCTCTGACATGAACTCAGTGGCTGGCTCTTTGACCACCCTGCCGTGAGGGAGGAGCCCAGTCAACAGAGGAGGACATTGCACCCAGTCCTGATGGAACCTGATAAGCTAGGGTCAGCTAGAAGGGGAGGAAGACCTCCCCTATCAGTGTACTTGGAGAGGGGCATGGGAGGAGATGAGAGAGGGAGTGGGATTCGGAGGGAATGAGGTAGGGGATACAGCTGGGATGCAAAGTGAATAAAATGAAATTAATATAGAAAAATAAGAACTTAATTAAAAAATTATAACCACAGTTTTAAAAAAGAGAAGAGTGGACATATCATAACAATCTGGCTTGGGGACAGGTACACACTGAACAGACACATAGAGGTGAGCATATCAACAGAAGCACACACACATGTGTGCACCACTCAAGGGAATTGGTTTTGAATTTTATAGTCTTGCTTAACTTCTATGATTATTTTTAATTTCAATCTTTGTCTTTCCCAAGTCTTTGTCTTTCTTATTTTGTTATATTTATTAGTTTGTCCAAGCATATATGCATTGACCTGCATTTTTACCTCATAAAATTACTTTCCTGTAAGTACTTCCCTATAAATATAATTACTTTCCTATAAGGTTATCACTCTGTATTATTAAATTCCACGTAAGAACTCCTTCATGGAATAAGTATGTGAGAGGCAAAAGGTCTTCCCAGCAGAACAATTGAGATAGTGAATCTTGAAATTCTCACAGACCTCACGATGAAGTGAAGTAATGAATTTGACATTTATTTATAAGGAATATTAGCCTTGTTTCTTTTTATTTTAAAAATATAGCAAATCATCCTTCTTTTTAATTTTCCAACTATCTTATATGTCCAAATCAGTAGAAATATGGCATCATTATACTAAAAGTAAAATATGTGACATCTGATAATTTTAATCATATATTACATCACATTGCACAACTCCCAAATAATCACACTTGAATTTCTTAAATTATCTTCGTTCTTTAAATTTTTGCTTTCTGAGGAAAACAATCGTGGTATGTTCTTGATATTTTTCATACTGAAATTGCCTTAGTTGAGGAAAAGACACACACTGGAGTGGAAGATAGAGGACAATCTGTGCACATTAAACAACCATACCTGACACCTCTCTGTGGAGACAGGAAGGTACCCTGATTTTATGAATTGATAATAATTTACAAAATATGATGGGGCTGGAGAGGTTAGATATGTAGGAAAAGCATAGGAAACGTAAATAGTATAAAGGAACTTGAAGTAAATGGAACTGAAACAAAAGAATATGAAACTTAAAATAATTATAGCCGTCAAAGACTGTAGAAACAAAAATGATCTTCATAGGAAAACCAAGCAAGACTCATTGCAAGTGGTTCTGATTAGCTTGCAGATAGATAAATATCTATTGTTAAATTAATCACGGGATTCTCATTCTCGTGTATTTTTCACTGTTTAACACAGTGAGCACATGAGCAATTAATAGAAAAATTGATTAGGAATTTTGAATATGTTCTCCTCAGAAGCAATATATTCTATTTAAACAGCAAATGGAGCTTGCATTTTTAAAAATCACCAGTAATTAACAATGTGTACTCAAGTTGCTAAAAACATTCAGACATGCTTGAAAAATAATTTTATTTAGATACAATTTTAATAAATTTTATTTGATTTTTATAAAATAGTATTTTCCTAGTTTATGATATTTTTCCAATATGGCTTACAGCTAATATAAAGTCATGATGCTATAGTTTAGAATTGATAAACTAGAGAAACACAGAGACCATTAATTTTCTTTTTAAATTCTCATTCTTCAAAAAATTTTCATCAACGTAGAGATAATCTAAAACAACATTTTTTCTATGGCATTTTAATATCTGTCATTAACATACAATAGAAATTTTTTTAGGTTAGGCAGAAACCAGGGATAAAAAGACATTATCAATTGTTAATTATCACCTTCATATCCTAAAAAAAAGTAAGGATTATGCAACTTTTTAAAGAAAGTATATGAAGCTATTTGAAAACTAAAATATAATGTAGTTTCACAGATTAGTAATTTGTATTCAAATTATTACTAAAGTTGTGGATATGTTTCATGATATTGCATTGTTTTTGATCAGGAAACAGAACACCGTTTTATTCAGTAGAGATGTGCCACCAAGTTTTCCGATAGATTGCTGCATATCGGAACATCATGTTCTTTATTCTCTTTCGATGCCCTTGCTGTGGAACTCTATTTCAAATGTGATCAAGGACATTTCCAAGCTGAGTCCACAGCAATCTTTATGGACCCAAGAAATTAAAGAATTGTTATTGTACTTGGCTTTTATTTTCATGACTATATATGATCCAAAATATGTACATAATAGGAGCAATTGACAATTAAGTTAATACAGACAACTTATAGAATTTTTTTTTATATATTTTTTTTCTTATCAGTTACATTTTATTAACTCTGTATCCCAGCAGTGTCCTGAACCCTCATTCCCTCCCAGTCCCTCCCTTCCTCCCTCATCACCACCGTGCCCCTTTCCAAGTCCACTGATAGGGGGGGAACTCCCCTCATTCATCTGATCCTGTTTTATCAGGTATCTTCAGGACTGGCTGTGAAGCCCTCTTCTATGGCCTAACAGGACTGCTCCTC
>REGO01000734.1:660493-674829 GCA_010120015.1 Rhombomys opimus | reverse complement strand
TCTGACACTAGTCTATCAGGTCTCATCAGGACTGGCTGCATTTGCATTGTGTTCCTCTCTGGCCTAGTAAGGCTGTCCCCCCCCCCAACACACACACACATCCACAGGAGGTGATCAACTCAGGCCAGCCACTGAGTTCATGTCAGAGTCAGTCCTTGTTCCCATTATTAGGGAACTCACTTGTTGACGGAGATGCCATGGACTACATCTGTGCAGAGGTTTAAGGTAATCTCCATGCATGGTCCTTGGTTGGGGTATAAGTCTCAGAAAAGACCCCTTTGCCAGAATTTTTTTTTTTTTGGTTCTGTACTCTCCTTGTGGAGCTCCTGTCCTCTCCAGGTCTTATTATCTCCCCCTTCTTTCATAAGATTCCCTGCACTCTGCCCTAAGTTTGGCTATGAATCCCAGTATTTGCTTTAATACCCTGCTGGATAGACCCTTTCAGAGGCCCTCTATGGTAGGCTCCTGTATTGTTCCCTGTTTTCTCCCTGTTCTGGTGTCTATCCCATTTGCCTTTCTGAATGAGGATTGAGCATGTTACCCAGGGTCCTCTTTCTTGCTTAGCTTCTTTAGGTATTTGTATTTTATTATGTTTATTCTATATTATATGGCTAATATCCACTTCTAAGTGAGTATGTACCATGTGTGTCTTTTGATTCTGGGATGCCGCACTCAGGATGATCATTTTTAGATCCCACCATTTGAGTGCAAATTTCATTCTTTCCTTATTTTTACTTGCTGAGTAGTATTCCATTGTGTAAATGTACTACAATTTCTGTTTCCATTCCTCAATTGAGGGACATCTGGGTTGTTTTCAGGTTTTGGCTATTACAAATAGACCTGCTACAAACATGGTTCAGCAAAAGTCCTTGTTTTATACTATATGCCTAGGAGTGATATAGCTGGATCTTGAGGTAGCACTATTCTTAATTGTCTAAGAATGTGCTAAACAGATAATTCTCAAAAGAGGAATATCTAATGGCAGAGAAACACTTAAAAATTCTCAATGTCCTTAGTCATCAAGGAAATGCAAATCAAAATGACCCTGATATTTCACCTTACACCTGTCAGAATGGCTAACATCCAAAACTCAAGTGACAGCATGTGCTGGAGAAAATGTGGAGAAAGGGGAACTCTCCTCCATTGCTTTAGGGAATGTAAACTTGTACAACCACTTTGGTCATGAGATTATTATCATTGCTTTTTGTAGTTTTCTCACAAATGCTCAGAATTCCACTCACATGGCTCTATTCTTGAATCCTGTTCTAACAGCTTGCCTGTAAGCCCTATATTTCTCTATTTGCTTGTCCAGCACTGAGATTACAAAATATAACATTGCTGACTTTAAAATTATGTCTCTAAGAATCAGACTCAACCTTCCCACCTTTGCAAGATAAACACTTTGCAAACTGAGCTATGTCCCATACCTACCTTCAAAATATATTTCTGATGATAGTCAGAATATTTATAAATATTTCTAAATTTCATCTATCTTTGTAGATTATATGGATGCTGTATAGTTGTAATTTGCTTTAATTTGGGGTTTCTATATCTTACCAAAACCAACTCCATTCATGGGAAAATCACCCAAGACAAGCCTCTGTCAATGTATGCTCCTTCTTGATATTGACCTCTTCTTTGTTCTTCCCTCTCAGCTCAGTATCCATGAGAAGTTTTCATTAAATGATTCACAGATGTATCCCTGTCTCTTCCATTTTATAGTTCATGAGAGGATCTGGATATCTTATCTTGTTTATATTTCATAGATAACATCAGTCTGTACCCTTATAGCATAAAGCCTCTCTGGCTCGTTCTGCATGATTCCAGAAAATGCTTTATGTATAAAATATATAGAAAACAAGTCAATGGGTCTTCTAAGTATTCCTTATCCATAGACTAAGGAAAATACTTTGTTTTCATATACTTACGCATTTCGTGGTAGGAGTGGTGTGCATGTTGTGGCACAGGTAGCAGTGAGAGGACAGCTTTCAGGATTTGGTTCTCCATGTGTGTTTTGGAGATTGAACTCAGGACAACAGGATTTACTGTAAGCATCTTTATCCACTGATACATCTCTGTGTCCCAAGAAAAAGGGCTTCTGTCTTAAGAAACAACTTTCTCACAATTTGCCCATGGAGTCTGAAATAAAAGAACTTTTTACGGATTTAAGTCAGCAAGATGAAAATGAAGGTTGTATGTGCATTCTAAAAGCAGGTTAATTAAATTTATGACTGACTTCAACTACTAAACCTGTCACTAACTGGCTGAATCTTGAATATGTTGCTTATCTTCAAAGACCTTCAATTTTCCCTATGACAGTTACAGTAACAGGACTCTCCTAATAAGGCTTTACAATAAGGTGATTCAGCAATTCAACTGTTTCAAAAAAGAACCAACTTCCAGGGGCTATTATAAAATAATGTCAGAAACACAGTAACAAGCTATGGTAGATATTTTGAAAATGGGACTGCATCATTTGTCAGTATATATTAGAGTTTAAAACTGACAAACAAAGCCTAAATAGCAATGTAAAAGTATAAGAGAGGGAGGCCTGTTGATGCATGTCAGATTGGGCACCATTAATTAAGCTAAAGAGAGAGGATAGAATTGGAGGTTAATCTGGGCTACATAATGAGGATATGAGACTATGAATCAATTAATAAACAATTAAAATAAAATTAAAACATAAAAAATCAAAAGCAATATAAAATGTAATATCACAAATATAGTGATAGTGCAATGATGATTAATATTGCACTAATATTAATATTAATCAATGTCAATTCTGGAAGCATAAAAGTATATAAAATAACTATATAAGTTAATATCTAGTATGATGTACTTCAGAGTGTCAGAATATGTAGCCATATGCTGTGTGATAGTTTTCATAAGTAGTCAGGAACAAATGTCTGCTCACACAAAATAAAGAATTGACAATAAACCAATGTAAGGATAGCACCAAACTTCAACTAGGGGAACCAATGAGTTTAGTGGAGTTCCTTCTAGAAGTGAGGATGAAGGTTACTTATAGATGTAGGAAAGAATCAATGGCAGCTGAAAGCACAGCCCATCTGGAGTGAGGACTCATGCAGCTGGAAAACCTGGGCCTCTCTGCATGCCTTCTAGGCAGCTGCACAGCTTGGGGACTGTCTTCCAGGAAGCTTGGCAGCTCTCTGGTATCTTCCAGGCAACACGGCAGGCCTCTCTTCCAGGCAGCTCAGTCAGTCTCGGTTTCAATCCTTACTGCTTACACAGCCTCAAAAGGGACTAGCCTTGTGAGTCAGGTTAGAACTACGGACTTACAAAGACTCTCTAGTTCTTTAGTTCCTGAGCATTTACACGCTTCCTACAGAATACGCTAAGTCCTAAGGAGCTTTGGAGGAAACTGCCAGGCAACAAAATTCAGCTATTTTGTCATCCCAGTAGACTTAGCCCCATTGACTAACCTTTTCCTTTCCTCTCCTGCAGTTCTCCTCAGTGGATATACTGGCAAATGACTCTGACTTTGCAGGGTCAGACCTTTGCATGAACGTTAAGTTACAACTGATTTGCATGTCTTGTTCATAAAGTGTATGATTTGCTAATTTTCCTTATAATGATAAAATGCTTTATTTACTTACTGAGCTTAAAATTGACACAGTCTTGATTGTATTTATGAAAAAGAAATGCTAAAGAAACAAAAAGAATGAATCCAAAATTTGAAAGCTGGATCCTGACTTTGGTGGTTGACACATTCATGTGGGAGAGAGCTGCATAGATCACTGTACACTGTACACTGGCTCCGACAGCATCTCATAAATATGATAATTATTAGGAAGTTAAAATTACAATGCTTTCATCTCCCCTGATTATTTTTGGTTCTGTTCCATACTCCATTATCTCTCTGCTCTTTGTAAATCAAGCCTTTGAGGTCTGACTTTGTGATCATGGTCCCTGAGAAAAGTTTTCTGTTTGTCCTGAAATGGCACCTTTGAAAGGCAAATCCTTCCACCTGCTGCAGATGAAATGTTCCTCAGCTCTCTAACCTTTGAAACTGTATGTGTAATAGCTATACGAAAGGATGGAAGTCAAACAGAACGTGGATGAAATAAACGTCTTTTTTAAGTGTTGCTCTCTTTCTGTGACTGCAAATTTCCAGAAAAATAAATTATTTTAACTGGCAAGGTTATTAGGCACTGGAACATAGGCAAAGCCAATCATCTTCTGCCCATCATGGTGTGAAGAGAGTGTAGAATTTTCATGTATCCCTAGGCTTCACTAAAGGTCAGGCATAGGACTTTGGGACACTTTCTTTTCTTTCTAGGAAATGAGATCAATACATTCTTTTATTTTTCTTCTCAAAAAGAAAGAAAAAAATAAAGACAGAAAGGAAGAAAGAAATCAGAGAAAAATAAAAGAAAAGGAAAGGGAAGAAAATCTGAATGACTTTAGACACCTCTAATCTTAGGTCTCAGGAGGCATAGGCAGGTGGATCTCTGTGAGCTCATGGGCAGCCTATCTCCAGAGTGAGTTCTAGGACAGCAAGGGCTAAGCATGGAAAGCCTGTCTTAAAAAACTAAACACAAATAAGTGTTTATTTTATAAAACACCTGTTTATAAAAAGGAAATGTTTATCTTTAAAAACTTAAGAAACTACACCTAAATTTTTATTAAATTTATTTTGTGGGTGATGTATGTTTGTGTTCATGCATCGACCTATGTGTTCATGTTTCCATGTGTATGTACACGTGTGTGTGTGTGTGTGTGTGTGTGTGTGTGTGTGTGTGTGAGCGTATCACAACCCCCATGTGGAGATCACAAGGAAACACGAAGAGGTCAATTTCCTCTCTACCACATGAGTGCTGGTTATGGAACATGGTCATCAGGCTTGGCTGCAAACACCTTTACCAGCTACTTCATCTTTTTTGCCTCTCCCAACCCACCTTTTTTAATTTCTTAAATTAACTTAAAAAACAACAGCTTTGCTTTGCTATTAGATTTTCATGCACATGTCATTTTTATTTAAATCTACTATCCACTTCACACTCCATTTGCCCTGTACTTTGGACCCAGCACCTGCCATTCCACTTTGTTCTATAGTCTTCCCAACCCTTTTACTTAACAAACCTCTCTCTGTCTCTGTGTCTGTCTCTGTCTCTCTCTGTTTCTCAATCTCTTTCTTCTAGTCTGTTTCTGTGTCTGTCTCTCTGTCTCTCTTTTCAGTAAGATGGATCTCTTTCTAGTTTCTTGATATTTCCCTATGTTGGCTCATCCAGATACACAAATTTAACAATTACAGGCTAGGATCTCCATTTGTACGAGTGAGAGAATATACATTATTTGTCTTTATAATCCTGAGTTGCCTCCCTTAGAATTATATTTTCATGCAAATTTCATAATTTTATTTTCATTCATATTTGAATAAAATTCTACTCCAGTACTGCATTTTAGGAGGTGGTTTTTTGAGCATGTTGGGGAAACTTAGGCTGACTAAGAAAGAAGGCTGACTGGGTCCACTTCTTTTATTTGTAAATCTCCACATTCAAGTTAATCATAGATCTGGGGAAAATTTAAAAAAAAAATAAAACATTTCTGCAAAGAGATAGATGAAAGTATCCAACAAACAATACTATATAATCTTTCTAAATCTCCACCCATTAATTAATAGCTATACACCTTTGTCAAGACCTTGTCAGTCAACAATGTACCTAAGTTTATCTGCAAGGTACTTCTAGTCTCAGTGGTGTTCACATGGTATAATGGGTGTAGTATTTACTGCCGGAGTTTCTAATGGCACCATGTTGTCAAACAGGCTTTATGAATTTAGCTCCACATCACAGTTCATTGTCAAGGGAGTCAGAGCAGAAACCTGGAGGAAGGAATTCAAACTTATAAAAATTAAATCCGCATACACTTTCTAGTCTATGTTTTTCCCCCCTTGGGAAAGATGAAAGGAATTCTGAGTAACTGTCTATTTCTCACACATCCTGTTTCCCTGCAGGCTGCCGACTGCCATTCCATAGCCAATTTTCTTTTTCGCGATTTTATAATGTATCTGAGTTGTTTATTAAGTTGCCAGAATAAAGTGTTGAAAACAAAATACAATTTTACTTTTTAACCTCCACTCTGAATGGGAAGAGAGAAAAATAAATTGAAATACCTGTAATTCACATTCACCCTGAACTTGAGAAATCAGTTAAACCTCTTTGAATGTTTGTAAGTGAAATGGTCCTCACAGGTTCCAGAACTTGGAGATTTTGCTCCCAGGGCTTCTTCTTATGCCCAAAGTCTTAGCCATGGCTGCAAGTGTGTGTGTGTGTGTGTGTGTGTGTGT
This sequence comes from Rhombomys opimus, assembly GCA_010120015.1. Classification (NCBI taxonomy): domain Eukaryota; kingdom Metazoa; phylum Chordata; class Mammalia; order Rodentia; family Muridae; genus Rhombomys; species Rhombomys opimus. The sequence goes on along the minus strand of REGO01000734.1, from coordinate 668,516 downwards.
GTGTGTGTGTGTGTGTTTGGAGGGTGTTGTGGTTTGGTTTGGTTTTGTTTTTTTGACACAGGGTTTCTCTCTGTAGCCTTGGCTGTCCTGAACTCACTTTGTATACCAGGCTGGCCTTAAACTCCCTGAGATCCTCCTGCCTCTCCTCCGAAGTGCTGAGACTACAAGCATGTGCCACTGTACCTGGTTTGGATGCAAGTTTTAATAACTGAAAGGAAAAGGCAGATGGTGGGAAGAGCTTATCCAAGGAAGGATATCTAAGCCAAATCAACAAGGCACTGGGAGGAGTAAGAAAGGGGAGTGTCCCAGGATTCTATAAAGCCTTCAGTCCCAAGCCCAGTTGGTGGAATCTCAGGTCTTCTATCCATGAGAGCTGTCTGTCTTCTTTAATAAAGTTGGTTATTCTCTCTCCACTCTCCCTGTCTGTTGCTTCTTGTCCTTCAGTGCCTGCCAGTGTCTGTTTCTCCACACCCATGACTTTCTTTTTCTTGCTGTCTGTGGCTTTGGAGTTCCTCACATCTTTGATTTTTATTTTCATTGTGTCTCCATCTTCCTTCCAGATGATACAATTCTTTGTCCCATGGACTGAACTCTAGTGAACTACCCCTCATCCCAAATTCCTGCCATTGCTACACTTATGGTCCAGAGCCCAGGAGTGAATCACAAACTTCTGCATGCCACATTTTTGGAAAGGGAAGAAAGTATGGAGTGAATGAAGATCCTGATTAATAGATATGCAAAAGTCAGGCTGTATTCCACTCCTCCCTCCAACCAGATTTACTATGTATGCATGCCACGTGTATGATCAAAATGTGTGACAAATGGATTTCAGTGCTGTTTTTATAAAGAAGGAGTCAACAATGTCTCCCCATTGTGCCCTCCTTTTTTGGGAGGGGTGCATTTTTATCCTTAGGAAATCTCTGCCAGCTAAGTGATTCAGGGTACAAGAATAAAGTTAGGAAGATTAAGATCACAGATACATGATGTGAAAAAGATCAGCATATATAAAGTGCTAAGCTATATGATTGTTGCCAATGAGTAAGAATTTTGGTATGGGTTCTATTAGATGAAGTAATATAGATCTATATTATTGCTTAAGACACAGAAACAAAGAACTCCAAAATAGTCCTATGGCAAGATATGAGGTGGAGAATCCCTGGAAGGCACCAGCACAGTTACTGTGCAATATTCCAAAAGCAAGACGTTTTACGTCAAACAAAAGGAACAGTGAGAAGTAAAGCTGAAGGTTATTGTCTACTCTCCAGATGCATGCGGTGTATGCATACCACATTTACACAGAAAGGCACAAACATACAGGGAAGATATATATATCAAAAGAAGTAGGATGGCTGAAAGGGCCTGAAGGGGGTGTTATGAGCTGGGGCTCTAGATTAAGTATATTTTCTTTGTCAATTAAAAAATTACAGATAAGTCTGCACCAGGTAACAAGGATATTACACGTTATCAGCTATTAAAAACAATGACATCATGATATTTGCACGCAAATGGATGGAGCTAGGAGAGATCATCCTGAGTGAGGTAACTCAGACTCAGAGAGACATAGTATATACTCACTTATAATATTAGCCATAAAGTGCAGGATCATCATGCTACAAATCCATGGCCTCAAAGAAGTTAAGAAACAAAGATGGTTCAAGGGAGTGGAGGATTCTTGAATCTCACTGAGGAAGCAAAATAGAACCAACCTGTGGGGATGGAGAGAGATTACTGGATGGGGGAGAAGATGGGGAGAGAGCAGGTGTGATAAAGCAGTTGGAGGACAGAGGGAGAGGGTAAGGAAGGGAGAACAAGAATCAGTAGGGGGGGACATCTCAAGGATGAGATAGAAACATATGACAATTGAAAACCCCAGCAATTTATGAGGGTGATCCTAGCTAAGGTTCCTAGCAAAATGGAAGACATGGAACTTGAAAGGCTCATTGCCTGTTAGCAGAGTCTTCCAAAGAAGAGAATGGGAGAACAACCCAGCCACAGAACATGAGATCCACAATTTGTCCTGTCTACAAGATGTGCAGAATAAAGTTGGAGTAGAAATTGATAGCAAGACTATCCAATGACTGACTGACCCAGCTTGAGATCCATGCCATGAGAGACCATCCTTGAGAGCCAAACATTAGGCATAACATGGGTAATCCTATTGGGGGTGTGTGTGAAAGACTGAAGTGAGAAGCACTCCTCTATGGTCTCTAATTCAGTTTCTGCTTCGAGGTTCCTGTCTTCAGGTCCTCAAACCTGGAATGTTACCTGAGAGCTGTATGATGAAATATTTGTTTCCTCCCAAGCTTATCACTGTCCTGTCATAGCAATGGAAAGCAAATTAAGGCAGTCTACTGTCCTCTGGCTTCAAAACAGCTTTTACTGCTATTTTTTATGATTTTTTAAAATCTCATATGTGACCAGTCACCTCAAGATTATAAAATGTGATCTTAGAGCCTATGCTATTGGTGTTCTGTTCAGGAAGTTGTCTCCTATGCTAATGTGCCAATGAGTACAAAGCTCTTCCACACTTTTTCTTCTAACAGATTTAGTGTGTCTTGTTTTATGTTGAGGTCTTTGATCCACTTGGACTTTAGATTTGTGCAGAGTGATAAATATGGATGTATTGGCATTTTTCTACACTTAGACATCCATTTAGACCAGAATCATTTGTTGAAGATGCTGACTTTTTTCCACTGCATGGTTTTTTGTTTGTTTGTTTGTCTTTTGTTTTGTTTTGTTTTGTTTTGGCTTCTTTGTCAAAAGTCAAGTATTCGTAGGTATGTGGATTTATTTCTGGGTCTTCTATTTGATTCCATTGAGCCACCATTCTGTTTCTCTGCCAGTACCATGAAGTTTTTATTACTATTGCTCTGCATATCAGTTTGAGGTCAGAAATGGAGATACCTCCAGACGATCTGTTGTTGTACAAGACAGTTTTAGCAATTTTGAAGGTTTTTTGTTTGTTTGTTTTTCAAATGTGAAACTGAGAATTGTTCTTTCAAATTCTGTAAAGAATTGTGTTTGTATTTTGATGGGAATTGCATTGAATCTTTAGATTTCTTTTGGAAGGATGGCCATTTTCACAATAATTGTGACCACATGAAACTGAAAAGCTTCTGTAAAGTAAAGGGCACTGTCATCAGAACAAATTGTCACCCTACATACTAGGAAAGGATCTTCACCAACCTTATATCTGACAGAGGGCTAATTTCCAGAATATATAAAGAACTCAAGAAGTTAAACAGCAACAAATCAAGTAATCCAATTTAAAAATGGGGTGCAGAACTAAACAGAGTATTCTCAATAAAGGAATATAGAATGGCACAGAAACACTTAAAAAAATCCACAATGTGCTTAGTCGTCAGAGAAATGCTAATCAAAAAGACCCAGTGATTTAACCTTACACCCATCAGAATGGCTAATATCAAAGACCCAAGTGACAGTACATGCTCAAGAGGATGTGGAATGGAAGGATGTGGAAGGAAACACTCGTTCATTACCGGTGGGAATGTAAACTTGTACAACCACTTTGGAAATCAATCTGGCGCGTTCTCAGACAATTAAGAATAGTGCTTCCTCAAGATCCAGCTGTACCACTCCTAGGCATATATCCTAAAGAGGCTCAAGTATATAACAGGGACATTTGCTCAATCATGTTTGCAGCAGCATTATTCTGTAATACCCAGAATCTGGAAACAACCCAGATGTCCTTCAATGGAGGAATGGATACAGAAATTGTGGTACATTTACAAAATGGAATACTACTCAGCAATCAAAAATGAGAAAATCGTGAAATTTGCAGGCAAGTGGTGGGAACTAGGAAAGATCATCCTGAGTGAGGTATCCCAGAAACAGAAAGACACACATGGTACGTAATCACTTATAAGTGGATGTGATATAATATAGGATAAACATACTAAAATCTATACACCAAAAGAATCTAAGCAAGTAGGAGGACCCTGGGTAAGATGATCAATCCTCACTAAGAAAGGCAAATGAGTTGGACCTCAGAAGAGGGAGAAAACAGTGAACAGGACAGGAACCTACCACAGAGGGCCTCTGAAAGACTCTACCCAGCAGGGTATCAAAGCAGAGGCTGAGACTCATAGCTAAACTTTGGGCAGAGGGCAGGGAATCTTATGAAAGAAGGGGGAGATAGAAATACCTGAAGAGGACAGGAGCTCCACCAGGAGAGCAATGGATCCAAAAATTCTGGGCACAGGGTTCTTTCCTGAGACTGAGACTCCAACCAAGGACTGTGCATGGAGATAACCTAGAAAGCCTGCACAGATGTAGCCCATGGCAGCTCAGTCTCCAAGTGGGTTCCCTAGTAAGGGTAAAAGGGGCTGTCTCTAACATGAACTCAGTGGCTGTCTCTTAGATCACCTTCCCCTAAGGTGGGGGAGGAAGCAGCCTCACCAGACCACAGAGTAAGACACTACAGCCACTCCTGATGAGACCTGATAGGCTAGTGTCATATGGAAGGGAGGACCTCCTCTATCAGTGATAGACCTCCTCTATCAGTGGACTTGGGGAGGGGCACATGAGATGAGGGAGGCTCGGATGGAGAGGGGATGCAAGAGGGGGCTATAGCTGAGATGCAAAGTGAATATGCTGTACTTAATAAAAAAATAATTAAATTTAAAAAATTAATTAAAAAAGAACCTGTAGACAGATAACCTGTAGACACTAATGTGCAAATGGCTTAGTTTCTATAATTCATCAAATATGCCAATTTGTTTTGCGAAAGATTGTTTTTCTTTTTATTTTGTGTTCAGTGTCATCTTGTCTGCATTTATAGCTGCACCAAACTTGCATTGCCCTTGGAGGTCACAGGTGTGTATCAGATCTGGAGCTTCTTTAGTTTAAAACCAGGGCCTCTGGAAGAGCAGCCACTGCCAGCTTCTCAGCCATCTCTCTAGACCTCAAATACATCACTTTCTTGGTCATGTGTTCTCCCGGGTATTTTACAGTTCTATTTGATTCCAGAGTTCCAAAATAGCTGCAGCACACAGTTTCTGTCAGCTCTCTAACTACTCTGGTGACAAACAGATCCCTAAGTGACCTATTTTTTTTCGACATGTGTGAATTTCTCATCACTGATTCTGCAGAACTCAAGGTTGTCAAATAATCTTAAAACAGAAAGAGAATATTAATTTTTACACCTTTAAAAAAGAATTCTACCCAAATTGTATCTATCAAACTGGTACCTAATTTAATAAAGAGAGCGGAGATTTAAAATTTATACCTCACAGAAAATAAGTATGCATGAGCAAAACATAAAATGAAATTAAATTACCATAGAAATTAATTGTTTTCTAAAACCCAGTACATTCCCAAATGGTCAAAACTGTGCCAAATAAACAGTTGTTTGCTGTTTTTCCATGTGATGACAAAGGCACTGTTAAATCGACATGAATATGACTCAGAATACACCTTCAATAACTGAATGATTGTATATGTGCAGGGGAAAAATAGACATTCATGGATTAGCTCTGTGGTCTATTTTTAAATCAGTTTAGGGAAGAGTGTTACTAAGACAATTTTTAATTGTAGAGTGACACACATAAGCATTCCTAGGCCTGTCAATGTTGAAATTCATTAATTTCATTTTTTAATTTAAATATTTATTTTATATTTGTTTATGTGTTTGGATGGGTATGTGTGTGACAGAGGGAGGAAAAAGAGAGAAGGAGAGAGAGAGAAATGGAGAGAGTAACAGAGATGCTGAGGCTCAGAACCAAACTTTGGGCATAGTGCAGGAAATCTTATCAAAGAAGGGGGAGATGAAAGACCTGGAGGAGACAGGAGCTCTACAAGGAGAGCAACAGAACCAAAAAATATGGGCACAGGGGTCTTTTCTGAGATTGATACTCCAACCAAGAACCATGCATGGAGATAACCTAGAACCCCTGCACAGATGTAGCCTATGGCAGCTCAGTATCCAGGTGGGTTTCCCTACTAAGGGAAACAGGGACTTGCTCTGACATAAACTCAGTGGCTGGCTCTTTGACCCCCACTCCCACCCCCGAGAGAGGAGCAGCCTTGCTAGGCTACAAAGGAAGACAATGCAGCCAGTCCTGATGAGACCTGATAGGCTAGGTTCAGATGGAAGGGGAGGAGGACTTCCCCTATTAGGATGTGGAGAGACTTAGAGGACTTGGAGAGAGGAATGAGAGGAGATGATGGAGGGAGGGAGTGTGGGTTTAGGAGGGAATGGTCTGCAGGTGGGATGCAAAGTTGAACACAACATCTAAGTTAATTCAATAAACACTCCTGGAAACTAGTGTGATCCAAGTGTTAAACAAAGACATGAAACAATAGGGAAATATTACTCAGTACAGGTGTTTACATCATCCTCATTGTGAGAAATGGGCTGATTTTGTTAATGATATTTTTATTTAGTCATATAAATGTATTTTCTATTTTTTCAATTACTTGTATAAACAATAATTTTGTTTGTTTTATAACCATAATCTTGATCATTTGTATAAGAGAAGTGCAAATCTACATGGAAATAACTGGCCAGTGTGAAAGAAAAACTATAAAATATGAATATAATTCATTGTAAAGCATTCACAATGCACTCTGAAGAGCAATACACAACACATTAAACTTTAACTACATATTGATTTTTTTCAATGAGTACTTATTGCTTACAATTGTTATGATAAAACCCTGGCACTAAAAGATTCTGACAAGGTATGAAAATAAGATAACAGTAAGATGAGCAAAGCATCTGTCATGAAGCAGTGGGGCACAATCTTAATACACAATGTCTTTTGAGCAAAAAGAAATGATCGGTGGTATTTGTTGAAACCCTGTAGAGTATTCAGGAATATTCCACAGTGTCCAAATTACTGAAATAAGCCTTTTGAATTTTCCCAATCATAAATTTCTATAAGATTAAATATGTGCCAAAAAATGAATTAAGTTTGAGTTACTTGATAAGTCCGGGGGGGGGGGGCATAGGAGGGGTATTTCTTTTTAAATGGTGACGGAAGGCTAAGAGATTACTTAGAAGGTACAGAATTTGCCATGAGTACCTGAACCTGAGTTCAGAATCCCAGAGCTCATGTATAACCAGATATGATAGAATGTGTTTGTAACCCCAGCAATCTTTATGTGACATGAGAGACAAGGACAGAAAAATCTTCAAAAGCTTGTGGGCTAACTACCCTGACATATTCAGAATTGAACAAGAAGCCATAAATTAAAGAAGTCTGACACATCAGGATATTTGTTGACCTCCACAACATAGTGTGATATGCACAACATGAACCCAAACAAATTAGCATGAACACATGAATGCACGCACACACACACACACACACACACACACACACACACATAAACACATACATTTGAACATACACACAGGGGCATTTCTAAAAAGATAAAGGAGGTATTCTTACTTCAAGGAACTAGGTATAAAATTACTTAACCAATTAATGGTGGCAATTTTATTACGTAGAATTTTCTATTAAGTTTTAAATGGCATGAACACACTTTGTGAAGCATGTAAAATGATGCCAATGCCAAGTAAAGGGAATTGGGAACATTACGGAAAAAAAAAAGTCAGTTATCAATATTATTTCTAACACAAAAACTTTCCATTTAACAGTTTAAAAATAATTAGTAATTATCTATATATATATATGTATGTTATATAGACACACATATATATATGTATATATATGTATGTGTATTTGTATATATGTGTATATATATATATATATATGTATGTATATATATGAGTGCCTGGATTTATATCTTTGCGTTTCGTCCATGACTTGGAATGCAAAAGCAAAAAGAAAGTGTAAAAACCCCTGGAAATGAAGTTACAGATGATTATGAGCCACCTTTTAGGTGCCATAAATTGAAGCCTTGCCCTCTGCAAGAGCAACAAAGTGTTCTTAAGCACTGAACTATATCTGCAGCCTTTCAATTAAACTTTTAAAGTTATGGCTTCAGAAGAAAATGCTGAGCATATTTTGAAGAAGTCTACAAATCTTGACAAAGG
>REGO01000734.1:576658-604210 GCA_010120015.1 Rhombomys opimus | reverse complement strand
CTGCACAAAACTAAAGTCCAAGTGGATCAAAGACCTCGACATAAAACCAGATACTCTAAATCGGTTAAAAGAAAAAGTGGGGAACAACCTAGAACTCATTGGCACAGGAGACAACTTCCTGAACAGAAGGTTTATTTTGGCTCACAGTTTGATGTTACTACCCCTCATGGCAGGGGCATCACAGGGGCAGAAATCTGAGGTAGCATTTCCTCTGTAATCAGAAGCAAAGACAGGTGAGCATAGGGACTCAGCTAGTTTTCTCTGTTTTTATTCACTTGCATGCTCTGGAGAAAGCCAGCTGTGGTCTCCTCTCCATAACTAGTCCCATATATTGAAGAAAGGATCTAGGAAGATGGATACTCCCACCTTTAGTATCTAGTCAAATTTGATTGGCATCTAAACAAGAATCACATGTAACAGCAAGTCATGCCACTTGAGCTTAGCCTTGCCTTCATCTACCACATTCAAAACAGCCATGGAAATTTTGTAAGAGTTATTGTTGAAGCTGATATTCTTTGGTGTCATTTGTTTTGACACAACAGAAAACTAATGCAGACAGTTATAAGACAAAGTCCAGTTACATTCAGAAAGGGTTTGGATTACTTCCTCTGTGCAAAGTTTGAAGACATAGAACAGATAATTGTGGAGGTACTGGGCCTTTACTGTCAGCTAAAATATAGTTTGTGTACCCTTTTACAATCATTAAAAAAATAGATTGAGGTTGGAGACTATTTCTTTATGGCATAGGTTTGAATTAAGATATGGAGGGCACTTATTATGGATTCCAATGTTTTGCATCCCCAAAACAATAAATTAGAGTGGTCACACATAGACAGTAATAGAAATATAAAGTTTATAAAAAAATAAAAATAAAAGTACTCCAGAAGGGTGGAAATGGGCTAGTGTGAATTTTTACCTGTGTTCTAGGGCATCAAACAGGTTATCATTCTCATAAAGCAAGCAGTTACCATTAACCCCCTTTTCCGCCTCTCTAACTCTAGTGTGATTTTATTTTTTTACCAGGGTTCTATGATATCAAATAAAAGTTATCATGCTTATAAGGCAACCACTTTACCAACTGAGCCATCTCTTATGTGCTCCCAGGGATTTTCAGTCTACCCCAGGTCCTTCTGCACTGCTGAAAAGCAAGGTGGGAGGTGTGGACAGAGTACATTCAGGGCAGACAAATGTGCTATGATAGAAGGATACAAAATCTAGGTGAGTCGATGTATATCAAGGAGAGGAGGAATGTGCACTCATCTTGAAAGAATGAGTAAAATGAAAAAAAAAAAACAAAAACAAAAAAACGGTGGGAGAGTTTTTAGTGGATAAGACAACTAGCTGCTCTTGCACAGGACAAGAGTTCAGTTCCCAGGACCCCTACCTTGTTTCTCACAGCTGCCTGTAACTGTAGCCCCCTGGTGCATTTGACACCTTCCTCTAGTAGGAGTACACACCACACAACATAAAAAGTAAGTCAAAAGGAGAATTTGAGACTTGTGTAATTTCCTTCTCTGTAACAACACTCAGTAACTGATAGTTTTATTCTGCAAAAGTACTCAATAATTCCAGTCACTCAGCTGTAAATAGACAGAGGAGGGATGTGGGACAAGATATGCCTAATAACACTCTTCTTCCTTTGCTATCCTCTTCTCTGATGCTGGAACCATGTGTTTGTCAGCACAGGCCCTGTAATTGGAAGTAGGTTTGCCAGGAAGGCACAGTCAGATAAAGCTTCCCTTTATTGTCTGACTGAGAGCTAGATTGTATCTGTTGGGGATGACTCTCCAACTCAATTAAGCTAATGCCACATGATTGGTTTGTTGAAAAACCCATTCTCTCAGGCCAGTGCTCATGCCTGCCACATTTGTAACTGAAAATCCACCAACATATCTGGTCTCTTGCCTTGTATGAACAACACTTCAAATGATTTCGTTTTTTACATTTTAAAGTCTCACTGAGTTAAGGTTAGAAAAAGAAGGCCCTCTTCAAATGTCTAAGTAGAAACAATTAATTTAAAAAATTAAAATAATTTTTCGAACAAAGCAAGTCTCTACTAGACATAAACAAGTCTCTGAATTTACTCTTTTTGAAATCTAACACCTAAGTTCTTTGAGAGGAGGAAAGTCAAGCATAATATCTTTGTTTTTAATTATAAGGAGTTGATTTTGAAATTATACATTTCCAAGCTTTTATCTATTTAAATTGTCACGATAATGTATATCAAAACATTTAAAAAAATCCAATATGATTATATGATGCTCTGCAAGATATTTATATTTTCAAATATAAATGCTTAAATGTTGGTAGGATTCATTTTCTTTTTTCTAGATATATAAACATCAATTATGTGTGGAAAGGGGGAGGGTCATTTAATTAACTCTTTCAGATCTATCAACATGACGGTCCACTGAACTTTATTTCTTTTTGTCATTCTCTAGTTTTACATAATTTTCTTATTTTACTAGGTCTTCCTTTTTCTTTCTTTAAAAAAAAAAGTGTGTGTGTGTCTTTCTGTATGGATATAACCTAGAACCTCTGCTCAGATGTAGCCTGTGGTAGCTCAGTAACCAATTGGTTTCCCAAAGTGAGGGGAACAAGGACTATTTCTAACAGGAACTCAATGAAGATACCTGATAAAACAGGATCAGATGAATGGGGGGAGGTCCCCCCCTATCAGTGGACTTGGAAAGGGGCACAGTAGTGATGAGTGAGGGAGGGAGGGATGGAGGGACTGGGAGGGAATGAGGGTTCGGGGCACGGCTGGGATACAGAATTAATAAAATGTAACTGATAAAAATAAAAAAAAGTAAAAAAAAATAAAAAAAATAAAATAAAAAGTATTTATTGAGGTCAGAGAACAACTTTGAATGTGAACTCTGATTTCCATCTTGTTTGAGACTGTCTCATTTTCTTGTGGCTATGTACAACAGTGTAGCTGATGAGTGAGCCTCAAGATATTCTCCTGTCTCTACCTAGTATGGGTATAAAGATGTGCACTACGCTGTCTGACTTTGTATGGGTTCTGAACTCAGGTTTTCATAATTGCATGGTATATGCTTTACCCACTGAACCATGTTCACAGTCCGTAGCTCTCTTTATGAAAAAAGATGAAGTTCCCAAGCTTCTTTGGAATGCTGAGAAATATTTAATGGGCTTATGAATTTTGTAAAGTTCACATTTATAATGAACTGAAAGATGAATGTGCAAAGTACTTACCCCGAGACTCTGTCTTCATTACAGGTTAAATATTATCTTTACTGTGAGGAGGAAGAAGCAGATAGCAAGATCCTCAGACCATTCTGCATCCACGCAAAGTTTATAATGTTATTATAAACTGTGTATGCAAATCTCTATGGACTTACCATACTCAACCTATTTTTCTTAATTTTTATTTATGGATGTGTATGCAGGTGTGCATGTGTGTGTGAGTGTGCACTTGCAGACTATAGGGCTACCCTTTGTGCCTTCCTCCCTTTTCTCTCTACCTCATTTTATGAGACAGGGTCATTCAATGAGCACAGAGCTTGCTGATTAAGCCAGACTTGCTGTCTGGAAAGGTCAATTTATAATCAAGACTGTATCTACAGATATGCTACTAAGCCAACATGGCAGACAATTCCTTAACTGAGGATATTTCTCCATGGGATTTTATGTTGTAGTAGGAAACTTAAAAGTGTACTTCTAATACACAAACATATGTGCACACACATATATACATATATATTTATACATGTGTTGTAGGAACAAAACTGTAATAAATATGTAATAGTGTATTTTATTTACTATTGTACTGTTTAAGCGTATTCAGTCTCTTCATCATTCCATGCTCCCATTCGTAAACTGTAAATACGTGATATCTCTTGAAATCTTGATAAAAGAAAAAAGTTCTGATAGAATGGATGGTTGTAAAATGTTAAATAATAGTATTTTCTAAGAAATAACAACATATTGTTCATGACTTTCAAGCCAGACCACTTTTTCAGGAAAAAATTTAAAAGCTCAGATTCAAATAGTAAATTATAGATGTCACAAGTGGTTAAAAGCTATGATTTTTTGCAGTGGAAACAGTCCTGCAAATTTGAGATGATATCTTGCAATTAATTTGTTGAACTATATTGAATTTAATAAGTGACTGAGTTTGAATTAATGAATAAATTATTTAAATTTATTTTAATAGAAATAGTGGAATGGATAACTTTGTGTGGCACACTGTACAAACAGTCAGAGAAAGAACGTGTCATTAAAATGGTTCTCAATTTCTATACCTAATTAAGTGCTGCACTTAAAATTTTCAAACACACCATTGTATAAATGTATGAGGGAAAGAAATAGGATATGTATGGGGGTGTGGTGTGTGTGCCTGTGCATGTGTGTGTGTGTGTCTGTATTTGCATGTATGTGAACATCTGTTAGTCTATTTATTCAGCTGAAAATCTTAGAGAAAAAAAGAAATCCATGGTCCAATGAGCCAGCCACACTGCACTAATAATGTTTTCAAAACCTCTGATAATTTGTCCACACCAACCTTGATCATGCAGAGAGCAGTAGTGCATTAACTAGCACAGGCAGCACAGGAAGGAAGGGACATCTTCTCACATTGATTAAGCACTCTCTATTCCAATCACACTCATCCTGCCTTTACCTTTGCTTCTATTAGTATCACACTAATATAAAGATGTCATCCTTTATCCTGGTCAGAATAGAGTTTTGCTTGTCAGCTAAATAGATATTAAGGTGTATAATAAACATGATGAAAACACACACACACACACACACACACACACACACACACACACACACACACTGAATTTCATCCCTCAAGCCAGAGAAAGAAATCCTAAAATAATGAGCTCAGGGGGTATGTTGTCTGAGCTAATACTGAAGAAGAGCTTGACTGGAAAACAAATCATGTGTTTGGACCCTCAGTACTCACACGAAAGCCAAGCATGGCTGTGTATATCCAAGATCCCAGTGTGAGGATGTAGATACAGCAGAGAGCATTGCTGGAGCTCACAGGACATCAGCCTACCTGTTTCAGTGAACTCCAGGCTTAGTGGGAGGACTTTACTAAAGAAAAAAAATCTCTTGCATAGACATGTATACATGACTTCTACACACAGGTCCACATGCATATGTGTGTGTGTGTGTGTGTGTGTACACACATATGTATCCTATCAGCAGACTGGGGGAGGGGTATAGGTGGAGAAGGGGTAGGGAGGGTGGGATTGGTAGGAGCGGAAGGAGGGAGCTACAGGGGGCATACAAAGTGAATAAACTCTAATTAATAAAATAAAATTAGCATTAAAATTAAAAATTATTCCATTTAAAGAACAGGTAAGTCAATGATATTTTGGTCTCTTAGTCTTAAGTTGGGTGTTCTCAAGACTCAAACTTTCCAGTATTTGGCATTGTTGTTTGGTTTGCTTAATGTTCATCAGCCCATTAACAACATTGATGTGAGACAGGATGTCTGAAAGAAGCCTTAACATTCTTCCGGAGTCAGCTCTCACCATTAAGTCACCAATATGTGTGCAATTCTCCCTATTTGGTAAGCAAGTTCAGACTGCAGCCTTCCAAGTTTTGTGAAAACTAGTGCTTTCTAAATGTCTATGCTTATAAAGTATAATTCCCAACTTTACATAATTTTTTAAAGAAAAATCAGAATTTCATATTTTTACTAGCAGGACAAATAAATATATACAGGTCAATATGTAAATTTGCAAATGAAACTATACCACATCACATGAAAGTGTGGTCAAATACCTCCTGTCTTTTGTTGATGTCTTCCTCTGTCCTCTGAAGGCAAACATCCCCTCACACTATTATGTGTATAGTACATACAAACACACATACAAAGAGTGAGAACAGAATGTTTTATCAAAGCCCCCTCCATAAGTTTGGGTATATACATATTCATATATGTATATACGTGTATGTATGTGGAACACAAACATATGTAAAATGAGTCCATTTATAATTTGGGTCAAACTTGAAAAGAGTGAAATTCTCAACCTGTTTTCATCTCATACATACTCACGCCACACTTTACAGAGAAAATTAAACAAAGGGCAAGAAATAGATGTGTGTAGATTTATCTGTGAATCCAAGAGCTCAAAGGTAGTTTTTCCTTTAGGAACAAGGAGTGTTTGTGTGAACCTAATAAGGATCATGCTTGCCAGGAATGTACAATGTGAGGGAGAGGGCCCACTTTTTCTTTTTAACACCCTTTTTGTATAATTATTACAAGCTACAGATGAAGGATGTTTTAGTCACTTTGTCTGCTGTTGTGCCAAACTATCTGACAAATGCCACTTAAGGACAGAGGGCTTTTGGGATTATAGTTCAAAGATACAGCCCACAGAGGAAATTGTGATCTGCAGCTGGTCACATGTCATCCACGGTCAGTAAGCAGGAAGGAGTGAACGCTGATGCTGCTCATAAGCATTTAGCTTTCCTGCTCAATTAATTAAATTCAGAAGCTACATTACAGTTATTTCCTAAGTCTGTCCCTTAGGTGATTTTAGATCCAGTCAATTTGAAAATCAAATTAATCATGATGTTGAATGAATATCTATTAAAAGAATAATATAAGAGTTTATGTTTCTACTATAAATATCATGTTCCAGACAGAAATGTTTGTTGAATTAATCTGATTTCTAACCAAGGACTGAAGACTAAAGCATACTATGCCTTCTAACTTTTCTAAGTGATACTAGATTAAGTAATGTTATGATTGTAAGTTATTTGTCATAGCAATATAATGATGTTATCCATATGTAATTAAATCGACCCTATTTTTCCTCTTTTGAGTAATCTTTTATTATGTACTGTTATTTGGAGATTTTTAATGTATATGTATTTATGCCTGTCTGCATCCTATTTGGTGTAGATAGCTGTAGAAAATAGAGGTTGTCATCAAATGTCTTTTTCATTTATTTTCTTCCTTACTTTTATTTATTTATAGTTTTACTTCTCTATTTTAAACAAAATTTAAAATTATAGACAATAGATTTTGATTATATTTTTCCTTTTACCCCAGATCTAACCAGATACTCTTCACTTACTGACTTAATGCATCTTTGTACTCTCTCTCACACCCTCACTTTCCCACTCTCAAGAATATAACCCCCTATACACACAAAGAAAAAAAATCTAAAAAAAAGGTAACAAGACAAAACAATGTCCAAACAAACAAAATAAAAAAAAAGTGCACACAGACAAAGACACATAAAAATCTATGGAGTCCATTTTGTGTTGGCCAACTCTTCCAGGGAATGGTACCTGCCCAGGATTGCAGTTGATATACCCAGTAACAATCCTTTGAAGAAAACTGATTTCTCTTTGTCAGCAAGTATTAATCAAAAAACGGTTTCTTGGCATGGGATGAGAGTTTGGATATAAGTCTTCTTCTCAGTATTGGCTTCTTATCTCGTTTGAACTTCTGCAGAACTTGTACATGCTGTCACAGTTTCTGTGAGTTTATATGTCTGTTATCATGATTGCGTTTTGAAGATACCCTTTCTTTGGAGTAATCAACCACCTCTAGCTCTTATAATGTTTTTGCCTTCTCTTCCAAAGGGATCTCTGAGGCTCGAGGTAAGAATTTTGATTAAAAAAAAGTCTCATTTAGGACTGAGTTCTCAAAACTCTCTCATTTATCTGAAGTCTAAGTTCTAATCCACTGCAAGAAGAAGCTTCTTTTATGTGGGCTTAGCATGGCACTAATCTGTGCATGTAACAGTGCATCATCAGGAGTCTTTCTGCTCTGGTTCTTTAGCAGAATAAAAGTCATAGATTTTCCTCTAAGCTTATGACCTATAACTATCTAGTCTCAAGTTCTTGGCTACTGTATCAGTGTTATATACAGAGTCTATCTTATAGAGTGGGCCCTAAATCCAACTTAAAAGAAAAGTGGTTGGTTATGCACATAACATTTATGCCACTAGTACCCTAGAATATTTTATAAGCAGCTCACTGTTGTTGATTATGACTACTTTTTTTTCCTTCTAGCATCATGAACACTAATCAGTAGAAATGAAGCTTATAGTTGGTCACTAGCTCTATTTCTCTATGTTTCACAGTATAAATGTTGCTTTCATCATTATGGATTTGCTGTCAGCGTGTCAAGAGTAAACGAGAGCCTTAACAATAGCCTATGATTTGGAGGTGGGTATTCTATGGGTTCCTTTTGGCCAATGATTCAACAAGATGTACCCCATTTCTGGCAGTGGCAGATGTACCCCATTTTACTTGGTAATATAAGACATCTAGTTAGAAAGTTGTCTTCCTCCTAATACGATGACTCCATCTAACTTTCTTTTGTATATACATATATTTCAGGAAGTTCCTATAACGGTATGTTTCCATATGGCTTTTCAAATGACATTTGGTGTTACTTGTCTATTGACACAGTTCTGGTATTAGCCTACCATCCTATTCCTGTTCCCTTTGAATTCACATATTAAGGCTCCCATTTCTCTCTTTTTAAAACTCTACCTTAATTTATTTTGAGATAGGCTTTGATAATAAAAGCTGAAACTTGTGGATTCAGTTAAACTTGCTGGCCACAAAACACTAGAGATACTTCTTCTTCATCTTTTTTTTTTTTCCCCACGGGTGGGATTATAGAAATTGGCTGGTTGTTCCTTCCATTTGCACTGTGTACTCTATACCAAATTTGTTTTTGTCAACTTGACACAAACTAGGGTTTTCTGGGAAGAGGAAGCTTGAATTGAGGAAATGCCTCCAGAACACTGGTTTATGGGCATGATTTTTGTGGGAGATTGTAGCCTACTGTAGGTGGAGTCACTGCTGGGCTATTTGTCTTGGATTGTAGAAGATAACAGGGTAAGCATGCCATGGTTATTAAGCTAATAAACAGTATTCCTTCCTGGCTTCTGCTTTGGCTTCAGGTTTCTGCTTTCACTTCCCCTGACTGTTTAAACCAAAAACAAAACCAAAAAACAAACAAACAAACAAACAAAAACCAACAACAGCAAAAAAACATTTTTCTTCTTAAGTTGCTATGGGTCATGATGTTTTATCATAGTAAAAAAATTCAAACTAAGACACTTGGTTTTTGGTGCTTAAACTCAGATTCTAATGCAGTGTGACAAGTTGTTTGTTGATAAAGCCAACTTCTTAGCATCAACCCTTAATTTTTCTGAAAGATAGTATTTTCAGTGTAAATGAAGTGCAATTTCTCAGCGGTATATCATACCTATGAAATTTTAATTAAAGTGAACCTGGATATAGCAAAATATTACTTAATTTAGCAAAATCTCTCTTTATCAACTGTTATCACATTGAGTATGGATCTGTGAATTGGTAAACCAAAGCAGTTGCAGGAAGGGGTGTGTTATAGTGATTAGCATGCCAAACAAAAAAGTAAGGCAAGAAACGGGCTGCTTGATTGGTTTGCTGTCAAAAATTAATTTGCAAGGGGATTTGTGTGCATGGTACACTGTGTATTTACCTGTGAAAATAAGGACAAATAGACACAGCAGTGATAACTTTATAAACAAAAGCAAATATATATTCATATTCATACATACATAGGAAAACATCATGAGTCTCTGCTTTTTTCCATATATCTTGTACTTTATATATATTGTTCATTACTATTTTTTGGGTAATGGAGGAAGGATAAGCCCAGTGTACTGGTCCACACATGTATTTCCAGCATTGAGGAGATAGAGGCATAAAGAACAGAAATTCAAGGTCATTTTCAACTACATAGTGAGGTTGAAACAGCCCAGGCTACATGAGACACTGCCTCAAAAAGTTAAAACTAGAAAATACTGTGCTTTAGGGAAATCAGGGGAGGCTGGAGATGTAGCTCAGTACAGTGCTTGCCTAGCATGATTGAGGCACTGATAGCTGTCCCTCTTACTACTAAATCAGGCAATCAGGCATAACGGTTCAAGCTCTTTATCTCAAGACTCAGGACGCAGTCAGTAGGATCAGATGTTATTATATATAAGGAGTTTGAGGCTAACCTTGTATACAAGAGATTCTATTGAAAGAGAGAGGGTGAGAGAATAAAAAATAGAGAAAGAAAGAAGGAAATAAAGAAAGAGAGAGGGAGGGAAGGAAGGAAGGAAGGAAGGAAGGAAGGAAGGAAGGAAGGAAGGAAGGAAGGACGGAAGGAAGAAAGGAAGGGCAAGTTTAGCTTTATAGAATATGTATTCTATCAGGTTTTAGACAAATGGCTGTTTGAAGTAGTGGTATTCTTTCCAAAGAGTGAGTTTGTTGACTACTAATTGAGCACAGTCTTGCTTTGAAATAAGCATAAAGAATAAAGTCCAAATAACAACCTGCTTCCCTGTTTCTGCTTCCCAAGATTTCCAGGGTTTGTACCTGTCTTGACCCAGCTCTTGATCCAGACTGGCTCCTCTGGGCTTTCTGGATCCACATCTCCCCCTTTTTGTTTTATAAAGGGAGGCCTTATCATAGTTGTCAGGTTCTTGGTTGGCAATAGTTTGATATTGAACTAGAATCTGCTTGGTAGTAACATTGACTATGTTGCTTACTTGATGTTTTAGAAATTGGATAAAACAGGGGGACAGGAGGAGGAAGGTCTCAATAGTCCTTACTGGCCCAAGGAGGGGAAGAAGCCAAGCTACCAGAGGGTTTGAATACCATGGGCATA
Organism: Rhombomys opimus; assembly: GCA_010120015.1. Classification (NCBI taxonomy): domain Eukaryota; kingdom Metazoa; phylum Chordata; class Mammalia; order Rodentia; family Muridae; genus Rhombomys; species Rhombomys opimus. The sequence goes on along the minus strand of REGO01000734.1, from coordinate 593,556 downwards.
GGGTGCTCCTTTAGACATGTATGTTTGTTCTACTATCCCAGATTCATTAACATAAAAACGCATTCTTCACCCAGTTAAAAAACAAGTCTCACCCAGTCCAGCTGTCAGCAGGTCTAGAGCTCCCTTGTTTTGTAAAGCAATCCCTTGAGGGAGGATATATGCCTTCAGAGGTACTTGAGGCTGTCTGTAGTGGTCAACCTTGTCTCTCTCTTTCTCCAGATCCCTCCCAGCTGACAGGTGATTTCTTTAGACTTATACCAGTAGAACTGTGGCATAATCATTACAGGCATGCAAAAAACTTAGAGGGGGAGTTAACTTAACACAGGGAGTGATACTGTTATTGCACAAGAGAAGAGCTGGTGGAGGTGGGTGTGGCTCCATGACAACGACGTAAGTTAGGGAAAACACGGGAGTATTGGACCTAAAAGACTGCCATATGAGGCAAAGTGGGAAGGATAAATTAAAAAGAGGAATGTTTTATAATGTGGATAAGGCCCACAGGGTTCATGAAGCAAGATGTTAATGGCAACATCTGCCAAAAGTTGGGTAGGACACAGAAAAAAGACTGTTAGGAGGTCAGCCATGTCCTGGATTTATTGCAATCAGGACAGGGCAACTTAGACCTCCTTGGTGACTTTGATTTACTGGTCCACAGTGCATAGGTAGACTATGGCGGTTGTGGAGCCAGAGCAAGTTGTTGAGAAATGTGTAAGTCAATGGAGGGGTACTGAGCAAACAAATGGGAATAAACCTTGCCGATAACTCCTGTCATTCATGCCAGAAGTCTAGGAGATCTACTTTAGGGGTTTTATGTCTGTGTCAAGTGTATCTTTTAAATTCTACTCTTCAATTCAAATGAAGGTGACCTCCATAGATGTCAATATCTTAGAGACATGACTTATCCATGCTTGCTTGGTATGGGAAGCAAGCAAAGGGTGTTCAAGATCAAGAGAGTCTGAATTTACTGAGATTTTTTTTTGATGTTTCACATGTATTTACTGAATGAATGAAGTGTTAAAGGCTTGTGGAGTCAAAGCACCCTTTTGGAAGACAATCCCCTGTTCCTGTAACTTTGTTGTGTCTGTAACAGGTTACTCTAGCAAAACATCTACAGTGGTGTGTAATGGGAAGATAAGGAGTGGGAGTGGGGTGAGGCCTTAATGGAGTTAGAATGGAGAATAACAAAGAAAGCCATGAGAATGGAGAAGAGAGAGGCCTGTGAGGGACACATGGCCTGAACAGCACCTGCCAGGTCATGGATGTCCTTCCAGGAGACATTGTTGTTCCATCAGGGGTGGCATTTCTTTTGCCACCGAAGTCCTAGAACCGTCAGTGAGAGACGATTTATTTTCTTGTTTGGTGGGTTGACACTAAACAGTTCTGCCTGGGATAGAAATAAGCCTGGGCAGGTCCTGTAGAAAAATACAAGCAAAACACTTTCTCGTGGTGAAGATGGGGTCGGGTCCTTTCCTGTCTAAGTGATCATATCATTCTACCAGGATAGGAAAAGTTATTCCTAAGGTGTGCCAATGGAGGGAGATAAGGGGGCGTTTGACATGTTTGTAAATATTTAATACATTTAGAGTGGCTAAGGCCAGTGTTAATTGTTATGGGGGTAGGCAATAGGTTTTGTTTTTTGATGGGCTTTTAGAATTTGACATATTATTTCTAGGATTCCCTGGCTCTGGGGATTGTAAAGAATCCCCATGTGATGAGCAATTTCCCATTGTGAGCTTAAGGCCTTGAATTTAAAGGGAGTAAGACAGGGCCATTATCAGTTTTTAATAGCTAAAGAATGTTCATGGTTGCATTTAAGAACAGGCGGTGAATTAATCTTTTTGAGCTTTCTCCCATTGGAGCTATAGCCCATATGAAATGTGAGTTTGTGTCAACACTGACAAAGACATAATTTTGGTGGCCTAATTGGGGAATGTGGGTGACATCAATTTGTCAGAGGGCATTGGATTTGAGACTTTGGGGATTAGTTCCGTAGTTTGTAAAGCTGGGGTAGTAACAATGGATGCACAGGAAGAGCATGTTTTTGTAGGGAAATAGGTGTAAAGCTCTCTTATATTTGTGTGTGTGCGTAAATGGAATTGATCTACTTGCTGGATAGAGGCTGTGACTGTTACTGTAGAGGCAAGTTCCATAGGCAAGGGAGTTTTCCCATAGTTATTGGACCTAACAGTGCACTGTGGGTTCTGACATACTGGATGTAGAGGGGAATGGCTTTTCCCTGTAAGAATGTGGAGACATGAATATAGGAGAAAGTGAGTTGGCTTCTAATTTGACAAAAGATCTTTATTACCAGGGAAGCAAATTAATAGCATAAACACTGTTTGAGAAAAGATTAAAGGACCCATTGAGCTCTTGGAGAGATAAATAAATAGCATATAGCATCACTCCCCCTCCCCCCTTATATTGGAGGACTGAAATAAGTGGATATGGAATCATTCCAACATTCCTTGAGTTGATAAAGTGTGCCTATGAGATCAGAGGAAAGTTAAAAATAAGCTGTATGGGCATTGTTGAATCATACCTAGTGCCATGTCATTGAGGGCTACATTAATAGTCCCTAAATGATCAATTTCCTCAGATGTTGCTTAAGGGGAGGACAGGTTTTTAATCCCATTTTAGGAGACAAGAAAGAGGCTCTACAGGACAGGTGGGGATGGAAAGACATGGTTGAATCCAATTGAGGATTTCTGTAACTATAGGGAGGCAAGAGTTAAGGTTTGAGGGAAAGACAGGATGGACTTAAGAGGGCATATTGACATCAGGAAAAATTCCACTTGCAAGAATGCAATGGGTGGAATAAGATGTATTTTGAGAGGAGCTATTTTAAATCCTAAGGGGAAAGTGGAAAGTATTAATTGATCCTTAATTTGGGATGGGGAGGTGCAATAGTCTCCCCACACCAAGATATATCCATATAATGATAAAAGGAGACCTTTGTTTAAGTATGACTTTATTGCTGTGGCAACGGCCTCAAGGCAGATGGTGGAACTGTTTGCCATTCCTTGGGAAAGGATTGTCTGCTAATTTTGTAAAATCAACCCAGAATTGTTAATGAGTGTTATTGAGAATGCAAAGTGTTGACAATCCAGTGGGTGGAGAGGATTGGAGGAAAGACAGTCTTTAATGTCTATTGCTTAGATGGGGCATTAGCAGAAATTGTGGAGGTGAGTGTTGGCCTCCTTTGAGGGGGGGAATACCAAACCTATATGGTTTTATTAATTGCCCTTAAATAATGTACAGACTCCATATCACTGGGGTTTTTGTTTTATTTTTGTTTGTTTGTTTGTTTTGTTATGTTTTATAGCAAACACACAGGTGTTCCCTGAAGTGCAGGAAGTGCCAATGTGCTGAATTTGGAGTTGTCTTTTACTAACTGTGTGAGTGCTTCGAGTTTCTCCCTTGATAGAGGACATTGTTCAATCCAGAGAGGCTCATTAGAGAGCCAGTGGAGCTGGAGTTTTATCTTTAACAGTAAGTAGCTCCTAGAATTGGGGGTAGTTAGCAGAAGGGATTTTAAGCTTTTTATGAGTATTGTTATCATTGTGGGTATAGTCATAGACTCTATTGTAATTTTCTTTTTTTAAGTTTTTTAATTTTTTTTTTTACAATTTATATATCCCAATTGAAGCTCCCTCCCTTAACTCCTCCCAGTCCCACCCTCTCTCCTTCTTTCCCCCATCTCCTTCCTCTAGTCCATGAGAAGGGGGAATTCTCCTCCTCTGCCTTCTGCCTATCGCTTATTAAATCACATCAGGACTTCCCGGATCCTCTTCCTCTGTGGCCTGCCAGGGCAGCATCATCTTCTCTTGGCTGACTAGTCAGTGTAACTTTCAAAGTCTCTAGGATATTTCTTTCTAGAATATTGGTGGTAATGTTGGCCACCAGACAGCAAATCATGCTATGGACCTGTCAGGGTCCTCCCATTTGTAAGCTTGTTTGGTGGTAAAGGCATGCGAGCAGCCTCCTAAGTATAGAAGTTGGAGCCCAGGATTTAATTCCCAGTTTTGTGGGACCTATTATCTTAAAATTGTTTTATTTGCTCAGTATCAATGGGGCATTTGAATGCTTTGTCAACTGTTTTATGGTTATTTTTGAGTGAAAGCCTACTGAGATGTTGAAAACCCATAAACACTCTAAGGTAACAGCTTTCCATCTTACTGCGGGGACTGAGGGCTGTATCCGTTTTAAGTTTAAAGGCTCCAATGGCTTGCCATTCCTGTCATAATAGGAGTGACAATCTCTCCTCCAGTGGAAGTCCTTGTGGCACTGGGGACAGATTGTCTTGAGGGGTGACATTTTCGGTGGACAGGAACCCCTTAGGGCATTCACCTCTCCAGTGTCCCTTTTTGCCACACATATAGAAAGCCCCTTCTGTTTTTGTCACAGCAACGATGGCCTGAGCAATGGAAGCAGCCTGAAGTGATGCTGTCCAAATATCCTAATATCCATCTATCGTAGTGTTTATCTTTGACACTTTGGAAGGTGAAGCTGCACTGAGAAGTCATACCTTCCCAATCAGAGGTCTCTGGCTGCAAGATGGAACTTTTTCTTTCTAAGCTCATTTTATTTCCAATAATAAAGTCATAGAGAGCCTCTTCTGTTTTTTGGCAGAGAAAGAGCAGGGAGGTGGAAAAGTGATAAGCAAGGGATGGGGTGATTCTGTCCCAGGGTGGAAGCCCACAGAGATACACCTATAGCGTATAGTAGGGATGCAAGGAAAGATATGAGGCAGTTTGGACAGGACCATAATCTTTTGTTAATCTCGTGTATTGCTTTTCTAAGACTACAAGGCCTTCAACTGACAGCCTTTAGCACGTTCTCTCTCAGAGTTACCGGAAGGTAGGAGTGATGCGTCCTTGGAGGTACCCTACTTAGAGGGACCCTAACATTGGCAGCTGGAGGCTTTAATGGACAGAAAACATGGGGGGTAGAGAATTTCCTCCTTGGCTTTCTCAGTAGTAGATGAGATAAGCAACCTGAGTCCCATATATGAGGGTATCATAGGTATTACCCTTTGCATTGGCAGGCCCAGGGCAGGGCGGGGGACACATCCTACTACTGCTGACCTCTGGATGAGATTTCAGGGGTTTTGGACACATCCCAACCCCACTCTTGTTCCAGACTGGCTTGCCCAGTCCTATGGCTCCCTGACTCCACATTGCAGTTAACCATAAGGCTTTCCCATGATCAATTTAATTTAATCCTCCCTGTGAGCACAGTGGAAATATTACATCTCTGAGAACACTGAAGTTTTCACAGTGTTAAATACTTTTCTCAGTCTTCCAGATATCCACAGTTCAAACCCAGGTCTATTTGAAGCCAACTCTGGTGATCACAAATCTTAGGACTCTAGGAGACTGCATTCTTTTTACCATGTTACCTCCCAGCATTAACTGGAGTATGACCAAGCTTTGCAAATAACTACATGAGTCTGAACAGGGATCTGGAGTTAGTTGGGTGCATGAAAAGAAAAAAAAAAAAAAAGGATATTGATGCTGACACTACAGTACAACAGGAAGAAAGTGATGTCCTCAGGCGGGCAGATATGATCAGTCATGCATTTCAACAAACTAGTGCTCAGAGTGTTGAGCTAGCAAAATTTCTGACTTTTTTTGCTTGTTTGTTTTGAAGAGCACACGTTTGTAAACATGCCAGTTAAAGAAATGTTTGCTGGCTGGTTAAGCTTCAACTGTGCGGACACGGTACGTTTAACCTTTACTTTCTGCTTGATCTTTATATTTCAAGAGGCATAAGTCATGTCACACTGTGATTTAATGTTGAAAAAAGGGATTAAAACTTGAAGTAGTGTTTTCAAAGCAGAGTTGGAAATTTTCCAAATTATGGGTAACACAGCACACTGCTTTACATTAAGAAGGATACATTTGAAATTAAAAAACAAAATAGCAGTGATCACATGCTAAACGCTCTTGAAGGACATGGAAATGGATTTAATGTCAGAATACAGAGATTCCAGATCCCGACTTGATATAATTTATCAAATTTATAGAATGACTACAGCTATTCTCAAAATGCCTTAGGAGCAGGGCTAGGGGATAGCTTAGTGGATGAGAGAATTTGCTGCATAAATATGAAGACTTATTTCAAATTCCTGTTCCCACATTAATAAACAGGCATAGTAGTATACACCCATAACTCCAGTGCTGTGACAGAAGAATTTCTGGAGCTTCTGTGTACAGCCTGGCCAGTATGGGGTCGGCTTCCTCCCTCAAGGTATCCAGGGACCAGTATGCACAGATGCTGGGCTTGAAGGAATGAAGACAAACTTGTCAAGGGCAAGTAGGTTATCAGGATAATGGTCCAGCAGTGAGTGTGGGGAAGAAACAGCCTTCTCTGTGACAGTTTGCATAGAATTTGTTCATCTTTGTTGGGGAAACAAGGGCTATATAAACCTTGGGAAAGTGAGTAGGAGTTTGGGGGTGAATACGTATTATTGGTTAAGGATGAGGTGCTGGAAAATTTTCGTTTGTATGAAGAAGAATTGCAGGTGATACCTGGATGTCCTTATAAGGAAATAGGAAAATTTAACCTGAAACCTGGCCACCAGTCTATAAGACTACCTCAAGGAGAGCAGAGGTAGGAGTCACGCAGCTACATGCATTGAGGCATACAGGTCCAGGACAGAAAGGGAGTGGTCCTTACTTCTGCTGGATTCAAGATGAGGCTTTCAGGGTTTGGAGATGTTTTGACCTTACTCTTTCACAGGGTCGGCTCCCCTGGTCTCACAGATCAGATGCTCCACACAGCCTAGTTTCAAGTATATTGAAAAACTCTGAATTGAGAGAACTGGATAGAAAGTCATGGAGGACAACACCTGTTGTCTTGTTCTGTCTTTTGCTTGATCACATAATCAGGTGCACACACAGCACACACACACACACACACACACACACACACACACACTTCCATGGAGCCACATACAGACCAACACTGACTGATCTAGCACATGTAAAAATGTGTCCTTAACCTCTAAAATTTCCATTGATAACAAATACTGTCTGTTGAACCATGGCCTGAAAAATAAATTGGTTGTTAGAATAAAGGCAGGACATGATATATTAACATTACAAATTTTAAAATACTTTATTGTATTATTTATTCCTATTGTGTATGCATTTGTGTGTGTATGTGTGCACGTGTGTGTGTGTGTGTGTGTGTGTGTGTGTGTTTTCTGGTACCACAGCATATCTGTAGAGGCCAGAGCACCTATTTCTAGAGTGTGTCTTCCACTGTGGATTCTCAAGATTGAAGTGAGGTGGTCAAGCTTGCTTTTAGGTGTTGAGTCATCTTACTGGCCCAATATACTGGTTGTAATTGAAATGTGTTTCTTATAAATAATTGATGGGTGTTGTTTACTCATTATTAAATTTGAGATTCATATTGAAGCTCTGCAACCCTCCTGAGTGACAATTTTTTATTTTATATTAGCTGACGATACTTGGAAAATTACAAGAGCTTATGACTAATTATCTTAATATTCATAAAATGACCAAGCTGTGTTTGATACTTGAAGAAGATAACATTGAATGGAAAACAATGAACAGCAGCCAAATTAGTAAACAGCTAACAAGAAGCATTCATTGACTTAGCAGAATATAAGCAGATGTCAAAGGAAGAGTGCACTAATTTTATTGTAGCCTAACTAGGGGTACAGAAAACAAGCACTCAAATTCTCCAATAAGGCATCCAGACATGGCAAGCACATTGCAACCTGGGGTTCTCTTTGGCTTAGGATATACACAAATATCTCTCCAAACAATGTACCTAGCAATGTCTGACCCTCACCTGAATCTCTGTATACATACCCCACTTCAAAGAGTAGAACAATACTCTCTTCCCTAACAATCTTTAAAAACTTCTTTTTCATGGTCAGTTTTCATTCAAATGTATTAAAAGCATATCTAGGTAATTGAAGTAAGAGACTGATCTGGCTCATGTAAACCAATTTGGAGTACATGCTCAATGAGTCACTCAGTGTCCTCTGAATGAACTTACATAGAAAACCCCCTATTAAACATCATATACCTATGAATAAATGGATATGCATGCAATTAAATCAGATGTATCATGAGAATGGATATCCATAGTAAACTAAGACTTACCTAATCTAAATCTGTTAATCAAATTACAGAAATACCTATGCTAAATTCAGAACAACCAACTCTTTCTTGTACACTCCATAAATTAAGGCCCCAGTGAGCCTTGGTGTGTCCTATCTATACTCTGACTTTGTTTTTCAGTAAGCTCCTTTTTACACTTTTCTGTATGAATAAGATGGAGAGATCCTGGAAACACTCCATTTAGCCAGGAACTTCATATAACATTTACATTCATCACCAAATGATGACATGAATTATGGAAGCTCTCAGAAGACTGACACTGTATGTTACCTTCTAAGAATTTCTAAGATAGACCCAAACCTCAAACCTGTTGAATAAGATCAGAGGTTATAAAATAATCCATCCTACTGTCATTCCAATTTCAATTCTAAAATATTAAGTACAACCACATTGAAATTCCTTTTTTTTTCCGGGAATTTTGATAATGTCACTCATAATTAAGTAAGAGAAAGGCACATTATCCTTGCTAACAATTGTCACTAAACGTTTTGTTTGGTAGATAAAAATATTAACTCTAGAATTTATTAGGAATAAATGCTTGTTTCCTAGTTGCTATTTTCATTGGCTTTGAAATGTCATTTAAACCCCATTCTTGTCATTTGCAAAATGCAGATGTTCATAGTATTCATGTGAGATGACTTGGGAAAGCAGAGTGAGCTCTTAGAAACATCAGTGCTTTTGCTATCTGGGATGTATTTAGTATTTGCTACAGCTACATATGGACTTTCTACACATCAAGATTTAAATGTTCTGAAGCTCAAGATCTCTGTCTTCAGGAAGCAAAAGTGGTAGTGCTACCTGTTAAGTCCAAATTCAAAATGAAAAGAAAAGCATATGAGCAGAAAGAAAGAAGAAAAAAAAACAAAGAAAAAAGAAAAAAACAGAAAAAGGAAGAAAAAAGAAGAAAAGAAGGAAGGAAGAGTAGAAGGAAGGAAAGAAGGAAGGAAGGAAGGAAGGAAGGAAGGAAGGAAGGAAGGAAGGAAGGAAGGAAGGAAGGAAGGAAAAGCAAAGGGAGATTTGGGGAGTTTGTTCAGTTGCAGTCTATTTGCTAGTGAACAGGAAACCCTGTGTGTGATTCCAAAAACTGTACAATATCAGGCATGGGTACAGGTGTCTGTAATCTTATCAGTGAATATCAGGTGTTTAAGGACGCCATCAGATATGTATTGAGTTTCAGGCAACGCGCTGGGATACATGAGACCCCATAGAAAAAAAGAGAGAGGGAAAGAGCTAGGAACATATGTACTTGAGTGTTTAGGGTGCACACATGAGCAATAACTTTTGATGTTGTAAAAGGCAATGACTCTCGATTCTCCTTTGGACATTTACCTTGTACATTGTATTTCATTTTTCATATTTTTTTGTTTTTTTGTTATAAACAAATATATCACTCACATGCAGATTGGCAAGTGCTTATAGGCTGACGAATAGTGGCTAGAATAGTTTGTGAGGTTCTTATTCATCATCAGGTGCTATTAATATTACTGTCAGTCTTATCTTCCAAAAGTTGGCAGCATTCCTACCCCTAGCCTCTTGTGCCATCTATGTAAAGCTTCCTGTCAGACTATCTGAACTGAACTCATGGCTGACTTTTTATTTATCAAGTTTTCATGGAACATATTCAATATACATGGTATTGTATTACACTACAAGGACATTTCCTTGAAAGCATATACTGGACATTAAGCATATCCCTTTACCATCCACCACTCTTTCTCAGCCTCACGAGAACTTTTGTTTTTCTAGAAAGATCCCTTCTATAATCAGCTGAAATCTTATTCCTAACCGGTCTTCAGCCTCTAGGGTGTCATTTGAGAATTAAAATCTACTTATAGGATTTATGTGTTTAACAAATTAAGTTGAGATGCCATCAGTGTTCATAAAGACCCCTGCTCAAAAGTCATGCTTTATGAACTTACTTTACTCACTGTGAGCCCTGACAGAGAAAATTTCTGTTGTGTTAGGAGAGAATGGCACCCAAGTTCAGAGAAAGTGCTCAGCCTTCATACACACACAAAAGAAATTAGAAGTGTTGAGATAACAAATTAAAATGGATTACTTGCTGGGACAAAGAACAACACTGTTTAAAAATCATTGTCCTCTCTAGAATGACCCATATTTTGTACTTCGCATTTCTGTTGGCCTCATATCTCTGGGATGAGTCCATGTTATTCTTCTATGTTCATAACAGCTGATTCTCTTGCTAAGATGTCTTGTTGCTTCCTTCTTAAAACTACAACTTATTTAAGATCCAGCTTTATGGAAATCATTTAGAAAGAATGCCTGAAATAAGGTACAATATGTCTCCTTTCTAACTCCCATGATAATCTATGATTACAATGATTCACTCTTTCCAATTCATGTTCCTGTTTGTATGTCCACCACTTCCATGAGATTAAGTGTTCCCAAGGATAGAGCTAAATCTACCACATCTCTGGGACTGTATTAGTCAAACAATCTCAGGAGAATCATAATTCATATGTAATGGGAGGAATAATTGGATAACTCATGCCATAGTTAAAACAATATTTAGATTGTTAGAATCAGCATGGCATGCTGTCAGCCATCTTCATGAATATGGATTTCCTAATTGACATACCTAAAAAAGAAAACAATAAACAAAGTGAAATCAAGTAAATAAACTTTTGTTATAGTTAGATGTTATATGAGTTCATGTGATTAAATAATTATTGATTAATTTGATCAAGGTAAAAAATTCCAAATAATCACCTAAAGTGATTTAATAAGTTCCTAATCATTTGATGAGCAGTATTTATCTATGAATACATAAAGTACAGCAAATGAGATTAAGAAACTATGCTTTTGTGAGGATGTAAATATAACCTAGTTGGTCGAGTATTTGACTAGTTGGTGGAACAAAGCCCAGGGTTCAATCACCAGCAAAACATGTTTGTTCCTCCAACCCTAGCAACTGAGAGAAGGCAGATGGATTGGAAGTTCAAGACGCTGACAGCCACAAACGGAAATTAAGCTCAGCCTGAACTACATAGCTCTTGTCTTGAAACCTAAGCCCCACCTCTACCCACATACACAAAATTAAAGTTAAAAATAAATGATATTTCCATAAATAAGACATAGTATTTTGAGAACAAAGAGACTTCTAAAAATAAAATTAATACAAATCATATATATGTATTTATATGTGTGTGCTATGAAATATAAGTAAGAGTGGCTTTCAAGGAGCGGGCTGTTCAGTTCACCCTGGAGTTGAGGTTTGTAGGAAAGCAATCCCACCACTCTGGGAGCTGAGAAGAATCCTGTAACAACAGAGACTCTCACACGACTGGCCACAGCTTCTGAAAACTCACACTAACTTCATAGGATATGCTAATCATTTATTTTTGTTGACCATTAAGCTCCAGAAAGCTCTAGAAACCAACCTTTCTGGGCTTGTTTTCAGCTGGTTTTCCTTCTCAGTACTCCTTGTTCAGTGTAAGATAAATTTATTCAGAGTATAGGAGAGAGCAAACCCGTCTATGTAGTAATTTCTTCTCATGGAAAATAGAGCTTTCTCTGGACATACTGAAAAGATCAAATAAATACCAAGAGCATTATCTCTATGGAGGCCATGAGAAGTCCTGGGAATTTAATAAGATTGGCTTAATTTTTTTTTTCTCAGTCATCTCAACAATAAATGGCAGAGACATATTTCTTAATATAAACTAATATATATACTTTAATACATGCATATCATTTAAGTAACAACTTTTGGGGTCTAGGCAGGTGAGTCCGTGAGTAGAGTTCCTGCTACACAAGAATGAAGACATGTTTTGCGTGTTTACCCACATAAAATGCCAGACAAAAAAAGCATGTGTCTGTATTCCCAGTAGGAGAAGCAGACAAAGGGTTCCTTTCCATTCACAGGCCTGTTAGCCTAGTCTGTCAATGAGCTCCAGGTTCATCTTATGAATTTATCTCAAACAGCAACGTAGACAGCAAATAGAGAACACCTAGTGTAGAATTTTAGCTTTACATACTCATCCACTCCTCCACACTCATATGCATGTACATATGCATAGAACACATAGACATACACATGCATACACACACACACAAACACACACACACACACACACACACAGAGAGAGAGAGAGAGAGAGAGAGAGAGAGAGAGAAACGTACGTGTTCATACTTACACACATTCATACAACAAACCAAACCATTTTTCATCTGATGATTCATGTGTTTAGCTTCTTGGTGGCAGTTTCAAGTTTTTGATACTTGGTGATCGCAAGTATCAAAAAATAAAACCATAATTGTTACTAGTAATAACATATTCAAATTTTCAGAGTCATTTCTCTGTAACAGATCACCTTCAGCTATGTGCTTCTTCCTTCAACGCTGGGTTCTTTGTAGAAATAATAAGACTGGCCACATGGCAGTCACCTGGAGAGAGGTTTTGGCTCACAGAGACAGAAAGTGAATAAGCTGAGCGGATGGCGCAAAAACAAGGCAAATTCTCAAATGATTAATCCGAAGTATGTTTTTACCACATATCAGTTTATGTCTTAATGTGGTGCAGAAGTATCATACTTTAGTGACGTACTCATTTTTAAGCCTTCACTATTCCCATTTTCATTAATGGTGACTTCATGCAGACTTTTCTGATAGTATGCTTCAGTATAATATGATCTATAGGTCCATATGTAGTATTTTTTAAATCAAAAGAAAATGAAGTTAAAAATTTTTGTTTCTCAGTTATTTACACAGTATTATCTGTATTAAACTATATAAAGTTGTTTTCCTAAACAAAAAGTCATACAGAACTAAAGACATAACAAAAGTGAAAAGCGGAGCCTGGAGAAATGGCTTATTGGCTAAAGTACTTGGTGATCTAGCAAAGAAAAGTTCAGTGCCAAGGATCCAAGTCTGCTGGCTCATTACCACCTGCAAATCTAGCTCCTGGAAATTGGGTGCCCTCTCTTGCATTCTGCAGGTACATGCACTCATTTGTACACACATGCTCATACATATAAAGCAAATATTTGAAAAAGAAAACCTGCTTTTAAAAACAAAAAGCTAGACTAAGCCAGAAAAGAGAGAAATGCAATGAATGATTTGGCTCTAAGTTTTGTTAATATTGTGCATATCCACAGATAGGTATGTAACATGAGCTTGAAACAGCATAATTCATAGAGCTAAAATGCAAGCTCACACTCCTACCCATTATTCCACGGCAGATATCAATAATCTCTACAGTTACATTTAATAGCCTTTAATTCATTAAAATAATCAAAATTCATACCGTGGTTATCAGAAAAGAAAGAATCTTATGAAGCTTCTGACAATGTCCTCAATAGCAGAGTCATTTCCCCAATTCTGAAATGGGGTTAACTGTCATCCTTCTAACACATGCATATAATAAGACTTTACATGTCTGAAGTCAAATTGCTTCTGTGGAAAAATATGGCATAAAATTAATCAGCAGGTACCACTGTTCCACATGTGCCCAGGATAGGAGAGGCATTTTTGAAGAGAGAGAAAATCTCTGCAGCATAGGCATCATTTCCATGATGGAGGATGGGATGGGACAATTGGACTATGTCTGCAAATTTATTACACTGAAATATTCAGTACTCATCACTGTTGTTTACAGACATGATCAGCTGGGCACATTGCTCTTCTATGATGATGGAAATTCAACAATGTAAGCTTTAATTATACAAGCAATCACAGCAGGATTAAATGTGGTGGTGAAATAAAATGTAGTTAGTGCCCGGAAAGAACAATGATTACTTCATGAAGACAAGGAATGTTGCTCCCTACCCATCCCAGCCCTGCACGCACGCGCGCGCGCACACACACACACACACACACACACACACACACAGAGAGAGAGAGAGAGAGAGAGAGAGAGAGAGAGAGAGAGACTGAGCTTTCCAGAGATAATGGTGTGAATGATAATAATCAAGATGCTGATGGTAAAGATGATCATGGTGATGATACTGGTGGCATCACTCACTGTTGTTGATTACCTTTAATACAATTGGTGCTATGATGAGTAATTACAAATTAACATTATTTCAATCACTTTGGATTTCATACATTTATTATAATGAAATTACGTAAATATGCATTTATAGGTTTAAAAGTATTGGTTTTGTTAAATATTGTAAGGTGCTATTACAACTAACATTACTCGAAAAAAGACAGCATTGGTCATTGATTGAAACCAAAATTCCCACTCTCTCCACAGATGCTCAAAATTTTACGTCAACATCTATCCAGGAAAATTAGTAAATAAAAATAAGTAAACAAATAAATTTTGCCTAGGAAGAAAACGATATGCCTCTAACCACAAATGTTATAATTATTATAAGGAAAAAATTAAATAATACATTTTAGAAATGATTAGAGTTTTGGCCAATAAGGTGGCTCATCCAGTTAAAGATACCTTCCATATGTCTAAAGACCTGATATCAATTCTGAGGTGTCGAAGAAGAAGAGAACCAACTCCTGCAATCTGTTCCCTGGTCTCCACAAGTGCACTGTGACATATATTGACACAAACAAAATTACATACAGTAAATAAATATAAAATACAGTTTTTAAATTGTAGTATTTTAAAGTATTTAGTATAATGGCAAAACTTAAGATCAATATTCTGCTTTATTTCTATATATCAAAAACAAATCAGCTACAAATTAAATTGAGAAAAGCACCAAAACAACAGTATAATTACTATTAATTACTATTAAAGTAAATAGCAGGAGCTTAGGTCTCAGAAAATAAAATGTTATTATTATTAAAAGAAACTAAAGAGTATTAATGCAGTAAAATAATTCTCATGTTCATAAATGGAAATATATAATATTATTTATATAGTATAGAAGAAATGGCATTCATCATCAGAAAAGACAATGTAAAATTTCTGATCATATGTGATGATGCCCATTATGTGGTATCAATTAAATAAATATGGAAATTATGTATGCAAACTTTATAAAAGCTATAATTCAACACAAAAGATATAGATTTATTTTATAAGAAACAAAATATATAGATTTATGTTATATATAAACAAATTTATAACAAAACTTTAGCAGCTCAGTGTCCAAGTGGATTTCTGAGTGAGGGGATCAGGGGCTGCCTCTATCATGAACTCAGTTGACTGCGCTTTGATCACTCACCCTTGGTGATGCAGCCTTGTCAGGCCACAGAGGAAGAGGATCCAGGCAGTCCTGATGAGACTTAGCAAGCTATGGGCAGATGGCAAGAGTGGAGAAGTCCCCCTTTCAGTGGAGTAGGGGAAAGGGAGAGGGGAAGAGCGAGGGAGGGATAGAACTGGGGAAGCTGAGGGAAGGGGCTTCAATCAGGATATGTAATGAATAAATTGTGAAGGAAAAAATTTAAACGTAAAGAAAAAATGATTATAAATTTCTTAAAAAGATAAAATAATATTTGACATATAAATTAAGAATTATGTTAGTAAAATAATTCATGACTTATTTTACTTAAGAAAAATTATGATATATTTTTTTCCTTATTCCTGGTTTGGCTTGAAGTTCTTTTTTTAATTTTTATTTTTAATTCTTTATTAATTACACTTTATTAACTTTCTATTCTTCCTGTGTTTCCCTCATGATATTCTTAATACAGGTAGAAAACATTTAGAAAAAAAATAGTTACACATCAAGTTACAGACCAGGAACAAAAAAAAGTTTCCTGAATTTTACATACACAAAAGACATTTAGAAACTAAAATAATCATTACAATTCCAACATAATTAGGTGAATATGCTCCTGCCTTTCACAGTGAGAAGCCAGCTCCTTAAGTCCACTCCAAGAAAGAGGGTGAAAGCTGGTAGGTAGACAGGGGCTAGGAAACCCTGACTTCTGGAAAGGACATGGTTATCACAGTCATGAACTCACAGCACCCATGGTTACCTGCACAAGACCCTAAAGGAATCAATCTAAAATTTACGTATGTCTCCCGTTATCTAGTGTTCTCTGAAGCACACAATTATATTAGCAGAACCAGTACAGGCTGTGATGAGATTCACAAAATCACAAAAAGCCCATGACTCTGAACCTCTTCCATACGTACATGTTCTGTAGGTAACGCAATATCTCAGGTCAACACAAAGGAGAACTATTCAGGTGAACTACTGAGAGAACCTGAAGACTGCGCAGCTGCTTCTGGCTGCTCCTTATCACTGTGCTTTTGTCTCCTGCACAGCATAGCTGCACTCAGATCTTTGACATAACCTGTGTGCTCTGTGCTACTGGGCTTTCTCATTATTCCAAGAAGAAAGAAAAAGCACTTACATGGTTCTTGATGTTTAATTAATGTTCTACCAATTAATGTTAATTGGAGAGACTGAGGAGATGTTTTGGTTTGAGAGATTATTGCTCTGTAAACATGAGAACCTGAGTTTGGGTCTTCAGAACTCAGGGGGAAAAAAACAAGGTGTGATGGCTTCAGCAATGGTTGTGGTAGGGATGGGTGGAACATCAGGGCTTCCAGCCAGTCTAGAGAACGGTGAGCCCCAAGTTGAGTGAGAGACATTATCCCAAAAAGTTAGAGAAATGACTGATGATAACATTGGATGTGATCATGTGGCGTCTTCATGCATAGACAAGTGCACGCACATGCATACATACATTCGTATTCAAATAAAATAAATATATAAATGTAATTTAATATTAAAATAAATATAAATGAATTAAAATATCAGCCAGGATTCCTACTTCTCCATGAAACTTTTCTCAGCTTTTTTT
>REGO01000734.1:442225-576648 GCA_010120015.1 Rhombomys opimus | reverse complement strand
TTTGTAATTAGGTATCAAACTCCTGCAGATATATGTGGGTTACCCTCATGACTCCTTTATTGTATTGGCGTCTTTGTCTGCTTCCCAAGTCCACTATGAGGCCTCCAGGGTCTTCCGTACCTCTATATTCATTGGCTATTTGGTACACACTAAAGATGTATGAATAAGCCAGTGTGTGAAGGAGTGTTGAGTGAAGGCAGTTGGTAGCTTGTGTAGCTTTAATAAACATTTTGGAAAGCATCAAGCATTATCCATGCTTGAATCATGAATCATATAGTAAAGGAAGACTATTCAAGACAAAAAAAAAAAAGAGAGAGAGAGAGATTTCCACATGACAAAGTTGACTGCCAAAATATTTCACTGGCAAGAATTTGGGGGCTATCCTCTATCCTATGACTCAACTAACCTAAATTTCCTTTTGGTTAATATTTTTATTTATTCTGTGAAATTTGCCTATGTGGAACCAATGTACCTCGATCTTACCCATCCCTGCCACCAGCTACAAATTCCTTAGGCTGCCCACACACAGATGTGTTCCGACTTGATTTTCTTTTTTATAATCCATCTGAGTTCAGTTAGTGTTGTCCGTACGTCCATGATCCAAGGGATAGCTACCAGTGGCCCCTCTGTGCCCCCCCCAAAGAACAGTGGCTCTTCCTCTCTCAGCAGCCATCAACTGCTAGCAGCTCCTCAGATATGGGTGCAGACTCAAGTAACAAATGAGGGAAAATTTAGGGAAAGTGAAATCCATGAACATTTTGGATGGGAGTGTAAAACATGGAAGCCACATGGGAAATCAGTATGGAGGTTTCTGAAAAACTAAAAAGACGACTCTGAATGACCCAGCTATACCTCCTATATCTCTTCTGGGCATGACCCCAAGACTAACTGCAGAAGTACTTGCACTGCCATGCTCACACTCACTGCTGCTCTGTTTGCAACAGGACGGAAATGCTAATTCACAAGCATTTCTAGAAAGGTGTCTGCTCTTCTTTTCCTACTAGTTTTTTTTTTTTTTTCTGGCTATGCTGCTACCATGCTGCCCTCATAGTATAATCCTAGATACCACAGTGATCTATGGCTTCCAGCCAGGATGTTCCACTATGTAATTGCAAGTATTGGGAAAGAAATGAAGTCTTAAACGTTGCAGTATATTTATTTAAGTGACCCTGTTTGTTTTAATCCAGAGACTGTGCCACCAAAAGGTGCATGCACAGTCTTCCTTCATTTCCTCTGTTAAAGTCTTCGAAGCTCAGTTTTTATTTTCATTTGATAGAGTATCCATTTTTCCATACTATTTTAATAGGTGTATTCATCTTATTCCTTTTTATATATTTACATATATGGTGTAAACTAGCCTTATTCCAAACTACTTTTTCTATATGTTTATCTCTATATGGTGTATCTTCTTTATGGTTTATCTCTATATGAGAGTTAAA
Organism: Rhombomys opimus; assembly: GCA_010120015.1. Classification (NCBI taxonomy): domain Eukaryota; kingdom Metazoa; phylum Chordata; class Mammalia; order Rodentia; family Muridae; genus Rhombomys; species Rhombomys opimus. Next base: position 575,209 of record REGO01000734.1, on the reverse strand, counting down.
CCCAGAAATATAAACTGTGCTTCACAAGATAAGTTTCCAAATTCCGGTTACATAGACTCCAATTTATGATGCACTTACTCTCATTTTCTTTTCTTCTTTATCATGCTTGTCTTACAGGATCGAACTGGAACACTTAGCTTGGAAAAAATTTAAAACACAAGTAGGTGGAGTTGAGAAGTGAGTGTGAAGGAAGATGAGAACAACTAACTATGTTCTGGTATGAAATATGAACCAAACACTGACCTCTCAGCACTTGGAGGATGGGTCAGTGGGTAAAAGCATGAGGACTTGGGTGTGAATCCCCAGCATGTGCACACAATGTCAGGCATGGGGCATGGCTACATTTGTCTATAACCCCTGAATACTGGAAGCTCCCTGGCCAGTTCTCCCAGCCCAAACTGATTTTCTTGTTCAATAAGAGACCTTATATCTAAGGAAGAGAGCACATCAATAAAATACTCCTTGGGACTCCACAAACACACACACACACAGGTAGGCACATCCAAACAGTCATATGCAAGCACCCATGCTCACATCCACCAGCTTGCATACAACACACAACCACACAGAGACAGAAATAGTTAACTGCTGCAGGATGATTAATTTGTTGTTATCATCCAGTATGTAACATAGATACTGAAATATCTATACCAAGAAGAGATTAAGCAGGAAGGTGGTTTGAGCTTTAGTTTAACTTTTGTTTTATTTTAATTTAATTATAAATCTGGTGTTTATAATTTTACACAAAACAATGCATCCAAATTGACAGGATTCCAGAATCACAAAAATCAACAAACTTCTGAGCATGTCTGAGAAGGAGACTTCAGGCTACGTGAATTGAAGTGGAAATACTTCTTAAAATTGGCTGATACCATTCAAGGTGCTATGGTCTAAAGCACCTTGAGAAAGAAAAAAAAAAGAGAGAGAGCAAACTCAGCATTTATCTCTTTCTGCTGCTTGAATGGAGACACAAGTGACCATCTGTTTCAAACTCCTACTGCTATATCTCACTCACAATAATTTTCAGCGTTATATTGTAGACTATTTTGTGTGTAATACTAAGCAAAGTTATATACATATACTTATGTATATACACATATTCATAGATGCATCTGTATATCATGTATACACACTTCTCATTGTTCTTTATTTGGTTAATTTAATTTCACTAGAATATCCATACACAGTGAATTACCACAAAGGCAATTTGGGGGAGTTGACAGTGACTGAAAGAGACAGTAATACAAACACAGCAAGAAGAGCAGAAAAGCAGAGAGAGCCAGAAGAAGAGGTTGAACAGGTGAATACATCCACCAATGAACGTAAAGATGACATCTTGAGTTTGTGATTCTTGAGATGTATACTCTGCTTTTGTTTGGAATCAGTTTCTACAATTGGAGATTCATTCATATTCTTCACCTTTCTGAGATGCAACTTAACATTCTCTGCAACCTAAATTTTTTTTCTTTGCCTGTATGCTACATTTATGAAAAAGAAATCAACTGAATTAAAATGAGACAGCCACTGATAAACCTATATATTCCCTTGGAAAGTATAGTAAGAGCAGTATTAAATCCAGAAAGGAGGGGATGAAAGCATAAGCCATTGGTCTAAGCTTAGTTTGATCCACTGGTGTATAACGGTTGTTCCTTATACATCTTGATAGTCAGCTGGATGTCTGTTAGAATCACTGTGTAATCACACTTTTAAATGTATCTATGAACATTCTTCCAGAAGGAATGATGTGGACAGGATACACCCCCTTTAAATTAGGGAGTACTATCCTATGGACAGAATAAATAAAAAAGGAGAAATCAAGCTGAGGGCCAGCATGGTCTTTCTGTGTCTCCTCACTGGCAAATAATGTGACCAGCTGCCTTACACCCCTGCTACCTGGCTTCCCTCTTCGTGGAGGACTGACCCCTGCAAGTATAAATCTGGTTAAACCATTCCTTCTTTAAGCTGCTTTTGCCATTTTTTTACTTCAATTTACTTATTTTTTAATATTTTTATTTATTACAATTTATTCACTTTGTATCCCAGCTGTAGCCCCCTCCCTAATGCCCTCTTGTCATTATTTTTTAATTGTGTCATAGCCACAAGACAGCTAATGCAGAGATCTTAACTATTCTTACCTACATGTAGTCCATCATATCTACTTTTTGTTTTTGCTGTGGAGATGTAATAAAGAATTTAATGATGAGAAAGTGCATGGGAAGTGATTAAGGAATGGTTACTGTCAATAATTTTTATTATTGTTCTAGCTCTAAATAAGTAAGTGTTCTTGCTTTTCATTGTCATTCCTCTGAAAGCCTTTGATACCGAAAGCAGGCTGAAAAGGCGGCTCACTGTACAGTATAATTTCGTTCTTTTGAGTGGGATGATCCCCAGGAATTGAATCCCTGTCTTGGCACAATTTATTACAACTAGTCTTCCTGTGTGTCTCTCATTCTCGGTGATCCTGCATTCACCTGCCACCCCGAACTTTACAAAGTTTTCTATCTCTCAAGTTCAATTAAAAATGCACTTGTTCAAGCACACAGCTCCACTCCCGAATGTTTCTGTCAAGACTGTTGAGAATTTCTTTCTGGTCACCTTTTGCTCCTAATTATGACCAGCTGTGTGCTAATTAACCTCTGCAGGTGTCCCGGGAGGTCACAGTGCCTACAGCCAGGGCAGCAGCAGCATTGCATCTGGCATAAAGGATAAGCTCTGCATTGATTCACCAGGCCCACTTCCCATAGGGCAATTTCCTTACAGGCTCCTTGTAACAAAAATAACAGAGACAACAACGTTTTCAGTGTTCAGACAATGTAAGACTGAAATGGTAACATTGTTTTAACTCTATTTCAATGCCTAAAATCTTCAAAGACTAAACTGGAAATGTTTTTGTTTTTTTTTTAATTACTGATGAATATTTGAGTGTGTGGAATAAATTAAAGTAACATAACATAAAGGTGTTGTTTTGGGGTTTCTAACTACAGCTCAAGTACATTATTGGACTCCATTGTCTTTGGCGGGAAGTGGATAGAAAGAGCTAAATGATGGACTTGAGCCCTCAAACCATCCATTTTTCTTCAAGTAACTTATAATCACATGATTCATTTGTCATCTTGGAGATTTACTCCTTTTGTCTGCTAACCTAAGCCTATTCCTGGAAGCTTATATCCTTCCATACAATCTAATCTAGGCCTAGAATATTTTCATCCTCTGAGACTGCTGAATAAGCAAACCCTTTCTAGTTCTTTTTGAACTCTTGTTGGCTGGTCTAACTCAGCTGTTCTGGCTCAAACTCCTCTCCAAGCTGACAGACTCAATGTGGTTTCTCTCAGTTTCTCACTGAATAGCTCTGCTTGACCTCATACTAACTTTGGTAGGATGTTCTAATCCCCTGTCTCCTTGTCGTTCTCTGGTTCCTTCTGTATCTCCCTGTGTCTAGCTTGTTCTCTCTTCAACCTGTCTCTTTAAAACTCCTGAGGTAAAACTGCCTGTGACTTATACAAACTGAACTCCCACAAATTAAACTCCATTGTATTGCCTTTCAACTCACTGACTCAACCAAACTTACTAGAACTCAGAGACCTGCATGCCTCTGTCTCAAGAGTGCTGGAATTAAAGGCAAGTACCACCAATAACCTAGACTTTACTTTACCTGAACCCTAAACTTTACTTTACCTGAAATTGCTCTATACCAACCAGGCTGGCCTTGAACTTAGAGATATATTTACTTCTGTTTCTCAGGATTAAAGGCCTGTCTGTATACCAGTGAGATCACACAGACCTAGAGTATCTTTGGATGTGATCTCTTGCCAGAGCGGCCATGCTCTGAATTAAAATTCTTCTATTTATTTATTTATTTGTGTGTGTGTGTGTGTGTGTGTGTGTGTGTGTGTGCCTGTGTGTCTGTGTTTTAAGAACAGGTTTCCACAGGCTGGCCTGGAACTGGCTACCTGAGAATAATCTTAAACATTTTTATCTTCCTGCCTCCACCTCACACATGAGTGATGGCAAGCTTGTGCCACCATACTCAGTTTTGGGGATTCCTGGAATGGAAACCAGGGCTTCATACACACTCATTGGCATTGTCAATTGAGCTACATTGCACTCTTTATACACTTCATAACCAATTACAGAAATAAGAGAACAATTGTATTTCCAAGCTTCTCGCTAGCAACTTCCTCTGAATATTATGATATTTTGTAATTAATAGCTTCCTCCTGTGTGCATATGCATGTATACACATATGTGGTATAATTTACTTTATAATTTTGATTTCTCCACTTATGCTTGCTCCATTAAAGTAATGTCATTATCTCTTTGTATTGGGACTATTTATGAAAAATATTTGAATTATTATATAGCTGTGTCAAGGAGCATAAAACCTTTCACTTGGGATGGTTAATCTGGATGTTGGGGGCATTTCTTGGAAAGACTAAATAAGGGAGAAACCCCTTTCTCAGAGTGGCCACTCACCCATAACCTTCACAGCCCTTGGGTGTGTTTGTTCCATCATTGGTGGTGTGACCCTGCTATCCTTGCCCTTCACTGACCCCAGAATCCAGTTATGTGGACTTCCAGCATGGGCTGAAGTCTGGCACCTCCTTGAAATTCTTCAGGACTTCAGGGAGAGATTGGCATTCTGATGCCTCTACTGTCATGCACCAATCAGCTACAGAGTCTCAGCTTCTTTTGAGCTGATGACATTTTTGGATTCTCAAGACATTATCATGCAAGCCAAGCTACGCGATCCTCTTTTGTAACTCATCTCCAAGGCCAGCTGGATGGCTCAGGCTGACAGGCCTGGGAGCTCTAGAGTTTGTTCTCCAGGAGCGATACTTAGAAGTAGTAAACTGACTCCTGCCAATCATTCTCTGACTTCAGCATGCACGCCTTGACTTGCATGCATACAATACACATTCATTCTGTCAGTGCTGTTCCTCCAGAGATTTCTGCCTAATAAACCATGGAACATTATATATGTAACAAAATGTCAAAACTGTTATATTGGAGAGTATGTGTGGCCCAAAATATCTAAGATTCCAGTCTGTTTTTTTTTTTTTTTTTTTTTCATAGCCACTATCTCTTCAGTGCTCATATTTATAACAAGGCTCATTAAAATCCCAGTTCCTTCTAAGTTCCACCTACCCTCCCTCTTCTCCCCGTATGCCCTTTCCCTAGTCCCCTGATAGGGGAAGACCTCCTCCCATTCTGTCTGACCCTAGCCTATCAGGTCTCATCAGGGCTGGCTGCATCATCTTCCTCTGTGGCCTGGCAAGGCTGTACCCACCAGGGGGAGGTGATCAAAGAGCCAGCCACTGAGTTCATTTCAGAGACAGCCTCTGATTCCCTTAGTAGGGAACCCACTTGGAAACTGAGCAGCTTATAGGCTTCCTTTGAGCAGGGGTTCTAGGTCTTCTCCATGCATGGTCCTTGGTTGGAGTATTGGTCCCTGCAGGCCCCCCGGTAGGCCCAGGTGTTTTGGCTCACAAGGGAGGGGGCTATAACAGCGATACAAAGTGAATAAATTGTAATAAATGAATAAACAAACAAACAAACAAATAAACAAACAAACAAAGACATAGGTAAAGTAAAAGTTGCAGATACCAATATGTGTCATGCATAATACACTTGGCTGTGCCTGCTACCATGAAGCCTCATAATACTACAAACAGCAATAAGGAATCTGACTATGTCAAGCTCAACCCACAAAGCCACGTGGGTTGACAAAACTATATTTGAACAGAGATGTGGTTGATTCCAAATCTCATGCTACTTTCAGCTATCAACTTCAGGTTTGTCCGTAAAGTGGATACCTTGGGCACCCCTTAGTTCGTACAGAGCTATAAATCCTTTTTAACAAACCCTATCCCTCTCCGATAGATATCTACAGTTTCAGCTGATCAGCTCTAGTTCTTCCGCAGGTCTGTTGTTTTGGAGTTTGTTTACTTGATTAGTTTTTTATCAGTTAATATTTGTAATTATGATTTTTTATATTAAACAATATTGGCTGATATATTCATGTATGACACAACAATAAATATTTCAATATAATAGACATAAAGGACATGTGAATGTTTCATATTAGCAAAACAGTCATAAGATTTTAAATTTATTCTGTAACCAGAAAAAGTTTTACTTTATTACTTACAATGTACCATTTTTTGTCCTTTCATGCCATTAATTGATAGAAAGACAGGTAAGTCACAGACCTGAGACTATTGTAGTCACCTCTCCATCTATTTGAAATAAACAACAACAAAATCCCAGTTCCCTAAGATTTCACTTCATCTTCCCCTCTGTGTAGAGGACAGGGTCTTCGCAGGTGAGGTAAATGGCTTGCTCTGGCCCCACAGGGTCTGTTGAGATAAGTTGCCTCCTCTTCTGCTGGTCATTGCTCTGCTGAAGCAAGAACTGCTGACACCCTCTGTTAAACACCAACAAATATTGATGATATGCTTTCTTGTTTAAATGGTTTATGTGGTCCAGTATCAGCTTCGCTTGGTATGCTATTTAATGATCTTCTCATACGCAAGAAGGCACTCATTTGTGTTGTACCAGAAAGGCCAGTAGTGCGGAATCTACTTTTAGTTTGCTCTCTGCATAACCAGTCTCCAGATGTGTCACAGTAGTTATATTGTCAATGGACAACTCTCGCAATGATGATTTTATTCTAGAATGCTTATAAAAACATTTTTCTCACTAACTTTTACTCCCTGTCTCTCCATATACATATATGTGAATACATACAGACACATATACATGGACTGTGTGTGTTTCTGTGTCTTTGTGTGTGCATATGTGTATGTGAGTGTGTGTGTGAGGGAGACAGAGTGTATGTATGTGAGAGAGTCTGTGTGTATGAGTGTGCATGTATGTGTGTGTCCTGAATAGCAACAGCTGCATCTGGAAGGAATCTCATATAAGTGTTTCCCCATGAAAATATATTGATTGCTGATCCCATAGTCATTCTAATTTGGGTAAGCTCATTCCAGGACATGGGCACAAAGAGAAAATCACCATAGGGGAAAGAAAGATGGCTCAGTAGTTAAGATCACTTTCTGCTTTTCTGAGATCTGGGGTTCAATTCCCAGGATCCACATGGTGGACCACAACTGTGTATAATTCCAAACTCCAATTCTGGAGGATCTGAAGCCCTTTTCTTTCCCACTGAACAGACACGTGGTGTTCAGACTGTCATGGAGATGAAGTACTCATACACTTAACAAAAATAAGCCTTGAAATAATGCAATGGCCTATTCTCAGGACATATCTGTAGCTATAAATGTGGATTTTATTTACTAACTTATTTTTCTTTTCTCTTATTTTTATGTACCATATTTGTTTATGTATACAGTCATGTGCAAGTTCATGTATGTTCACATGAGTATGAATAGGTGTGGCGGATAGATGTCAAAATCATGTTTCTCTCCACCTAATTTGTGGAGAAGAGTCTCTCACTGGACATGGAACTGATCAATTAGGTTAAGGAAGTAAAGCAGGAAGACACCACAATCCTCTCATTTCTGCCTCCCAGAAGCAAGATTATTGGTTGCGGCCACCGCACCTGGCTTTTACACAGGTTCTGAGAATCTAAGTTCAGGTTCTCGTGGTTGCAAAGCAAGTACTTCACTGCCTGAGTAACCTCCAGAAACTTTGATACACACACACAAACACAAATACACACACAGTACATGCATATATACATATATATATATACATTTGCATATATGTGTGTTTTTAAGGTAGTTATTTAACAGTGCAGTCATTTAACAGGTATATTTTAAAGTATTGGAAATCTCTGCTCAGAGAAAATAGTCCTCCATAACTGTTGAATGCTTGTCAATAGCTAATTTGTGTCCCAGGAGCAAGTTTCATTTCCAGCTGCTCCTAAGCCTTAAGACATATTCAACAGTGCTGATGCTGTGACTCCCAGGAAAACAGGTCTGGGAGGTGTTGATAATGATATTACACATACAGAAATCACAAATTAGCTTGAGTTTCACTTGATTAGATAAATTTAGTCATGTCTGTGCTCTGCTGACTGCTGAATCTTCACTTCAGTTACCAGCATCAGGAAACATATAAGCGTTACCAAATATGTATTCAAGCTTGTTTTGACTCCTGCTCTCTGCTCCCTTGTTAGACCTAATGGCAGTCACAGCTCTGTAGAAATTACTTGGACTTGGAAATGTGGTTCTGAATGTGCTGCCATCTTGCATTTGCCTGGCACTTGAACTTCTTGCAGGTTTCCAAATTTGCAGTATTACAGCTTCTACTTGTTCTGCCTGATTAAGATGATGGTGGTGATATCCACAGGCATTGTTCTACATGTGTAAACATTGTGGCCTGATGGAAATCTGCATATGACAGCATCAGGTGCATTTTAAGACACTTTTTGTTCCTGTAGCACTCCAGATTCCATGTGTCTTGAATTTTCTTTTCTTTTCTTTTTCTCCCTCAAAATAAAAATGAAGACAAAGGATGAAGATATTTCCCCGGGCCGTATTGCTTTCTGGTGTCCTTTCCCAATTACTTTCACCTAATTTTGTCCACCCTATGCTCTTCCTTACAATTTTGCAGTTTGCTAAGCCTCTCTACTCACGCTGTACAAGTGCTACTGTGTACATCGTGAGAATGGAAATGGGTAGAACTTTTTCTCATAGAGCCTCCTTTTTACCTGCAAGTAGTAAACTTTCAGGCTATTCTCAACATTGTCACTATAGAAATGTGGTGGCTTGAAAGACAAATGTACCCCATAGTGTCATATGTGTCAGCACATGGTCAACATGGCAGTGCTGCTTGGAGAGGTTATGGGATCTTTGTGAGGTAAGGCTTTGCTGCAGGAGGTGAGGCTTTGCCGGAAGAAGTATGTCACCGTGAGTGGATATTATGGGGTTGCTTCTTTGCCCCACTTCCTGTGATTTCTTCTATCTCTTCTGTCTGAGAGAAAATGTGATCAACTAGCTTCCGGCTTCTGCCACCATTACAGATCCTATCCCTCTGGAACCACAAACAAAGAAAAACTCTGTCTTCTATAACTTGATTTGGTCATAGCTTTTGATCATAGCAACAGAGAAGCAAACTAGAACACACACCAAGACAATCATTTCTGGCTTCATTAACTGGTTGTGCACATATATAAGCACACACTTATACATGAACACACATGCCCACATGCATGCATGCACACTGGCACATGCACACATATACACACACACTTTCATATACATACAGACATTTCTCCAGAAAATAATATTTTCCATGGATTATTTGATTTATTTTATTTAAAAAGAAATATTTTTTATTTTTATTAATTACACTTAATTTACTTTGTATGCCCCCATAAGTCCCACCCTCCCAATCCTACCCTCCCTCCCCCTTCTTCACACATGCCCCTCCCCAAGTCCACTGATAGGGGAGGTCCTCCTCTCCTTCCTTCTGATCTTAGTCTATCAGGTCTCATCAGGAGTGGCTGCATTGCCATCTTCTGTGGCCTGGTAAGGCTGCTCCCCACTCAGGGGGAGGTGATCAAAGAGCAGGTCAATCTTTTTATAACATGCTTTTTCAGAAATGTATTAATACAAATGTGTCTCTTTAAGACTAAATGTGGAAAGATAATCATTTTAACCATTAAGTGTTATCAAATAATTTTATTTTGTTGCTCTTTGTCATACTTCTGTGGGCACAGGTTTAAAACTGGTCACTGAAAGCAAAGGCATCACAATCACAGCTTGAGCCAAAGCATATTATAATTCCCTTTTCCCTCCCTCCCTCTGTGTTTATAAATATACACATATTCATATCAATATATAGTAGAAATATATATACCTGATCCAGTAAATGTGCATATTAATTTCATACATATAAGTGTCTGTGGCTATTTATAACACTATTAAAATTGTTTCAATTAAAATAAAAGTATGAAAGTATGATAGGTAAGAGGAAGTTGGAGAAATAAAGAGCAAAGAAATTCTACAAATCCAGAACTCAGGAACTGTCACAAATATTTGAGTTTCCAATTTTAAAAGACCTTCTTGAAAGGCAATCCTCCTACATAAAAATTTTAGGAAGTCTAATATTTCAAATATAAAACACTCTCTTAAGCCACAAAATGAACATAAAGCCAAGCTTCATTTTATTGCTGCCAATTAATTTGCAAGAATCTAAAAGTAGTTAGTAAGGAATTTCTGTGACGAGAGGTCAAAGTCAAAGCGCCCATCTCCATTTTAGAAGATGTTGACTCCCCAACAGACTTGCCTGGGCTTCCGTGTTTATGGAGGAGCAGAAAGTTGCAGCCACATGCTGAGCTGATGGAGCTCTGTTGTACTGCTCATAAGGCCAGCTCAGCCTTACATCAAATTCCCATTCATTCCAGGAGGCTTCACTGAACATACAAATAGGTGATGTGGTTCTTAAAGTACTCAGAGTTAGAGACAATATTTTATGATATCAGATGTGCAAATTTTACAGTGGGACAGTTGGAATTAAATCCTTTGTACACTCTTATCATCCCTGTGTCATTGCTCAGGTTGTTTGAGCTTTGGGTACTCAGAATGCACAAGGGGGTAGAAATGACAGTAAATGTCTTGTTGGTGAGAAGGGGGATATCTATATATATATATGTGTGTGTGTGTGTGTGTGTGTGTGTGTGTGTGTGTGTGTGTGCGCTTAGGAAATAATATGTGTAAAATATTATGATATTACAGTTTTCTCATGGCTTAAGAGGGTGTGTCTGGGTAAAACTGATGCTGATGCAGGGGACAATAACTAAGCAAACTGGAACACTGATCCCAGCATTGTTTGTGCACCTGGATAACTTGGAAATTATTTCTTATGACTTAAATTTTAAAATCTGGGGCTTTCATAATTTATAATAATAAGCGCTTGAATTTTTTTATTAATAAATGGGTTCATTTTATGTTTTAGTATAAGAGTTTATTTCAGTTATAATACTACCATTCATGTGTACATAAATGATTTTCTTCAATTGAAGAGTAAAATGCCTGAGAGTCATTTTAAATATAACAAAACTACAGTAACACAAATACAAACCCGTGAAAAGTATAGCATAGCATAAAAGAAAAGACCCATCCTCATCTTATGACAGGTGAAACTGCTTTTGAAAATAAATGTTAAGCAACATAAAAAAAAATTACAGATGCTGCTGCTATGCTCAGTGAGAATTGTTGAATTGAGGTCCAGAGCACAGTGGTCTGTGGGAGAAAATACTTTCAGAAGCTATCAGAAAAAAAAGATATGACTTAGAATTTTGAAAATGAAGATCATGTTGAAAAATGGGACAAAATGCTCAATTTTAAATTCTTGTGCAATCCAACATTTTAACTGAGAAAATGTACTTTATTTGCAGATGGAAGGGGAAATGGTGAAGCCAAAAAAAAAAAAAAAAAAAAAAAAAAAAAAAGCAATGAGAAGGGGCCAATGTGTAGAAAAGAACAATGGGAGAACAGGAGCCATGACAACAGAGAGAAATAGAGGACAACGTTCTTCCATGTGTTTAAAATCAGACCTGGAAACACAAATGAGGGACTACAGATGGCTTGGGGGTTAGGAGCACTTGATGCTCTTAGAAAAGAACAAAGTTTGGACCTCAACACTCACGTGTGGCAGCTTGTAAATGTTTGTAACTTTATCTCCAGGGTATCCAGTGCCTAGTTCCAGACTTTGTGGTCACTTGCACACACACACACACACACACACACACACACACACAGAGAGAGAGAGAGAGAGAGAGAGAGAGAGAATAGAGAAAGTGTGTGTGAGAGAGAGGAGATGATAGAAAGAGAGAGAAGAGAGAACACATGAGTTGGATGAAAGGATCCTGGTTCAGTGAAGGTCCTACCAGGAGACACCTCTACAGCTGAGGAGATGGCTCAGTTAGTAAAGGTCTTGTCTTAACAGAATAAAGACCTGACTTAGATTCCTAGAATAAAAGCACATACAAAAAACCAAGGGATTTTGTTACACACTGAATTACAGAACAATGAGAGACTCTGTCTCTAAACAAAAATCAAAGTAAACAGCCTAGGTTGTCTTCTGGCTTTTACCCACTTGCATGCCCACACCCTGCTGAATAGGTTCAGGGTGCTCAATGTCAGTGTCTTCACATTTGCAAGGCACTGCTTTGCTGACTCAGCTGTCTCCCAGCCTGGTAGAGAAACATTTAATTTAAAGCATTTCTGTAAATTTTGTAAATATTATACAAATATGTAATAATAAATCATATATAAATACATTTTACAGACCAGTTATAATTTATAAATAGGAAAGATGATGTCTTGCAAGAAAACATCCACGTTGAACTTTGTTTAAAAATTATCAGTATTTACAAGAAGGTAGCTTATCCCTTACCCTTCTGTTACTTATTTGAGATCCTACTGAATCCTGATTAAGGTAGAGAAGCTTTGTTAAATAACTCACAATAAAACATAAGTGAAATTTACATTTCATTGAAGGTTCTTATTTGTCCTGCTCATGATGATGGTTGCTAGTATATTATTTAATATCTTGTACCTTATAAAATAAAAGCTAGGTGCCCTTATGTACCTGAAAGCTCAGTGATATTTGATGAGATTAGTCACTTTATCCACAGACACAAACTACTAAATGGAAAAGCAGAAAGAACAAATCAGACCCATTCAGCATCCACAATACCTGCTCCCTTGAATAGGATTGCCTTATCTCTTACCATAGATGATCAGACTCATTTCATCCCCATTATTCTAAGTAGTGCACTGATGAGCACTAAGATAATCCCAAATTTTAGTGTTCCCACAGTGTCAGGTGTTTTCTCCCAGCAATATTAAAAGCATCACTCATTAATACACTCAAAACTAATTAGTAGGTATCAGGATGTATTAATGCTTGATTTGATTTTAATAGAAAATATGACAAACAGCAATTCCAATGATTAAAGGATTTTTTTTTTCTTTTCAAATGCTAGGCAGACCTAAGTTGAGCACCACTACATGTTTGCCAGAGCCCTATGGTGCTCACCTACAAAATTTAGAATTGGTGCCTTGAGCATTAGCTCATATGTATACAATACCTGATAGAGTTTTGAAATTGCTTTAAAGTACAAATGTTCTCAGTTCCCAGAATGAAAGGATACCAGAAGATGGGTTTTCAAATATGGACAAATAGGAAAAAATCTTTAAACTGCAATTTTAAAAGTTCACATTTATTTGTGCACGAATATGCATGCTGTGACTATTTTGAGCAAGACAGACAATTTCCAAAAGTTGGTTTTCCCTTTCCCCAGCGTGAGCTCCTGGGATGAAATCCGCATTTCTCAGGTTTGGTGTCAAGTGCCCTCACTTGCTGAGTTGTCTACCATCCCCTAAGTGTAAATTTAGAATGGATTAAGGCTTTGTAAAAATAGCCCAGAGTTCTCAGATATGTGGTGTCCACTTCCCCTGTTACTAATTTCAAGTTCTCAAGGAGTTTTTATTAGAATTGATGTGTCATTGGTACTTACTTTTTATTGAATATATGGGAATCTCACATCATGTACCCTGATTGGTCTACCTCCCAATCTTCCCATATCTGCCCCTCCTCCCCTGTGACCTGCTCCAACAAAAACAAAGAAGCAAGAAGGAGAAAAATAAGTCCATCTACATATACTTATTGGAGCAAGGTCAAATTCCTACTGGCTAGTCCTCCTAGGGAGGATGAATCATTTTTATGGCTATATCTACTCCAGAAGCCATCAACAGAGGAGATGAAGAGAGCTGTGGGTGCCATATCTCCTGTGCCCACACCACCACCCTATCTGCACTGGAGTACTGTGGGCAGGTGAGGGGAATAGCCTGCTCTCCTGCACCCACAGATATCATCTTGGCTTCAGGTAGGAGTCCAGATCATGAACAGTAACACCAGCCACAGCCATCAACACAGCACTTGACAGTATCAGGACAACTGACCTACTCATGGCCCTCAGCAGCTGCATAGACGAAGCATGGTCTCAGGTGGCTACACATGCCAATCACATCAGCATGGCTACTGAAGCAGCAAAGCCTGAGGACATCACTAAGGCAGTGGCACAGATTGCATATGTCCACATGGATCTCAGGCTTCATTGCATCCTGGGAATTCAGCCTAGACCACTAATACCAAAATGGCCGGCATGGCATCAGGGACCACAGTGGTCCTTCAAGGAAGTCCAATCCAGAAAGTAAACGTTTCCTCATCTCCACCCTCCTTCCTTACCAAGAACCAGGAAGATTGCACAGCTGGATGGCAGGTTTGGGGGCTGAATCTGCAACTGCATAAGCTTTAGGTTGTTGGACACCATCCTGCCTAGCATAGTAGTGATGACAGCATCTCAACCTCAGCCCTCTCTCTCACCTGTCACCACCATCTTGCCTCCAGTTCCATCTCTCTTCATAGTACATGCAATGCTCTGTTATTCTTTCTTGATTCTCCATCACTTATTTGTTTATAATAGCTGTTTTGCAGTCCAAGCCTTGAGGCTAGGATGGGGCACTGTGTGTCTTCTATAGCTCCAGGATGCAAGCACATACATATATGTTAGTGTGTGCATTTGTATGTGTAAACCAGAGAACAACCTCTGGTATTATTTCTTCATTGTTTTCCAGATCCCTTTTTAAACAGGCTCTCTCACTGGAACACACCTCTCAGATTCAGGCTGGGTGGTCAGTGAATTCTCAGGATCTACCTGTTTTTAGCTCCCCAAGTCCAGACCAAAAAGCATATACTGTTGAATGGGGAGATGTCTACGTTTGCTCAGGAGGCTCCCATCTGGGTCTTCATACTTGCAAGGCAAGCACTTTTTGCTGACTGAACCATCTCCTAGTCCAATATAGAAGGTTTTAATTTAGAGTGTATTTGTGGACCTTGTAATGAGTTCTAGATATTTCCTGTATCTTAGAATTTTACAATGCTGTCTTTGCTAGAATAAGTGAACTAGTAGTAAAAATAAGAGCCACAGAGCATTCAGATTTCCTGAGATATTCCCTGAGGTCTTCATTGTGATTCAGGGATGCAAATGGCACTGCTCTTTAGAATTCCTCAGTTTGGCTCCTTAGGGTTTTCTTGACCTTGCCAACTTCTTAGACTTCCCTTATTTCAATGACTGATAAGGCTGGTATGTAGTAGCCTGATATGTTGTAGAATTTTATAGTGTTGAAATCAGACCAGAATTTTCCTCATGCTTGACTGATATTCTTTCATGACATTTGAGAAGAAGGACACAGTGGTAAAGAAGTAAGCTCAGGCATTCTATCAAAGGCACATATACACACTGTCACCACTGTCACTGTGATACCACATTTGATGTCACCTTGATAACTAGATCATAGAATCTGTCCAATATATGCTTATCTAGCTTGTGTCACCTGCTCTAAGGAAGGGTGTAGGCTCCAGTAACTTGTCACTCTCCCGGAGGGGCTGTTCCACAACACATTTACTCAGTAATGTATTTGTACTGGTAAGAATATATGAATATTCATTCCATATTTCCATTTTTAAGATGTATTATTAGTATTTATTTGTTTGTTTATGTGTGTCCATGTGTGAATGTATATGGAAGTGCCTATGAAGGCCAGAAGAAGCAGTTAGGCAGCTTGGAACCATAGTTATAGTGGAAGTGAGCTGCTCAATGGGAATGCTGAGCACCAAACTGGGGTCCTGTGGAAGAGCAACAAACACTGTAGAGACTTCTCTCCAGCCTCTCGTTTACACATTAAATCCAAGTCATTTTTTTTTGCTCAAGATTATTTTCATAAAAAGAAATGTCTAATAAGTCATTACTACAAAAGACAAAAGTAAAGAGTAAGACATGATTAACATTTGTTTGATGTCCATGTGACACTTTATGACCTCATAGGATACGTGTAATTACAATATTGTATTAAACATTTTTCTTAATTATCTATACAGTTGATAAGAACAAGCCTGCAATTTCAAGAAATTGATGTAACTAAGTGTATATTTCTTTACTGCAGTTTAAAAATGAGCAGCAAATTGAACATACAGATTAAGGGAGCTGACTTTGTTAGTAAAGTATTTTCCTTGCACGGATAATGACCAGAATTTAATCCCCTGAACACATGGAAAAAAGCTTGGTAAGGTAACATAATGCTGACTTGTTATTTCAGCAGTGGGAGAATGGTGGGTATAGGTAGGACCCCTGGGCTTATTGTCTAGTCAGCCTAGCAAATTCCAGAAAAGGAGAGGAACCTGTTTATCAAGATCAAGGTGAACATGGTCTAAATAGCAACAGCTATGGTTGCCACAGGCATGTCCATATACATATGTACCTGCACTCACACGTCCACCTGCATCCACAGAGCATGCATACACATGCACACAAAAACATTCAAAAGACAATTATTGATAATTTGGATATTATTATTATTTATGATTTAATCACTTTGTATCCCAGTTGTAGCAATGGCCCTCATGTCCTCTTGGTTGCACCCTTCCTCCTTCCTCCTCCCCTATCCTTCTTCCCTAGTCCACTCAGAGAGGAAGTTCTTCTACCCTATTGTCTGACTCTAGCCTATCAGGTCCCATAAGGAATTCCTAGATCTTCTTTCTCTGTGGGCTGGCCTGGTCAACCCCCAGGGAGAAGTGATCAAGGAACAGGCAACCAAGTTCATGTCAGAAACTGTCCCTTCTCCCTTTACTAGGACACCTACATGGAGACTAAGCTGTCTATGGGTTACATCTGAGCAGGGGATCTAAGACCTCTCTATGTATGGTCTTTGGTTGATGCATCAGTCTCTGCTGTCCATAATTTGGATTTTGAAGTGCACATGAGTAACAGTTATTAAGAGAAATTTCCTTAGACATATATTGCTCATAGTGACTTTTTGTCGAAGTGTTGCTTTTGAAAATTTTAGTGAAATAAGTGTGAAGCAAAAGGCCCAGCAAATGCTGCTTCAGCCAGGCACAAAGGACAATGTCATCAGTTATAAATCAAATTGATAGAATGCTCCTCTGACAGAGTATTGTGAAAATGATGCTTTAGCTCTGTGATTTTCCTCAGGATCTCCTAACTCAACTGTAATTCTGACAAAGAGATCACAGCCGTTCCCAGAGAAGGCCAGGCTAGTAAACACTCCTGATTAGGACAACCCAGGCTACTAAAGACTCCTGATTAGGACAGCCCAGAGCTCTCAAGGTCATCCAAACAACGGAAGTCTAAGAAACTGACAAATGAAATCTAAGGGGACATTAAGGGACTGCATGCCTAGTGACATACTAGATGGAATTACACAAAATTACACAAAGCTAGACATGTGGTTAAAGTATGAACTTTACTTATCAAAGCTCCATTTGTAGTACTTCAGTTCCCACAAATGTTCCATAAGAAGGAGATGTTAATATAGGCAGGGCCAGACAAGGGAGGACGTTAACTTCTGGCATTTCCTTATTATTTGCCTGTAAATATAAAATCTTCACATTTATTTCACTAAAATGTAAAATGTAAAATCTTATAGATTTTTACTTAGTAAACTCATTAAGTTTAAATTACCAAGTATTTTTACTAAATAATGAGAGAAAAAAATGTAAACTAAGTTAAGAGAAACTTTTATCTGCAGAAATTTCTAGCCTTAAGTGTATATGCTACAAAATTTTGCAAATTGTGTATTAAGTATCTACCTGAAGAAAATAAAAAGAAGATCAAAAAGAAGATCAGGCCTGTACAATGGCTCAGAAGAGAAAAGTGATTGCTATGCCATTTTGAAGACCTGTGTCCACTCCATATTCACGTGAATGAGAGAAAGGACTTCACTAAACTATCCTATGACCTCCACATGTGTCCTGTGGCGTGGGTGAGCCTACACAATACACATATGCATACACACATACACTCTCTCTCTCTCTCTCTCAAAATAGAGATTATAAGTTAATTAAATTCATTTAATTTATATTAAAGCATCATTACTATCATTAGTAGTAGTAAATTAAAACCAAACAAATTACACTAAAAATAGATCAAGAGAAATCATAAAGGATATTAATGAAAGGAAATGCATGATTCTAAGGATAAGTCAGGGAAGAGGTGAGTTGGCCCAGCATGTAAAGCTATTTGCTGACAATCCTGATGACCTGAGTTCAATCTCTGGAATCCATGTGGTGAAAAGAGAGAAATGATTCCTGAAAGGTGTCTTCTGACCTCCAAGTTGTATATACACACACATACATACAGAGAGAGAGAGAGAGAGAGTAAAATGAATCTTAAAGAGAAATCTTATAATAATAAACAGGATATAAAATGATAGTTTTTAAGGCAATCAGCAGTTAGAAGCACTTCCTAATACTACAGAGTACCGAGGACTGTTTCTAATATCCATATTGGGTACCACAGAACTGCCTGTAGCAACAGATCCAAAGGATCTGATGCTCTTTTGCAACTTATCTACCTACTGGTATACAATGAGCATACACTCACAAAGACACACATAAATACATAAATTTTTTTAAAAACATTTAAAAATTCAGAGACATTGTAAATTAAATCAATGATAAAATTGCCCATCAAAGAGACTTGTCTAAACAAATGACAACACAGTTTTAAAAATTCTATTGTAATGAAAATATAAATTATTAAAATTTAGATATTTTATTAAAAATCCATTTAGCAGATATGATCTAAAAGTGAAGTGAAAAATTCAGTAGTAATTAAATAAATTGAATTATGATTAAATAATATGTCACTTCTCCCTCTATGCATAAATTGATATAAAATAAATTATGTCATTCATCTCTATATTACTGCACAAGTAGAATTATTGAACAATAAATTATAGTTTATCTTCATAAAGTACTGTCACTGAAATTTTACACTCTCAGAATAATTCAGGGATACACAGGCTTTCCAACTAGAATGAACTACTTTAAAGATGTAGGCAGTGTTAAGTTAGAATAAATGAAAATTATCTCAAGTCAAATGTAGCCATTAGTGAGAAAAAATCCAAGTCAGTTCTTTATAACCCAAAGCACGGCAGCCCTCTCAGTCAAATACACAAGTATATCTACATTATATTCTTTACTTCCATGGTTTTACTCTATAGAATCAATTCTCGTATCTCATTGCACATGTGAGAAAGGACTTCAAATATTTAAATACCTTATTCAAGTTACATGGAATTTGAGAAGTAGTCAGCACAGAAAAAACTGTTACAGGAATATTTATACTTTATAATGCTGAATTTCAGCTTCATAAGAAGACAAAACTATCACAAATACATAACATTTGTTAAGTCAGGTGGCTGTGCCCCCTGTGATCTGATCTGTTAAGGGTGTAATGGATGGGAGGATTTGAGCAGATGCCCTTCAGCACAACAACTGTCTTGAGGAGAAAATGGTCAAGTTCAGGTGCTATTCTTGTAGTATACTGAGATGTCCTGTTTTGTTTTTCTGACAAAATTAGTTTGGAGAATATAAGAAAGCAAAATATACATGCTTAATATAGGAAGGAAAAGAAAGCAAAGTGGGTTTCTATAACCTTGAAAAATATTATACATCAAGATGGAAAGAGAAAATGAAATAATTTATAAAAAGTAAGGAAATGGAAGTTCATTTTGAATAGTTTTCTATCTTAAAAAATGTGCTTACCCACTTAAAACTTTGACTCAATATTCTCTCTCTCCTCTCTCTCTCCCTCCTCTCTCTCCTCTTTCTCTTCTTTCTCTCCTGCCTCCCCCATCCCTCTCTCCCTGCCCCCTTACCCCACTATGATGGTTATTCTTGGTTGTCAACTTGACTACATCTGGAATGAACAACAATCCAGAAATGGAGGGCACACCTGTGAGAGATTATTATTTTTGTGGTTGTTGTGTTTATCTTTCTGAATTCACTTCTAGTCCAGACCTTTACTTAGGAAAACATGCATTTTTGAATTGGATCTTGATTAAGGGAGACACTCATTTAATCTGGGACAAACCTTCTGCTGGAAGCCTATATACGGACATGGAGGAAGGAAGATTTTGCTTCTTGCCTTCTCAATCTTGCCTTTCTAGCACATCATTCCTTTACTCTCATTGGAAGTTATGTCTTTGGAATTCCAACATATACTAAAGACAAGTCAAGACATCCAGCCTTATGGACTGAGGAAGTACAGGATTCTTGGACGTTCCATTCACAGCCAGCCACTGTTGGATTGTCTGGACTGCAGCTAGTAAGTCATTCCAATAAATCACACACACACACACACACACACACACACACACACACACACACACACAGACACGCAGAGAGAGAGAGAGAGAGAGAGAGAGAGAGAGAGAGAGAGATTCATTCTATAAATTTTATTATTTTAGAGAATGCTGACCCCAGATGTACACATACACGAAACTCATCAGAATGAGTCACCTTTCCCTAGCACACATGGAATTTACAGATGCTAGGAAATGAAAAGAAAAAATCTGATGGGTAATGTATATAAAGCCTGGATTGTGTCTTTTATCCCTATGCTCTGCCCAGGTTAACATCGCCTGATACTTGTTATTATGCACCGCAGTTGGTTGACACTATGCAATAAAAGGAAGTTTTTTTTAAGAATAACTGTGCATCAAGAAGAGGCATGAAAGAGGAGGAGAGATCTGGTGGGAAGGTCAGAAGGAAGGAGGGAGGGAGGGAGCGAAAAAAGAAGAAAGAAATGTACAGTTTCCAGATTTTAAAACAACATGTGTGTCAAGAATATTATCAGCTTCCTGATGACAAAGCACCAGAAACCAAGTCCCACATATACCAACAGAAAGCATGAAACAAACAAGCATAAACTAAAACATAAATAATTGTTGGGTAGACTTTTGGGGCACATATGTGTGTAAAAAAGAAGTACAAAATATTTATAATCAATTTGTGTAACAATTTTAATTGGTATTTTAGACGTTAATTTTCAATTTAAGAAAATATTTGTATATGATGAAAGATGAAAGAATATGTTCTTTCCTTTTCTTATTGTGTTGGTTGTGAGTCTAGCCTTTAATGGCTGAGCCATCTCTCCAGCCTTTCTTTTAATTTCTAACATTTTTTTTTTATTTTATCTGTCTTTGAATCTGTGAAATATGCAGTTGCAGTTGTGATGCCTAATCTTCCTGTCGACTTGAATTCAGGGTTAAATTCAGCATTTAGAATTGCTTGGAGACCCCTGAGTGCGTCTAATAAAACAATCCAGAAAAGATGAGCTAAGCAGGGGGCTGGCTGTCTTTAATTGTGGAGGCAACATCCCATAGGCTGAGATCCAGACTACTCACCAAGTAGCTGGCTTGGCTCCTTTCTTCTGCTTACAGGGAAATTGATGCATAGAGGCTGCACCTCAAGTGCTGGTCCTCAGCAGCTTGTGACCCCATGATGTTTGGCAGTAGGAGGCAGAAAGTGCAGAAGAATGTCAGAAGCAGCCGCTGATGCCTTCTAGTGTTTGTCTTTTGATGGGCACAGCTGTCTTAATGCTCTGGTGTAGGTTAGCAGCTGAGGATGATGCTACAGTATTCAGACAGGCTTAGACAGGAATTTTCCTCCCCCCTAACAGCAGCTGTCATAGACTTGTAGGAGGCAGGAGGTCAGGACACTTCAGTTCCTAACAGCAGCTGGTGTTTACAGTCACTGTTTAGGCTATGAAGTCAAAATTCCTTAACCCCTAAAGTGTTTGTGTTAAAGCTTTTGACCAGGGCCCAAGTCCCTGCACCAAGAGGCATAACAGCTCTCTGAATCACTTTAAGTGACCAGGAACTGCAACTTATCTTCCTTATTGCTTTAAGCCTTTTATCCTCTTGAAGTCTTAGTTTTCTGCATTCTTTTCCTAGTTCTATTTCTGCCACCCTTCTTCTAATTTGTCCTTGATATTTTTGAA
The DNA here is from genome assembly GCA_010120015.1 of Rhombomys opimus. NCBI lineage: Eukaryota > Metazoa > Chordata > Mammalia > Rodentia > Muridae > Rhombomys > Rhombomys opimus. The sequence continues at coordinate 553,365 of REGO01000734.1, read as the reverse complement.
CTACTGGGCAGCTGAGTCTTTACCTGTCCAGCAGCCCCCTGCCTTGCTGCTTCCACTGTTCAACCAGAGACCTTGACTAGTTTTTTGCTGCCTCTGTTGTCACTACCACTTTGATGTCACTGTTGCTTCCTTCTTTATTTTAAAAGAATTAACTGATAACGTCAGGCAGGAATAGACTCTCCTCTCAAGGAAGATTTTATCAGGCCTAAGGCTGCAAAATCAGGAACCTAACAGAGTGTCTCTCAACAGCCTCACCCAGTGAACAAGAGCAGGATGTTTATGTAACCTGAGAAGAGGCATTTCCATCATTCTCAGGTGTATGTTCTGGACCAGTTATAGCCACTGAGGCATTTGTTTTGGACTAGGCATGGCTGTGACTGTTAGCACCAATTTGTAGTCTGTCCCCAATCTCAGATGGGAAAATGATTTCAGGATTTAAAACTATATATATATATATATATATATATATATATATAAACTATATATATAAACTATATATATATATAGTTAAAATATATATATGCACACACACACACACTCTGAGGCTGTACCTTCTTAAACAGGCAGGTAGTTGTAAAGGTTGCATTGCTTTGGGTCATTGCTGCAATATTCAAGGTGAGGTAGCCATAACAGCAAAGTTGAGTCAAAGGAGTGCTAAGTAGCAGTCAAACTGGCCTAATCCCTCAAAACATTCACTTGTTTGAAAAAACATGAATGTTACAGGGAGTTTTTACAATGCAAACTTACAGACCTAATCCCGAAAACTAAAAGTGATATTTATTAGTGGTGTGTATGTAACACCTACTAATTCCCTCAAGATAATGTTCTTCAAGGGGAGACAGGAAGCTGTGTAGGGAGTCCCACTCTCAGCCTCCTAGTCATCCATGGACTGAACACCTCTCCTCAGCCACACACCCCTGTTCTTGAAATGTTTTTTCTAAGCACATGCAACCAAGTGGCTTCGAACTGAATCTCCTGAAACCATGGGACATTTTCCCTTTTAAGTTAATTTGGCATGTGTTTTGTCACTATCACACAGCAACACAAAAGTAACAAATTAACCCCACACCCACAAACCTAATCAACTCTTTAGTCTTTTCTCTAAAAGATTTTCTTCTAGCCCTTTCAATGTTTTTATAATTTAAGAGGTAAATTCTATTCATTAAAAATTCAGTCGATATTTTTTCAGGAAATATTTTGGGTCATAGTTTATTCTTATTTACATTTTATTTTTATCTACAGACAATTGTGTTTGCTGTTCTATTATTATTATTTTATTATTATTTATCTTTAAATGCCTGCAATTCCAGTTCACATATTTCCATTAAGCCAATGGTTCATTATAAAATGTAAGTTCATATGTTTCCCCTTGTGTATCTATGCATGCATGTAGGTGTGTATATATGCATATATACAAGTGTGTGTGTGTGTTAGTGTGTGTCTGTGTGCAGTTATGTGATCCTAAGTATGCACTACTGTGTTTGGTTAAAATGCTTAAAATCCTCTTTCTTATAAAGTCTCCTAAGTGAAATAAAATTCCGTTAACTTCAGAGGAACAGACATAGCGGTGTATGGTGTAATGCCAGTGCTGATGAGAGAAAGACAGGTGGATCCCTGTGACTCACTGGCTTGACATTTTAGTCACATAAGATTAGATGAAATGGGTAAACAACAGAACTTACCTTTAGCACAGATTACTCCCTCTCCTAGGACTCTGTCTTCTCTTGTAACCCCAAAATGCATCAATCTTTAGTTATTACCTTAGTAACAATAACTATAGTCTCGATTATGGAAGAGTTAATTGTGTGAGTCCTGAAAGGCAGGCATTATTGGACCTACTTTTTTTTTCTTCTTCTTCTCTTAAATCAAAAAAAAAAAGGAAAAAAAAGAAAAGAAAAGAAAAGAAAAATCTAAAACATTGTGAAATAGAAAATGGACAATGCTCAATATTTGTCCTTCTGTGATTAGTTTAAGTTGCTCCATATGCTTTTATGAGTCACAGCTGTTTCTGGAATGAATGATGTCTTACCTCTTACATTTGGGCATGAAGCCAACAGCTTCACCAAGGTTTTGAAGTTATTACAGAATTAATAATGAAGTGGCCACTTTCTGTGCTCCTGATTGTCAGTGTGTCAGTGTGTGATGCACACTTAGTGTGTGCAAAGCTATATAGATTTGATCCCAAGTATTATTAAAACAAAACAAAGTAAGAGATTATTAGTAAAAAGAGATCCAATATTCCTGAATATAGCAGTGCCCTTTGCCCTCTTTTTCTGAGGCTCAACAGCCATCTCTCTCATGTCCGTTCCTGTGATGGCACCTTACTCACAGGGTGGGACTAAATAGCATCTGAGTCCAGCTACTCATTATAGGCCTAATGGGTTGTACTCCAAATAGTGTAGATATAGGTCCATCGAGTAATGCAGAACAGACTCACAGTTTCTTTCCTTATCTTCTTTTAACGTGAAGTTTTTTGAGTAGGAGAAACACAGTCAATCATGAGATTAGAATCATAAAGAGACAAGGCCTTCTTTCTCAGAGTTGTTCAAGACAGACCAGAAATTGGCTATCTTCTTTGCAGTAAAAGCAGAGAAGTAAATGGAACAATTTTTCGATTTGTAGAGCTCTTGGAATAAAATCAACTGAGCAGACTGGCAATACAGCCTGAGGAAACTGTCTGGGTGAGTTCATGATTCACTGGACAATTACTGGGGGAATTTCTAAAAACAGCAAGTTGGGATCTGAATTTTAAAATAGGAATATTTTACAATCTCCAACAACATGATAGAGTTTTTAAATCATGTTCCTAGAAATACTTAATCTTTCTTTCCTTTCTCCCTCTTTATTTCTTATTTCCCCCTTGAGTTCTTCCTTTGTTTTAACAGCCCTCAGGCTCAAAACTACAGCATTTTACACACTAAGTATGCCCCACACACTGACACCTGTCTTAAGAAGGCAGGTTTGGATACTTGGAAAAGCTGGCAAGGCCAACATTTCCAAAGATTTTCAGCACGTCAACTCAGCCCCTGCACTGGTCTCCTAAGAGCTTAGTAACACATAATGAAGGCTGCCTCTGACACAAAGACCACACCATTCATTTAGTTTTCCAGAAGACAGAAGTCATAAACACAAACACTGTTTAACTGTCGTGTCCAGTAATGAAAAGCAGTGCTTAGAAAAGCAGCTCCTTTAACATCCGTTTATCAGAATTCCTCCTGACTAGTTTGGCAAGTTCTATCAGTTCATAAATTCAATGGAAATTATGTAATTTAATACAATTAATGTAGAAGATTTTATCAAAGTTTGTCATAAATGTGCAACCAATACTGAACATATTAAAATTTAAATATATATATATACACTTATATGTATGGAAAGCAAATGTCTCAAAAGATAATTCTGTGTGTGTTTGTGTATTACTGTGTGCATGTGTGGGGCATGACCTGCACATGTTAATAATGGAATGTCTTCCTCTACCTTATTTTTAAGACAGTGTTTCTCCCTGAACCTAGAGTTTATCAGTTGGATGGATGGGACAGTAAACCCACAGGACCTGCCTGCTTTTGTCCCCTCTTTCTCAGAGATTAAGGTGTTTGTCTTGATACTCAGCTTTTATATGCATGCTAAGGATCTGAGCACAAGTCGTCATGTTTATGAAGCAAGCACTTTACCCACTGTGCCCTTTACCTGGCCCCAAAATATATTTCATCACCATTGACTTAAATGTGAATTTTATTATTTTTTAAATATTATTTGCAGTTTATTAACTTTGTATCCCGGCTGTATCCCACTCTCTCATTCCCTCCCAATCCCACCCTCATTCCCTCATCTCCTACCTGCCCCTTTCAAACTCCACTGATAGGGGAGGACCTCCTCCCCTGGTTTATAAGGTATCTTCAGGAGTGGCTACAAAGTCCTCCTCTGTGGCCTAGCAGGGCTGCTCCTCCCTTTGTGGGGTAGGGGATAAGCCAAAGAGCCAGCCACTGAGTTCATGTCAGAAATAGTCCCCGTTCCCCTTACTAGGATGCCCACTTGGATACTTAGCCAACATGGGCTACATCCAAGCAGGGGTTCTAGGTTTTTAAACGGTCTTTACATGGTTCTTACTATTTCTCCATACATGGAGAAACTGTCTCAGAAAGACCCCTGCGCCCAGATGTATTTGGTCCTTGTGGAGCTCCTGTCCTCTCCAGGTCATACTAACTCCCCCTTCTTTCATATGATTCCCTGCACTCTGCCATAGGTTTGGTTATGAGTCTCAGTATCTGCTTTGATACACTGCTAGGTAGAGTCTTTCAGAGGCTGTGTGTGGTTGGCTCCTGTCCTGTTACTTGTTTTCGCCTATATCCAATGTCCATCACATTTTTCTTTCTAAGTGAGATTTGATCTTCTTATTTTGAGTTTCAAATTTACATGATTGTATTGAAATTCTGAAACTCCTTCAATGAAGGAGGCTTAAATGAAGGCATTTGGGATGATCTACCCATATGAGATTTGATTACAAAGTCTGTAGAGGGTAGGAGGAGATGCTCAGTTAGTAGAAAACTTGTTTTGCAAGAGGGCCTGACTTGATGCTGCAGCACTTTATAAACAGTCTGGTGCAGAGAGGTATGTGCTTATAACTCCAGCACTGGGACAAGGAGGCAGAAGGATTTGAGGTAGCCTGAGGCCAGCCAGTGTAGATGAATCTAGCTCCAGCTTCAGTGATATATTATGCCTCAGTAAATAAATAAATAAATAAATAAATAAATAAATAAATAAATAAAGTAGAGAAGTGATTGAGGAAGACAAATGATAATGACTTCTGGCTTTAACATATATGTGAACGCAAAAATACACAGTCAGACAGGGCAACATCTGTGCATCTATGTAAGCATACATGAAATATATACCAAAAAGAGAACATGGGTGTCACTCTTTATAATTCTGCTGAGTACTTACTATTGATTATAGTTGCTTTGACTAGATACAAGTATACAAAAGCATTTTAATGCTTTTAATTTATCGTTAATAAAAAAGTTATATTTTTAATAAACCTAATAAAAACTGTAATCAAATGATTCTCTTGGTTTTCATTTTAAATCCCTGACTTACTTGTAATGCATAGGGAGTTGATGACCACACTTGTGCTCTTGAAAGAGCTGGTTATATATCATGAGCATCTGTTCCCACTGTTGAGCTTGCTGGTGGAGAAGGGTAGGAGAGTGTAAGCATTGCCACCTGGTCCTCATATTACAATGAATAAGATAAAGTTAAATCATGATGACACGTGGTCGTGTATGTATGTTGAGCTTATGTGGGAAAGCCTTAATCTTTCATTTAACCACAACACAGTCAAACTGCATAGAGACTGTTCTGGAGCCCTTTCCTCTTGCTGTGACTCTCAGTGGGTTCATTCAGACCACAGGAACATGCAGACTTTGGAAGCTAAGGTTCTTCTGGTTCCACATATTTCACCTAGTCCAGGAAGAAGTTTAATACTGCATTCCTTTGTGACATGCATTTTGTGAAAATTATTTTGTTTCTGTGAGAATGAAAACATACATTCATTAAAGTAAGATGCAAAACAATAAGCATGTAGGAAATATTTGTGCTCAGAATGGTATTTTTTTCAAGTCAGGAAAACTGTGTCAAGTCACAGATGGTCAAGTCACAGAAAACACTTGCTGGAGCTGAACTGTTCACTGTATCTCTCCCTTCCTCTGCCCTTTCCTCCCATCCCCTCCCCTCCATTACCTTCCTCCCCTTGTCCTGTCCTGTCCTTCCTCCTTCTTTCTTAGTCCCTGCTTCCAGCCTGCGTGCCTTCTCTTAGGTCCTGTGCAGCTGTACTCATGATTGCTCCTACAGGTGCATGCATGTGAAAGCCTCTGGTGCTGTTCCTCCAAACCATCCATCTTATTTTTTGAGACACAGTGTTTCACTGGAGTTCAGTAATTCTCGTTGGCTGTACTACAGCTTTCTGAGTCTCCTGTCTGCCCCTCCACAGTGCTGGTATTATAAATATGTGTTACCACACACACACACACACACACACACACACACACAAATGACAGCAGCTTTTTATGTCAGTGCTGTGGATTAACATCAAGTCTGCTGCTTGAGTGACAAACACTTTAAGACCTGTACCATCTTTTATCTTCTATAAAGAATGCAGATGAAAGTATCACTTTTAATTTTTCTGCCAGCTTTAGTAGTCCATGATTCTAATGAATATTAAATTAATAATATATTATGTATAATACATTACTACTCAACATAAGTTGGTGTTCATTCTTTTTTGTTTCTTTTTTATTATTATCATTTCTTACAATTTGCTCGATTTCTATCCTGGCTGTGGCCCCATCCCTCATCTCCTCCCAATCCTACCCTCCCTCCCTCTTCTCCCTATATGACTCTCTCCTAGTCCACTGATAGGGGAAGTCCCCCTTCCCTTCTGTTTGACCCTAGCTTATCAGTTCTCATCAGGACTGGTTGCATTGTCTTCCTCTGTGGCCTGGCAAGACTGCACCCCCCAGGGGAAGGTGATCAGAGAGCTTACCAATGAGTTCATGCCAGAGAAAGGCTCTGCTCCCTTTACTAGGGACTGCACTTGAGGTGTTCATTCTTATTGTACGCTACCTATAGCTATGGGGAGATGGTGCGATTTATAAGAAGGGAGACTGCTTTGGGCTTATGATTCTGAAAAGTTGAGATGCCCATGAACAGAGTCCTAAAATAATATGCTCAACTACTAGAGAAAGCATAATACAGAATAAAAAGCAGACACCTGTATGAGGTGTTCGGATTCCTGTAGTGATGAGAGAAGCCTGGCTCCTGCCATTACAATATGCTCTTCTGGGGGCAAATCCAATCCTGAAAACACTCAGGAATGATGCTATTAATGTCACCAGGAATCTGCCATGATAATCACAGGAAGTTCTTTCCAGAGTGCATCTGCTCATGTAGCTTAAGATAAGAATTAAGCCTCAACCTGAGATCTGGAAGTATAAATTACATTAAACTAAATCAATTGTCAGACAGTGAACTACAGCTTTACAGCTTGTCTTCCAGATGGCTTCTTCAAACGTACTCCTTGTAGCTTCGCTACAATTAGGGAAATGACTCAAGAGGCAGCCATTAGGTTCAGCATTTCCTTATGTCAGCACTCTGATTTTCCTTTGCTTATTTCTCCTTTTTGGAGGCAGGGTCTTGTGTAACTGAGATTGATCTCAAACGCCCTAAGTAGCTGAAGATGTGCTTGAACTTCTCATTCTTCGCCTCCACATATCAAGAGCTGGTATTAGAGGTGTGCATCACTTCATCCAGTTTTATGTGGTGTTGGTGATCATCCAAGGGCTCTATACTAGCAAAGTCAGGCTTTCTGTCAGCTGAGCTCCTTCCGGATGATTTTCAAGAAGTATGCTCATTGACTGCAAACATTTTCATAATAACTGAGTTTTTATGAACATGTACCACACACGTTTAATAGAATCTTGTATTTCAACTTCACAGAATATTTAACTATGACCTCAGTTGCACTTTCATGAAAATACTGCTCCTGTCTTTGAAGAATGGGTTCTTTTAAACTAGGTAGAAATATTTTCATTAGACTATCCAGACTGGCCCAAAAGGGGAATTATTGGACTTTGAGAAGTGCTGGAATTTCTACCTCTGTTTTTATAGTACCTTTTGAAATCTCAATTTTTGACTTACTTTCTGAAAAATGTCATTTTTATATACAGCTTGACAGATTCACTATTTGAAAATAAATGCTGAGGATACATTAAAATCACATAAACCTCCAAAGGTCCAAGTTCTACAGAGTCAGAAATCCATTATTTAAACCTGCCTTGTTCAGCAGCAATAGTACACACCTTTATCTTTTAAATCTTCCAGTAGCTACATTAGAAAAACAAAAACACAAAAACACAAAACCAGCACATTCAACACATTTAATATATAATTTAGAATTTAAATAATATAAAATTAGTAGTAGTATATATTTACATTATACCTGTACCAAGATGCTATTTCCTAAGTGTCTCTATTCTTACAACTGTACAAATGAGCTTTTGCTGCCAAAAGCCTGAACGTTCTCTTCCTCTTGGGTTTCCTGGTGAAGTCCCTTTCCTGAATCTTCCTCTACAATTGATTATGGCCTTAAAAATTAGCGTCCAGTCTTACTCTCCTATCCATGTCCTCGCCCAGGGGCTATTTGGATTCTGGGCAGTGTACTCAGCTGCCAGACTCCAGGATATAGCACAGCTATGGGCTTTGCTTGGAAGAAGTGCACGCTAACACTGATCTTCTACTTGTTTCTAGTGTCTGAGACTCTTACTCATGGAGGATCACTTGACTCCTCTTGGTTCCTCTTATTTCTTAGATCTCAAAGAATGCATCTTCTTCCCCATGCCTCAAGTGTAGTAATAATAGTCATATCCCAGATAATGAAAAAGAAATCCTTAAACAAAATAAAAATTTCCCAGTATATCATTTCAATACCACTCTTATAATTTATTTCTAAATGTATTATTTCCCCTTAGTGAAAAAAAATAGTTTCATCACTGCAGAAAATATTATAATAAAATATGAATGCCAATGATTGGGAAGGATCATCTAAAATATTATTTTTAATTTTTGTACTAGTAACATCTTTGCCCATCTGTCCTTTGGAATGTTTTAGATTTTAGAATTTGGTTTCTACCATATCACAAAAGTCTCCTAGAGCCTCTGGCACATATTTGGCTTGTAATACATACTTATTAGCTAAATGAATTTTTAAAAGTCACCCTTTCTGCTCATAAATTTGTTCCTGTGTGCAGAATGCTTCCTGGTCAATTTCAACAATATTACAAAAGGCAAATGTTTCTCAGCCAAGAATTGGAGTATTCCTCATGAAAAACATTTTTCTGTGCTAATGTATAGTTCTCAAGGTAAACCACTGTTTGAGAAAAGTCAGAAGTGTGTGCCTTGAGGAAAATTGCCTTTCAGCGTTTAATCTTCATAAACTTCCTGAAAGTGGATGCTCTACTTTTGCCCAAGGGGGTCAAGATTATCCCAAAGCTTTGTCAAACTAATATGACTTCCTAGTTCCTGAGAAGAGGCTAAGAGGAGGCTGGGAAGGTGGCTTAGTGAGAAAGCACTTCCCACACAAGTCTGAGGACTGGAGCTTGGAGGTTCTTCACCCACTTCACATTATAAAAGTGTGGTAGCCCATCACCTGGAAGTTAGGGGAGAAGGCAGATGCCAAGCATAAGGTGACTATCAAGACTAGCTAAATGGGCTAACTTTGCATTCAAATGAGAGCTCTTGCTTTGAAAAATACTCTGGTGAGTGACTGATGAAGGTACCCTACCTATATTTGTCTTTGCCTATATGTTCCTTCACAGCAATAAGCACCCACAACACATGAAGACACATATGTGCAAACCACATATACTCACACAAACACACATGCAAAATATGAGAGAAAAAGCACAAAGAGAAATTAAAGTATAATCTCTTTGTTTGAATGAAAATTTCAAAGAAGTAAGTTTCCTCAAATATGTCTTTCCCAGCATGATGGTGGTGATTATTTTTGTGATTTATTCGCTACACATTAATGAATTATCTGTTTAATATTTAATAAGTTATCTGTTTTTTCATCATGTAGTAGGTAGCAAATGCCTGTTACATTTCTACCATATTTAGACATATTTACTTTTATTCTATTTGAAGCTAGTGTGAAACACAGATTACTGTACGTTTAGAAAGAAATAAGAAGTGGTTCTGCACAATATCTTAAATTATAATTTTATGCATTGGTACTACTTTATGTGCTTATTCAGATATTAGTTTGTCCAATGAATTTAAATTTACAGAAAAGTCTTTTTCTTTCACAAGGAAACTGTTTAAACAAATGCTAATATTTATTTCATTATTGGTTTAAGTTAGCCTGTCTGGTTCTATTAAAACATGTTTAATGAATGATCTCTCTCTCTTTCTGTCTATGTCTCTGTCTGTCTGTCTTTCTGTCTCTCTCCCTTGGTGCATGTCTGTTGTATGCACACATGGATATGCATAGACAATTACTTGTACATGTCTAAAGAGACAAGAAACACACTGACTAACCTAGTCTGTCATTATCCACACTCTTCCCTGAGACAGGGTCTTCTCTCCCGTTGAATCTGGAGCTAGATTGTCCTCCAGCAAGGCTTTACAATCCTCTTGTCTCCACCCTTGCTGCATAACTCTGAGGTTATAGGTTTATGAATCTAATCCCAGCTTTTTAGGTAGGTGCTGGGAATATGAACTCAGGCAATATTGTGTCTTAAACACTCTTAACATAAGCCACCTCCCCAGCCGCATAATTTGCTCTTATTTGTCCTTCTCTTATTCCCTTCCCCTCTCTTCCTTGTCTTTCAGCTATTGTTACTGGTCCCTTTATCCCTGTAATAACCCTATTTTTGCTTTTATGTCAAAATGTTTCATTTCTCTCTCTTTATTTGTGCTTTGATTCTTAAGGACTCTTATTCCTCTCTCATGGTTTCTACTCTTGCTTCAGCACATGGATATGTGCATATGCACATACATGCAAATCTAAGTTATCCGTAAAGAAAAACATAGGGATTTGCATTTCTTAATACAGTAAACTCCACTTTTATTCATTTTCTGAATATATTATAATTTTATTGTCCTTCATGGCAGAAAAATTTCACTGTGTGTGTACATATTATATGTTCATTCATTTGTCTATAGAAATCTGGACTAGTTCAATTTCTTAGTTACTTTGAATAGTAACAATGAACATAGATGTGCAAATATCGCCATAGTAAGATGTAGAATCCTCAAAGTGAATAAGCTGATATTTATAAAAACTGAATTAATAAAAAAAACAAAAACAAAAAAAAGATGTAGAATCCTTTAGTTCTATGATTGGAAATGGTAAGCCTGGGTCACATGATAGCACTACTTTTCATTTGTTAAAAAAGTGTTCATCATAACTCAGTGAGGAAAATGGGTCAGTGGGAATTGAAGCATATTCTTGGGTAAACTGGAGAGATCTCTAACATACACACTCACAAAATGTTTTCCCAAGAGAGGAATGTCCAATTGGAGAAATGGAAATGGATAGTTACAAGGTCAGAGACACTTGATTTGTTTCATGTGCATACAAAGACATGCTCTGAGAGTATGTACAGTATTTTCATCTCTAATATAGGCTTCGTTTCATTCTGATCCCACCAGCATACCTACAAGTCTTCAGGAGGCCAGTGGACACAGTCCATGGATAGATCACCAACTGGCTTATCATATATATGGAGAGATACGTAGAAAAAAAAATAGCATGTCAAAATTTTCAGTAGTCCCTCCTCTTTTAAAAGTTATTTTATGTGTATTAGTGTTTTGCCTGAATGTATATATGTGCGCCAAGTGCATGCCTGGTATCTGTAGGGATCAGAAGAAGGCATTGTGTACCCTGGGACTGGAACCTGGGTCCTCTGAAAGAGCAACAAGTCCCCTTAACTGCTGAGCCAACTCTCCATCCCTTTCTACTCTTTCCTTAGTGAACTCCATTTCAGCTGAAGCTGTTCCCCTTAGTTTTTTAACCTTCTCTTAATATCTGTGCCTAGGCTTCCTGCCACTCATGCCTGCTCCATACCATTCTGACAGGTGTTACATTGGTAGGACTGCTGGTGTACCCTTATCCTCTCCCACACGCATAGACTTCTCTATTCCATGTGTGGACACACAGGTCTCACACACAGTTATGTACAGAACAGATTTTTTACTGACCAATAGTTCTGCCCCTCATAAAATAAATTCAAGCAGTGATTACGAAGTTAGGTCACTTCTTTTATAATGAGCAATGAGTATGATGAAGGGGAATGGAATCAGGAGGAGCCTAGACTCTCTTTATTGAATATTTAATGAGAAGCTCCAATGCACCTACAACCATTTAATATTATAAGAGCATTAAAACTGTCTCCCCTAAACCTCTGACCCCTGTTTTTTTCTTTTGAATGGAGAATGTGTACCTATATGTATATAAATTATAATACAATATCTTAGTGATATTACAGAATCGAAACAAAATATCAAAGAAAATGAATTTTTAAACCTAAAAAAAATTAGATAAGTGAGTATTGACAGTATAACGAACCAGAAAACAAAACGAAACAAAACAAAAACAGTGGAGGATTGGTGTTCACCTGTATTTCCAAAGATATCCATGAAATAAGTAAGAAATATGCTTAGTTTCTTTAGGTGTACAGATTTTAGTAGGCTTATCCTATATTATATGTCTATATAAGTGAGTATATCTTTCTGCTTCTGGGATAGCTCACTCAGGATGATATTTTCCAGATCCCACTGTTTACCTGCAAATTTCATGATTTCCTTGTTTTATGTTGCTGAGAAATATTCCATTGTGTAGATGTACCACAATTTGTGCATTCATTTCTCCACTAAGGGGCATCTGGGCTGTTTCCAGCTTCTGGTTATTACAAATAAGGCTGCTAGGGAAAACAAATAAGTCCCCCTAGGGAGAACTCTTGCTAAAATGCTCAATTCCTATCCAGAAAGGCAAAGAGGATGGACATCAGAAGAAGGAGCAAAGAGGGAACAAGTTAGGAGCCTGACACAGAGGACCTCTGAAAGGCTCTGCCCTGCAAACTGTCAATGCAGATGCTTAGGAAGAGTGCAGGGATTTTTTTTTTTTTTTACTTTTTATTATTCAGTTTTTTATTTATTTATTGTTTATTATTATTAGTTACATTTTATTAAGTCTGTATCCCAGCTGTATCCCGCTCCCTATTCCCTCCCAATCCCACCCTCCCTCTCTCGCTTCTCCCTGCCTCTTTCCAAGTCCACGGATTGGGGAGGACCTCCTCCCTTTTCGTCTGGCTCTATTTTATCAGGTATCTTCAGGGCTGGCTGCAAAGTCCTCCTCTGTGGCCTAGCAGGACATCTCCTCCCTTGGCGGGTGGGGAGGTCAAAGAGCCTGCCACTTAGAGGTGGATGAGAGGTCACTGCTTAGACAAGTAGAACTAATTTAAATACATAAGATTGGTTGAATTGTAGATTTTGTTAAACTTTAGTTCGTGTTTGTTTGTGTGACTGTGTACATGTAGCAATGTGGGTACATATACATATGGAGACCAGATTTCAACCTCTGTTGTTGTTCTGCAGGATACTGTCCACACTGATTTTTGACACATTGTTGCAGTGGATGTGAGCTAAGCAAACAAATTTAGCTTTGCTAGTCAACAAGGCTTAGAGACCTTCTTTTACCATATCAGGGGCTGGTATGAGCAGCACATGTGACCATGCTTGGACTTTTTACATGGTTTTTTATTACATTCAATCCTCATGCTTACAAAGCAAGCAATCATTGTGACAGCTGGATCATTTTCCTGTCCTCTCTTTTGCTTTCAAAACTTTTAACATGTTTTCATTTTCTTTTCTTTTTCTAAATGTATTTTGTATGTGTATGTGTGTGTGTGTGTGTGTGTGTGCATACATGTGTGTAAGTGTTTGTGTATCTGTGTTTGAATATGCATTGGCAAATATTTATGCAGATGTGCATAAAATTTATGCAATCCAAGGTCTGAAAACAACATGAGTGTCCAACACAAGATGTATGGTTGATAATAATTTGGTTCAAGTATTCAATGCATTACATTCAACATTAAAAACAGGATTTAGTGACAACGGAGATGAAACATAAGAACATACCTTGAATAAGACAGACACAGATAAAAGCACTACGTAATTTCTGTTAAACTTAGGTTTTAAAACAATCACACTTGCAGGAGTGATGAGTAGTGTGATTGTGATGTGGGTTGTTGAGTATTGAGATGATGTTGATAAAATGAGGCAAAATTACACTTAACCATGAGTGATAATGCTTAAGAGAGTAGACAGCAGTTAACGATACAATGCAAGTGGATTGAAAGTGTTTCCAATATGCAGAAAATAAATATGCAAAGGAAAGAACTACGAATACACACATTCCACAATGCATATGGACTTTGGAATATCACATTGTGTATATAGAGATAAGCTATAAACACGTATCTCACTTATCAATTAAAACAACACTCTTTTCCTGTTACTGCATGGAAATATCTTGATGAAAGCTACTTAAGAGAGAATATGTAGCAGTGGCAGGTGGACCCCTGTGAGTTTTAGGCCAGCTTGGTCTAAGGACAGTCAAGGCCACACAGAGAAACCCTGAAGAGAGAGAGAGAGAAAGAGAGAGAGAATATGTTTATTTTGGGTAACAGTTTCAGGGTCCAGTCACTCCGGATGGAAAAATCAGTGCTTGAAGCAGCTGATCACATTGCAACACAATCAGGAAACAGATAGGAATGAAAGGAAGCTACTAGCTCCATTTTATACATTCCGGATGTCTCTGCTTAAGAAATTGTGAAGAGGTGTTATTTTCTTTTTAAATTTATTTTTGTTCTTCTTCGCTTGCTTACAGAATTTAATCATAATGTAATATTTTAAATTTAAAATATTTTATTTATTGTACTTATGTTTTTGATACCGAAAATTATAATTTTAATTAAGTAGTGTTTTGTAATCATGTTAAGTTAACTCTTATTTTTAGATGTGCTAGTCTTTTAATTAATTGATAGTAGCATACATTAACCAGCAACAATAACATTCAAATTTGGAAAAATAAATATTGCACATAAAAAGTAAAATTTAAATGCTTCTCAAAAGAGAGTTTTCTAAATTAATGTATGTATCCACAAATAAAACAAATCACTAAGATAAGATACAGATTGTTGATAATTAACTGGAAAAATTAAAAGAGAGTTTATAGTACATTTATTCTGTCCTATAAAAGTGAATAATAATAATTGATGATGTATTATTTATAGAAAAAGTGACTATTGCTCACACTAATTATCTCAGATTTAATTAGCTCATGACATAAACGAATAAAGAGAGGTAATAGTTTGTTTCCTATTAGAGTGTCAAGTAATTTAATATTAGTAAAAATGAGTATATGTTAGAAAATACAATAATCGGACAAAATTTTTGAAAATATTTTTACATATTTGAATACACTCTTAAGCAAATATAAAAACCCAACTATTCCTGTCCTTTTTCAAGTTTTAATTTATTTTTGTGTGTGTGTGTGTGTTTGTGTATGTGTGTGTGTGTTTGTGTGTGTGTGTGTGTGTGTGTGTACATGTTGGTGACTACAGAGTTCTCAGTGACCAGAAAGCGGAGGCAGAGGCAGATTTCCAGGAGCTGGAGTTACAGTTGCTGTGAGCTCCTTAACCTGTTCTGGGAACTGAACTCTGCAGCAGTGGGCAGTTTTAACTGCTGAGCCTTCCCTCCAGCCCCAAGACACATTTCTAACACACAGCCTTACTTTTTTATCACTCAAGTTGTTTCCTAGGAAAAAACAGAGAATTTGTTTCCTCAACTCATGTGACAACATTCAAATTTTAAGGCTTTGATACAAACCAAGGTACAGTTAAATTAAAAGACTCTCAAATAAGAAAAAAATGAAACTGCAAGAAGTGCACACTCTACTAAGTTGGTAATTTCCACAGGGCTTTTCACAATTCTTTAGAATTTTGTGCCTACCTATCGAAAAAGTCTACATAGATCAGTTGATAAGGACAAAACTCAGACATTAATTTGAGTTTGGGAGAAAGCATTGTTAGCACAGATATGTCTTGGTAAAGGTCATTTATTTGTAAACACAAGTGCTTCACTGGAACAATGCATTCAGTGACTACTGTTAGGAGGTAGAGGAGCATAATTTACCACCATTTATCTCTTAACAATGGAGACACATTCTGAGAAATAGATCCTTCGACAACATGTCACTAGGCAAACATCATAGAGTATATATACACAAATCCAAATTTTATAACCTGCTACATATCTAAGCCATATGGTGAGCTCTTCTGCTCTACGCTGCAAACTCAGACAGCATATAACTAGAAAGGACACTGTAATCTAGTGATATATGGACCTAACAGAAAATATAACAAAAAATAAGGCACAGACTGTAGTAAAATAATCACATCAATACATGCTGCTTACTGTGACTGGAAGCTCCTTGCTCGGAGATTTTCTAAGCAAGGCGGTCAGGGTAAAGGCAAAGGTAAGAACATTATTATATATATGAACTCTTTTATAAACCCTTAGTTATGTTTTGTACTAGCATGAAAATACAAAAACATTTTAATCTCAAATATTTTCATCTTCATTTTTTCTCTCTGTAATTTTTAAACTTTTAAAACTGTTTTTTGTTTGTTTGTTTGTTTGTTTTTTTTTTGCTGAAAAGTAAGATATAACCACATAGAAATGTCAGCACAGACTAACTATATTTCAACATCCTTATGTTATTTTCTTCACTCCACATCTTGTCCCCCTGAAAGGGCTACTGTGGTAAAAGCACACATGAGCTGTCATAATAAGTACAGATGTGCCTTCTTGAGTATCACACAAAGGGCCTATTTGTGATGTATTAATTGTGCTACTGTGTGTATTTGCGTGTGTGTGTGTGTGTGTGTGTGTGTGTGTGTGTGTAGTTTGCATGGTATTTGATGTTTCTTTTCTTTTTCTTGTTTTGTTTATTTGTTTTGTTTGGGGGGGGTGTTTATTGAAACAGAATCTGTGTAGTCTATGCTAGGTATGTAATTCTCCTGCCTCTTTACTGCCATTACAGGCCTAGGCCACTGTACCCAGCTGCTGAAGCTGCTTTCTAGTGGAGGCTTCTTTCTTTGTTTTAATGTGCTCCCAAGGAAATGCAACTGAAACTTTTAACTAATAAGACATCTCTTCAGCCTTTATAGTTATGAATTGTATATAGCTGTAAGAAGAGTCAAACCCTGCAAAATATCTCTAGAATATCACATTGTATCTGTTTTGGTGTCCTCCTCTGTGCTTGGCAGCTCGGGGTATTGGTCCAAAGCAGTATTTTTACAAACAATTGATGTTAGCATGGAACTAAGTGAAGGGAATTCTTCAGCTCTGTGACAATATAGGACCACCTCTGACTAAAATGTATGTAAAACATGACTATGTTAAGACATTAACATTTTCCAGATAACCAGGGACTTGCCATCTTATTGCTTCGTGAATTGGAGCTTTTTCATTATATTATTTAATTACACGATTATTTCTCCCACAGGAGATAAACTTAATATCTAGAGAAACATGCACACATTGAGTATTTGACCTTGAGTCTTACAGGCTCTATTCATTGCTAATTTACTTGTGCTAGCATGCTTGTCCACATTCATTATAGCAGTTCAGGAAGGGGGTATTGTGTGTGTGTCATGTGAGTGTTCATGTATGGGTGTGTGTTCATTGCATCTTCCTCTGTGTATATGTATATGTATGTATGTGTATGTGTGAGCCACCATGTATGTGGATGCTGGGAATTGAACTCAGAACCCCTGGAAGAACAGCCAGGGCTCTTACCTCTGAGCCATCTCTCCAGCCCCCATGTAGACAAGAGAACAACTTCAAGTGATCTTCAGAAGATATCTACCTTGGATGGATAGTTACAGTTAACTTTTTTTTTCTTTTTTAAAATTGTAGACAGAATCTTTTACGAGGCTAGAACTCAGTAGGTAAATGATGCTACAGGGATCTTCCTGTTCCCTCTGTCACAATACTGAGATTATAAATTGATGCCACTACATTTGACTGTTTTACATGAATTCTTAGGATCTAACTCAAGTCCGTATGCTTTTACCATCTTTAAGTTCATGTTCTGCATGAACTTGATATTCATATCAAGTTCTGAGATATCCTAAACTTATTTTCCTGTGTTTTGCTTATGTGTACTGACTCTGGGGAGCGGCTCATGCCTCCTTTGGTTTCTTGGTCTACACTTTGAAGACATACTGTTTCCATCTCTTTGGCTTATTTTTGAATGGCTGTTTTCCCTAAGTTTTTGTGTTTATTTCTATGTTCTGAATACTAAACACTTTTAAGATACATGACTTCAATATATGCTCTTACTGTTTCGGCATTAGCTATCTTATTAAAGTTTCTTGATGCATTAGATGTATTACATTTTTAATTTTTTCCTTTTTTAATCAAAATTGGTTTTTGCCATACAATATACTCTGATTATGGATTTCCCTCCCCAAGCTCCTCTCATATGCTCCCAATCCACCTACCCAAATCCACATACTTCTTTTTCTCTTTCATTAGAATACAAACAAGCATCTAAAAAATAAGACAAATCAACCAAACTAACCAAATAAAAAAAGCCAAAGAAAAAACATGGGAAACACACATATTCTCACTGAAGAGTTTAAGTTACTCCATTTTGAAATGAAGAGCCATCTTGACCGGGAGCTGAACTCAGGTACCAGGAAATACCACATAATGTGCACTTGGCAGAAAACAGAGTTAACTCTCCTAGCAACAGCCTCCAGGAAATATTACAGAATAATACTTGATAGAAAATAGAGACAATCTCCCTGGCAACAATCAATGAGAATCAGTTGGGTTCTCCCCACTTTTCCAGATGTAGCTTAGAAGAATGGCAATTGTGATTATGTAGAAGGTCACCTGGCCCCTATGGCTTTTAACAAATTCTGTAATATCAAGGCATGAACCCCCTTGCTGGCTATCATGGAAACTCCCTGCTTGCAATTTTTCCATTTAAAAGCCCTGCTCACTCAGGGCTCAGAGTCTCACTTCTCCACTGCTGCATCAGTGAGACTGGGGCCCTGCGTTCGATCACTGTCCTAATAAAGCTCTCTTGCTCTTACATTGAGTCATCTCCTAGTAGTCTCTGAGGGTCCCATGATCCTGGCATAACAACAAACACAGAGACACACACGCACACACAGAGAAATTCTATAAAAAATACACAATACCAGAAGCAGTAATATATAAGCAAAGGACCTATAAGGGAAAAAAACAAAATCAAAACATAAAAAAAGAAAAAAAATGACTTAACAATGCATTATGAGACACAAAAAGTTCAAAAAATGAGATTGGGTTCATTTTGTGTTGACCATCTACTGCTGGGCATTGGGTTTGTCCTTAAGAGAGGTTTGTACCAACATTGAGACTCCATTGAAGAAAACATTTTTCTTCACGAGTAATTATCAATTAGAGATCATTTCTCAGCCAGTGATAGGACTTGTGTCCACTTCCCTGTCAGTGTTGGGACACCATCTGGCTTAGAAATCTGCAGGTCCTGTACATGCTGCTACAGTGTCTATGAGTTCAAATGTTTGTCTGCACTATTGTGCCTGGAAAACACTGTTTCCTTGTTGTCTTCCATTCCACTGGCTCTTACAATTTTTCGGCATCCACTTCTTCAGGGTTCACTAAGCATAAGAATGGAGAGATTTGATGGAGGCATCCCACTTAAGACTGAGTGTCCAGAAGTATCTCCTTCCTTGCATATTCTTCCACTGTGAAGTTGTTTTGTCCTTCTCTCCTGCAGGGGGAAGCTACTCTAATGACAGCCAAGCAAGACAATGATTATGAGTAAGTATAATGTCATTAGGTTTCCCCTAGGTCCCTTGCATATCTAGTCTCAGGTTCTTGTCCACTTGACCAGTGTCAGGTATGGGTTCCATTGCATGGACTAGGCCTTAAATGCAGTCAGATATTTGATGATTTTTCCCAAGAACTTCGTGTCATTTTTGCAGCAGTATGTCTTGAAGGTTGAGCACTATTTTAAATAGATTTCTAAATGGGTTGATATGTGCCTTTCTTGTCTGGTAGTGTGCAGACTATTTTCCAATACCATGAACTCTAGTCAGTAAGGGTAAAGGCTTGGGTAAGCATCAGCTTGACTTCTCCATGTTCAATGAGTTGGGTAGGTGTTGTTTTCAGCAATAAGGCCTTGCTGTTAGTTTCCAGAGAGTAACCAATAGCCTGGGTTGTTTGGGGATGTCCTTAAGGCCTCTTTTTCTTAACATTTCATTCTATATAACCCATTACCAGAGATGGAGGCTTCATTTGTTTACAAGAGGTGTCTAGTTCTGAGTTTCTCTCCCCATTATTTCCAATTCTATTTAGATTCCTTAAATACATAAATATATTTTAAGAAACTTCTACTTCATCAGGTTGCTCATTTGGCCATTCATTTTAGGAATTCTCAGTATTCCCTCCCTTACCCAACTATCTCCCCATTTTCATTTGGCCCTCTAGTTCTAGTCTCCCACAACCCATGCATATCTAACTACGTAATCTCTTTCACTTTCCTAGGGAGATTCATCTTCCCTGCTATTTCCTTACTCCAAACCTAACCTCTGTGGGTATAAAGATTGTAGCTTGTTTATCAAAGACTTAACAGATAATATTCACATATAAGCAAATATATAACAAATTTCTCATTTGGGGTCTTGATTATCTCACTTAAGACGACTTTTTATAAGTCTATCCATTTCCATGTGAATTTTATTATTTCATTTTTTAAATAACTGAGTAAATTTCTTTGTCTAAATTTGTCACATTTTTTATCCATTGTTCCATTAAAAAACATCTATTCTGTTTTCATTTTCTGGGTATTATGAACAGACCAGCAACGAAGATGGTTAAACATGTGTCTTTGTACTACAATGTAGCATATTCTGAGTATATACCAGTGAGGGCTAGAAAGATCTTGATATAAATCTATTTTCAGCTGCCTAAGGAACCACTGTACTGATTACTTTAGTGGCTGTACAATTTTTCCCTCCCACAAGAAATGGATAAGTGTGCCTTACTCTGAAACCTTAACAGCATGAGATATCATTTGTTTCATAGATATTGATCATTCCATTTGTTGAAAAATAAAATATCAAAGTAGTTTTGATTTACATTTCCCTGATGACAAAAGATCTGGTATATTTCTTTAAGTATTTCTCAGCCATTTATGCTTCATCATTTGTATACCATTTTAAATTAGGTAATTTGTTTTTTTGATGTCTAATTGTTTGAGTTTTTTTATACATTTTAGATATTAGCCTCCTGTCAGATATATAATTGGTAAATATTTTTTTCCATACTGTAGCCAAACCCTTACTCTGAATTACGGTGTTCTTTGAAGTACAAAAACTTTTTAATTTCATGAGTGCTCATTCATTGTTGGTCATTGTGCCCATGCTATCCATTTCTGTTAAGAAAGTCTTCCTGTGCCAATTAGTGAAAGAGCATTCCTGACTTTCTTTTTTTTATTTTTTAACTTTTATTAATTACACTATATTCACTTTGTATCCTCCTATAAGCCCCTCCCTTCTTCCCTCCTAATTCTGCCTTGCCTCCCCCTTCTTCATACATGTCCCTCCCCAAGTCCACTGATAGGGGAGGTCCTCCTCTCTTTCCTTCTGATCCTAGTCTATCAGATCTCATCAGGAGTGGCTGCATTGTCATCTTCTGTGACTTGATAAGGCTACTCCCCCCTCAGGGGGAAGTGATCAAAGAACAGGCCAATCAGATTATGTCAGAGGCAGTCCCTCTTCCCATTACTATGGAACCCACTTAGACACTAAACTGCCATGGACTACATCTGTGCAAGGGGTTCTAGGATATCTTCATGCCTGGTACTTGGTTGGAGTATGAGTCTCTTTGAAGACCCCTGTGTTCAAATTTTCTGGTTCTGTTGCTCTCCTTGTAAGGTTCCTGTCCTCTCCAGATCTTACTATTTTCCACTTCTTACATAAGATTCCATGCACTCTGCCCAACAGTTGGCCATAAGTCTCAGTGTCTGCTTTGATAGTCTGCAGGGCAGAGCATTTCAGAGGCCCTCTGTGGCAGGTTTCTAACTTGTTTCCTGTTTTCTTATTCTTCTGATGTTCATCCTCTTTGCCTTTCAGGATGGGGATTGGGCATTTTAGCCAGAGTCCTCCCTCTTGATTAGTTTCTCTTGGTGTACAGATTTTAGTAGGTTTATCCTTTATTATATGTCTATATGAATGACTATATACCATATGTGTTTTTCTGTTTCTGGGACAGCTCATTCAGGATGATCCTTTCCAGTGCCCACCATGTATCTGCAAATTTCATGATTTCCTTGTGTTTCATTGCTGAATAATATTCCATTGTGTAGATGTACCACAATTTCCATATCTCTCCAACATAGTTCTGGAAGTCCTTGCTAGAGCAATAAGACAATTGAAGGAGTTCAAGAGGATACAAATTTGAAAAAGAAGAAGTCAAATTATCACTATTTGCAGATGGTATGGTAGTATACATGAGTGACCCCAAAAATTCTACCAGGGAACTCCTACAGCTGATAAACACCTTCAGCAAAGTGTCTGGATACAAAATTAACTAAAAAAAAAAATCAGTAGCCCTTCTGTATACAAAAGACAATAGGGCTGAGAAAGAAATTAGGGAAACACACCCTTCACAGTAGCCAAAAATGACATAAAGTACCATGGTGTAACCCTAACCAAGCAAGTCAAAGACTTTTATGAAAAAAAATTTCAAGTCTCTGAAGAAATAATTAGAAGAATATATCAGAGGATGGAAAGATTTCCCATGCTCATGAATTGGCAGGATTAACAATGTAAGTAAAAATGGCCATCTTTCCAAAAGCAATCTACAGATTCAATGCAATTCCTATCAAATTACCAACACAATTCTTTACAGACCTTGAAAGAAAAATTCTCACCTTCATATGGAATAACAAGAAACCCAGAATTGCTAAAACAGTCCTCTATAATAAAAGATCTTCTGGAGGTATCTCCATCCCTGACTTTCTTTTGTATCAGATTCAGGGTATCTGGCCTTATGTTGAGGTCTTTGATTTATGTGGAGTTCATTTTTGTGAAGGATGCTAGGTATAAATTTATTTGCATTTTTCTACATGCAGCCACTTAGTTTGAACATATCCTTTGATGAAGCAGCTTTTTTCCCCCCACTGTATATATCTGTTTTTAATAAAATATGAAGTGTTTATACCTTTGTGAAATTATGTATTTATCTTCAATTTGATGCCATTAGTCAACATGCCTGCTTTTAGGTCATTGTCATGATTTTTTTTTTAAACTATACCTTTGTAACAGAACTTGAGATGGGGGATGGTGATATTTCTAGAAGTTTAGTTATTCTGTTTTTCCCTTTGTTTGTTTGTTGGATCTTTAGATATGTAGTGCAGATGATGCTGAAAATTGTTCTTTCTGCTTCTGTGTAGAATTGTGTTTGAATTGTGAGTGGGATTGCATTAAATCTGTAGATTGCTTGACTCTTTATGAAGTTTAGGTAGCAGAATAATTGTGGCATCATAAAAAGAATTAGACAATGTTCCTTCTGTTTTGTTTGTGTGTGTGTGTGTGTGTGTGTGTGTGTGTGTGTGTGTAATAATTTGAGGAGTATTGGCATTAATTCTTCTTGGGAAGTCTGTTAAAATTATGCTCTGAAACCATCTGGCGATGGATTTTTCTTTCTTTCTTTCTTTCTTTTTTTTTTTGAGATTACTATATTTATTTCAATAGGGGATACAGGTCTTTTTAAGTTGCTTATCTGATGTCGATTTAACATTGGTAGGTGATACAAACACACATACACACACACATATATATATATGTATATATATATATATGTGTACCAATAAAATTATCCATTTCTTTTAGAATTTTTCAATGTGATTTGGTACAACGTTTTACAGTATGTCCTTAAGATTATTTGGATATCCTTGTTAGCCATTTTTTTTCAACGCAGTTTATTCAGGAACCTTGAACAATCTTCTGACCCTGGGGAAAGCCAGCCCACAGCTTAAATAACCTTTTAATGTTATCTATTTTGTCTCTAATTTTGTTAATTTGAATTTTCATTCTCTGCTTTTTAGTTAATTTTGCTAAAATCCTACCATTTTTTTAAAATTCAACCTTTTTTCATTGATTCCTTGTACTGGTATTTGTTTGCTTGTTTGTGTTTTGTTGATTCCAGCCCTATGTTTGATTATTTTTTTGTCATTACCCTCATTCACTGTTGATGTCCAGCTTTAATCCATGATGATCAGATAGGATTTTGGATCTTCTTTGAATCTCCTTCTATCTGTTGAGATTTGTGTTGTGTCTGAGTGTGTAAATCAGTTTTTGGAGAAAGTTCTATGATGATATACTGAGAAAGCATGTTCCTTATTGTTAGCGTAAAATGTTTTGTAAATATATGTTAGGACCATTTATTTTATAAAATCAGGTAGCTCCAGCATTTCTATGTTTAGTTTTTGTATGGATGACCTGTCAAATGGGCAAAGTCAAGTATGGAACTCACCCATTCTCATTTTGTGAGGGTCAGTATTTGATTTTAGGTGTTATAGTGTTGCTTTTATAAACTTCAGGGTCCTTGAATTTGATGCATTGTTATTTATAATTGCAATATCTTCTTAATGAATTTTTCCTGTGATGAGTACAGTTTATTTATTTTATATTTATAATGTTTTTAATATCTTATGTAAAAATTCACTGTTAAATTTATTGTGCCTTACTGATATTTTGGTGAGGAATATGGCTGCTGTTTTGTCCTTGTCCAAAAAAAAAAAAAAAATTAAAAAAAGTGTCTGAGGAGAATTTGTAGAGCAGATTTCAAAACAGCTTAGTCTGGGCTGTGTCGTGCAGTTATTAGTGGCTATCCTTATAAAGATGTATGATGCAAAGAGGCAAGCTAAGAAAAAATCTATGAATCAAGTAGAAAAGGGGCACAAGAAAGTAGCATTAACCTAAATCCTGTGTTCAAAAAGACAAACAGATTAGAGATACTAAATGGAATAAAGGGAGTAGTGAACTCAGAGCAGGATCCTGCATAGCTATGCTTCTGTTTGAGAAAAGAATTGTGTGCTTATATTTTCTACCAAAAATCTGAGTGTTTTAACTGTCATGACATCCCATTATATTTCAAATAAACTATAAACCTTGACCTACAAAATCCCAATAAGTCTACTTCATCCATCTTTTCCATCATTTCCTGTCATACCTCCTCCTAATAGTGAAAGTTTACTGTTTTCTGTATTGTCAATGCAATAATATTCTTCAGTACCTTAAATAACTTTTCTGAAAATATTTGTTTTCTATCATCTGTTATATTTTTTTGGCTTCTTGTTTGCATTGCAGTACTGGGTAAACAGACGAACCAAGGGAAATACAAGTTTGAAAAATTTAAGAACAAATACAATTAACTCCACCTTCTGCACTTAGACTCTAACATCCTATAATTACATAATAGGTAGAAACTTCCCACAAAACTATGAAATATTCATTTTGAAAATCAAATTAAACAAGTAGTATTTAACCTTTTATAGTGTTTACAATGTTATACAAATTTTACGACTTTATAACTTTGACAATATTATTTTAACACTGAAAGTTTATTTGCATAATCTACATATGTATATTCTGAACTTTATCTTCCTTTAGTAACTATCTGTAGCTTAAATGTGTCTATGAAGCTGGATCTTAATAATTCATTTAGGCAGCCTTTAGCATATACAAACGAATGTTGTCTTTTTTATGATGTTTCTCTCAAAATGTGTAAACATTTGCTTGATTTAATAACAATGGCAAAGGTATAAGGAAAAACAAAGTGTCTTGGAAACTGTCAGCCTAGCACTGTGATTTATAAAACACAATCTGCAACATCTCTGCAGTGAGCTTGTGTTAAACGTCTATAAAAATGAATGTCTAGGTGGAATGCAGTACTCAATAAAATTTACATGAAAGGTGAGTTTTTGGCTAAACAATGAGAGTGAGCAAGTTCTGGAAAACCTGAAAACACTAGAGATTCATAAGTTAATTTGTATGGCTGATTAAATGCCCCGACCCGCAGGACTTCAACGTGGGTTCCTAAGGGAGGAGAGTGGAAGGAATGGGAGGGGACAAGAAGCACAAGGAAGGAAGCCAAGTCTGTTTGTCTGATCAAAGCTTCATTTATTAGAAATTTTTACCCAACTTATATAGGGAGAAGGCAGGAAAAGAGGGAAGGTAATTAGCTGCTGCAGGAAAAGAAAGAGTGCTTTCATGTGTTAAATAGGGTACCTGCAAGATACCATAGGGATGTTTTCTCAGGGATGCTCTAACAAACGGTTGTCCTCACAGTATATCACCCATGAGTTAGGGACCTAGATAACTTTCACTAAATAGCTTTAGGTCTCCACTAAATGACATTTGCTCACTATTTGGCTTTGGCCTAGTAAACACCTTTTGTCTCCACTAGATAGCTTTGACTCACTAATTGACTTAGGCTTCAGTAGATAGCTTTGGCTCCTGGCAATAAAAAAAAAAAAAAAAAAAAAAAAAAAAAAAAAAAAAAAAAAAAAGCCAAAGTGTTAAACTAGATAATGCTGATGCCCTAACAAATTTCATCTGTTGAACTGCTTATGCAAACCTGTTTCACTGTTCATGATTCTCGCTACCATAGGTGAGTACCTGAGCCTAAGTCCAGCTTTCTTCCTCTGCAAAATGAAATGGAATTGTAAAGCTGATGCTGGGGTTTGATTTTATTTTCCTTAGGTACGAGTGCTTAGCTCAGAATCTGGTTAAGTCTAGAATCTCTGTTAGTGGCCATTATAACCATAACCAGAGGTATATCACTGACTTAACTAGGCACCAGTCAATATTTTTAACATTTGAAAAACTTGGTCATGCTGAAAAACAAAAGAACAAATTGCAGTTATGAAACAATCAGTCGTGAAATGGCCAAAACATTCATTGATTTTATCCTAAGCATATCTACAGCAGTAGACCTTTGGACAGAGCTCGCATTTCGATGCAGGACAGACAGCTTGCCTCTGTTAAAACCTTTCAATAATGACCGAGTCAAACCTACTCTGAAAGAAAATTAAGACAGTTTATTTAGTCCTATAAGTAGCTACTTATTAATGAATAATAATAAGTATTATTCATATTATTTATTTATTTTAAAGTATTTATTCGTGTAAATATAAATATTTATATTTGTGTAAATATGAAGATGTATTCACAGGTTTACAAATATTTATTAGTAACCTTGAAGTTTATCACTAAACCTATCTGTCCTAGTGTTTTCTTTCCCACCATTATCTCAAAGGAATTTGAAAAGAAGGCCCATCTCAGAGTAAAATGAGGTAGTATTGATTGGCAGGTAGTTGATTAAGTTGGGAGTCTTAGGAGCAGTAAATTTTCTGATTGGTCTTTCGATGCATTGAGATTGTTCTACTGCCTTCAAGGAGGGAAGTATTCAAGGATTGGTTATTTCCTATGAAGGAATTGTTAAGTGTTAGATGCTGAATGTTTTGTGTTTTGTCTTAGCTTCCCTTTTTATCTCTGACACAGCAACTTAAGGGAAAAGGTTTCAACAGGCATGTAGCCTGAAGGTAGAGTCCATTTTGGTAAAGAATCAAAACAGCAGGAGTCAAAAGGAACTGTAACATGTCATTCACAAATGGAAAGCAGAGAGCAATGAATGCATGCCAGTTCCCAACTCTCTTCCTCTAATTTGTATGAATCAGCATTCCTTGCCCAAGGAATAGTCCTTCCCACAGTTAAGATGACTATTCCTACATCAACAAAGCAAGAAAATCCCATCCAGCTTTCCCAGAGGATGGGGAATCACCCAAGAACTTGACAGTTAACACTAGCCATCCAAACAGTTAACATCTGCCCAAAACTGGAATAAGTGTGACGGTAGTCTAAGGAAAGATGGAGATTTTTCTCTAAAACTTTCTGTTAAAGATCCCATTCTTTAATGGTACCCATTTCAACAATGAAGTGCCTTCCCAGAATACATTGTCTAGCTGACTTGTTGGCTTTGTTTTCAGCACACACTGCACAGAGGATGACAGAATAATTGCATTTCTTTTCTTTCTTTCTTTTTTATTTATTATAATTTATTCACTTTGTATTCCAGCTGTAGCCCTCTCCCTCATTTCCTCCCAACTGTACTCTCCCTGCCTCTTCTCCTCCCATGCCCCTTCCCTAGTCCACTGAGAGAAGAGGTCCTCCTCCTCTTCCCTCTGACCCTAGCCTATCAGGTATCATCAGGACTGGTTTCATTGTCTTCCTCTGTGACCTGGTAAGGCTGACCCTGCCCCCCCCCCCCTTCAGGAGAAGATGGTCAAAGAGCCAGCCACTGAGTTCATATTAGAGACCGTACCTGTTTTCCTGACTAGTGAACCCACTTGGAGACTGAGCTGCCATGGGCTACATCTGTGCAGGGGTTCAAGGTTATCTCCATGCATGGTCCTTGGTTGGAGTATCAGTCTCAAAAATGACCCCTGGGCAAAGATTTCTTTGGTTCTGTTGCTTTCCCTGAGGAGCTCCTGTTCCCTCCTGGTCTTTCTGTCTCCCCATTCTTTCATAAAATTTTCTGCAATCTGCCCAATGTTTGGCTATGAGTCTGAGCATCTGTTTTGATACCCTGCTGGGTAGAGTCTTTCAGAGGCCCTCTGTGGGAAGCTTCTGTTCTGTTTTCTGTTTTCTCCCTTTTCCAATGTCTATGTTATTTGCCTCTCTGAATGAGGATTGAACATCTTGCCCAGGGTCCTACTTCTTGCTTAGCTGCTTTAGGTGTACAGCTTTCAGTAGGTTTATCCTATATTACATATCTAATATCCACTTATAAGTGAGTACATAGCATGTGTGTCTTTCTACTTCTGGGTTACCTCACTCAGGATGATCTTTCTAGCCTGTCCATTTGCCTGCAAATTAACATGCTGGAAAAGATGTGGAGAAAGGGGAAAAAACCTCCATTGCTGGTGGGAATGTAACTTTGGAAATCAATCTGGTGTTTTCTCAGAAAATTAGGAATAGTGCTAACTCACAATCCAGCTACACTACTCGTAGGCATATATCCAAAAGATGCTCAAGTATACAACAAAGATATTTGCTCAACCATGTTCATAGCAGCTTCATTCGTAATAGCCAAATGTCCCTCAGCTGAGGAATGGGTACAGAAATTGTGGTACATTAACACAACAGAATACTACTCAGCAATTAAAAAAAAGGAAATCATGAAATAATTACATTTCTTAGTGGGGCCGGGAAGCTACACATGAATCTTTCCTGACTCTCAAACTCCAAACGACTGCCTCATAAGGATTGTTATCCTTCAAAAATATAAAATAAAAATGGTGTACTGGGAAATTTGGTTTTGAGAAAGTCAATGATTATATTAGAACAGACAAATCTGGAGCCCCAAACACCTCCTTGAACTCTCAGGGTCTGTGATTACCAGCAGATGACCTGAGAGAAAGAGAGAGAGAGAGAGAGAGAGAGAGAGAGAGAGAGAGAGAGAAAGCCATTTTCCTTGGGCAAAATTAATAGTGTTATCAGGTTTGTTTGTTTATTTGTTTGTTTCAGTTACTTCCCCTTCAGAAGGCCATTAGTAGTGGTTAGGGACACTGATTCATGCTTCAGTATTTTGCTGTCTTTCCTAAAAACCCAAGTGAGCATTACTTTCTGGAAGTCCTATGTGAGGATGTCAGAACTCCAGTCAGACACCTATGAGGTAAACAAAAGTCTTGTGACTGAGGCAGCTAGAACTGAATTAACCACCTCACTCTCCATGCCTCAGTCCAATAAAGCCCTATTAGCCCCTGAGTGAGATCCTAGTGGTAAGCATTTCCTGGAATCCTTGCCTGATATACAGAAACTCTGCTTGCCTCCATTCCTTTAAATTTTATCTACCATATTTTTTAAAATGTCCTTTTAAAAATTCTCTTTTATACACTATGAAATTCATCATTTGAGTTCCTGAGGTAAAGTTTCCCAAAGCCATTGGCATAGGGTGGGTTGATGACCTTTAATTAATTTTCAAAGACCAGAGCGACACCAAATTCTGTTTATGTGAAGTGAGAGGTCCTCCTTCACACTCTAAAACTCCCTGTTTTCCACTGGTTCAACTGAGCCCATTAATTAATGTTCCCTCACTGATGATGAGTGGCTCATGATGCTCCACCCTTTCCTCAGCATAGATACCCAGTGAATTGTTCTTAAGGGAAAGAATATATCAGGCCTCATGCCTTTTTGAGGAAATACAGGTACTTAATGAATGAGATGTTTTCTTCAGTGATCTGGTTAGCCATAGTTTCATAAGTTAACATTTATCTGTGTTCCTATAAGTTATCCAGTCTATACTTGTTCAAGTATAGAAGCTAGATTGTGTAGAATTCTGAACACAAAACAAACTAAAAAGGATCTGTGGGCACAAAGTAAAAACGGACTTGCCAAAGAGCATAAAAATAACTGAACACAGATTATGGAAGTAACAATACCGAGATGTAACATTGATCTTTGCCTTCTCAAAGCTCACATGCTCAGCTCCTTCAGCTATGAGCCTTTCTAAAGTATCATGTAATGCCTGTGTGACACTGGGAACTCATGTGAAGGCTATCAAGAAAGCAGCACAATAGTCTACTTCTTGGGGCTGCTGCCTTAGGCCTTCCTGGTGAAAGGATTCCACTAAGGCTACATTTTGATTTATTTTGGAAAACACAATTGCTTCCCAGAAGATTCTGCTCAGCATCAGAACCCCTTTATTTAGCTTTGCTCTGGACATGAATAGTATGTGATAAAATCTGAAACTCGAACATAATACAGGCAATTTAACTTTGAAGAGATCTTCCTTTGAGTTTTTGCTAAGCAAGGCAAAGCCAAATTGTTTCTAGGAAAGGGACTCTGCTCCCCTCTGAGGCAGGTTTACCAGAGGGCAATGAATCTATTTACCTCAATCAATATGCACTGATTTATAGTTGATGTTTTTGTCTTTATATATTATGTCCTCCTAGGGAGAACTTTTGATTTCTTGCTTAAATTTACTGGGTTGCTCCAGAAGGACATAAGAGCTTTACAGCAAGAAAAGTGCTGATTTAACTCTCCGAGGAATCCTGTTAATATTAAGTCTGTGGCTTCTTCTCTCTGGCCAGTCACCTTTCTGATTTAATGCATGCCAGTGTGCAAACACCTTAGCCAAATCAACACTTAGGTTCATCAAAACCATTACCAAAGGTCTTTAGGATCTCAGTTACTCTAATCCTTCTTAATTCTTCCACCATCCTTTACGATGTCTGACACACACAAAAATGCCTCCAGCTAGTTCTTAATAAGGTGTGCATTTGCCACTACCCCTCCTTGCTCTGCATAGATATTTTCAGAGTTAATCAAGCATACATTCACTGAACCGATTTCAGTTTCGCTGTGATGGGTCAGTGGGCAGATTTGTGACTACATTAACAATTGTGTATGTGTCTGCTTGTATGTATATATCATTCTTAATTACATTTATTAGTTACTTTTACCTTTGCCAAAGCTCACATAAACAATGTAAGTGTGGAAGGTTTTATATTGTCCTACAGTTCAAGCATACAGTTTATTACAGCAGAGATGACATGGAGACAGGAGGCTGCAGGAACTGGTAACATGGCATCCACAGTCAGAAAGCAAAGAGAGATGAATGCTGGTACTCAGCTACTTTCATTGCTCTCATTCAGTCTAGTACTCCAGACCATGGAATCCCTGCCCACATTTAGGCTGTTCTTTCCTCCTCCATTTACCTAATCTAGAAACTCTTTTGTAGCAGACATATCCAGATAATTGTCTCTCGATGACTCTAGGTTTTATCAAATTGATGATAATAACTTTCACAATGTATGTTGTCATATACTTTATATTACTCTAGGCATATTGAATCAACATAAACACTTATTATAAATTAAATATATATTCATGTGCTTTGTATATTAAATAGAAATATGTGTGCCAAATAATTACATAATAATGTTTCTAAAGACTCATTCATTTGAGAAAAATTCATTTAATTTAGAATGAGCATATCTCTCAATTTATTGTTATCTTTACCTATTTCAATGATTTGCAAATTTAGAGGTCTGCAGCATGCAGCAGGGTAAACAAGTACATTTTTATCTTGCATTATACTTTGGGCATGATTCTTAGTCGTCATGACCTTGGGTGTGTTGCTTGGTGCTCACGAGCTTAACCCTCCTCCATAGGAGCCAGGGATAAGGTGCACATTTTGGAAGTTCACTATGAAGAGGCCCTCTTGTAAGATACAAGGACAGCATCTCAACCACGGCAGGGATTTGAAATTGGTTTTCCCCTACTGCAGTGATAGCAGTTTGAGCTTGCAGAAAGGCTGGGGCAGCAGGGATTGGGAGGTTCCTTAAGGATAATCCAGGAGAAAACTTTGTCTTTTATGCTGTAATAATGCCGACATATGTCAATGTTTATATGTGTACAATATATTTATCTCTTGTTTGCTTTATCATATTCTTCTGTAAAATAAACCATCATTTGAAAAAAATAATTCATAATATTATATTTTATAAATCCAAGAATGTAAATCTTAGATCAGAGGAATTTAAGGTTCTGAGATAAATGACTGAATCAAGTTCAGAAAACTAGCCCAGGGCAAATCCAGGAACTGTTTACAAATGTTAAGAAATGCCAAAAGAGGTTTGTTTTGGGCAAGAGCTGTGTAAATTACAGGGCACACATGACAGGATTTCCACTTTGTAACTTTGCCATGAAATTCAATGACACTGCCACTAGTAGGCTGTTAACAGGATTCTCATAGGCTGTTTATGACAATCCATTAATAAATTATTTTCATTATCGAAAAAAAAAAGAGTCTTTCCTCAGCGGGCCCAATGGCCCTCATCTACATCTAGGCAGAGAGCAGAGGAATGGAGGTGGAAGGTGCTTTGAAAGTTGATGAACTTTATAAATCATAGATATTATTCTTAAACAGATTGCTAAGATTTTAATGGCCCACTTAGAATTGCGAAATCTCAGCACAGGCAGATGTCTATGTGCTGACTCAGTCTACTGAGGAAGTCTCTTCTTGGTTCTTCCACTCTGCATCCCTGCCAACTCTTTTTCTGAACATGCAGAATGTGTGTCTACCACCTCCTTCACCAGTTCAAAAGAAGAAGGGGACGGAAAGAAATGGACCAATCTCAAAGACTCTAGGGCTTGTCTTTCTTTTAAGGTTGGAGAGTCAGACTTCAAAGAGAGCTCAGGAATGGCCTCCCTGAGCAAGATTTAAAATTTCATTCAGAGGAGGAACAGATGGCCCAGTCAATGATACTTCATAACCATGAGGAGCTGATAATGATCTCTAATGATAATCAATAATAATAATCAGGGTGTAGTGCTATGAGCTTATAAATCCAACACAGAAGAGGTCCCGTGGGCCTGTTGGCTGCCAGAGAAGCTGACTTGGTGACTTCCAGAACAAAGAGAGACCTTCTCTTAAAAAATGTAAACAGTGCTGAAAGATATTGGCACTTATCTGCTGGCCTGTACCCACACACACACAACACAAACACACGTGCCCATGTGTACAAACACACATCACCTTAGTTCCGTAAATAACTCTCCAGCTAAATTACATGCTCTCCTCCCATTTTCTTATCTGTCCTTCTTGAGCATCTTTGAGAACTTGAACCACTGACTATTGTAGTGGAGGAACAACTAATATTCATCATGCTCCTATTGGTTTGACCCAGTCAGTTTATTCTGGTAGAAGTAGAAAAGGGTAGAGACTGTACTGGAGAGATACTCTGAGTACTCATGACCCCATTGTAGCCATTAGTTTCAATGTATTTTTTAAGTACATAAAAAAAATAGGCACTGCTACTATTGAATAAATGAAATGTATTGCCAGAATTTCAAGAATTATACACACATGTACAGTGTGTGTAAGTGTGTGTGTGAGAGTGTGTGTGTAAAACAAAAATAATTAAAGAAGAGTTCATAAATTTGAGAGGGAGTAAGAACATAGATGAGGTGGAAAAAGAGAAAGGGTAGAAATGATACAAATAAAGGATCTAGGAATAAAATTCTAAAAGAAATTAAGCAGCTCAGTCTCCATGTGGGTTCCCTAGTAAGGGAAGCAGGGCTGTCTCTGACAGGAACTTGGTTGCCTGCCCAACCCTGACTAGGCAACCTAGCCTGCTCACAGAGCAAGAGGATCCATGCAGTCCTGATGAGACCTGATAGGCTAGGGTCAGAAAGTAGGGGAGAAAGACTTCTATCAGTGGACTGGGGGAGAGGAAGAGGGAGGGAGGGTAGGACTGGGAGGAGCAGAGGGAAGAGGCTACAATCAGGATACAGAGTGAATAAATTGTAAAATAGTAATAATAATAATAAAGAAAATGAAAAATTAAGAAACAATAAAATAAACTAGAAATGCTTTAAAATTTATTTATATACAGCTCACATAAAATAAAAAGAATGTCCCTTTAAACAACATTTCATTATTTTAATATATAAGCAGATATGTAAAACCATCTTCAACCATGATATATTCGTAAGAATTTTATGAGAAATCATAGCTCTCTCTACACATATTTCTCGGTGGTTACTTTGCTTGTTATTGTTACCTTGCATCAGAACTTTCTAAGAATTAGAATTTTCTAAGAATAAACTGCTTATTGTGACCCTTCATGATAGGATTCCAGGTGCTCCATAGTCTGAGTATGAGGAGTCCAAATTCTGACATCCACAATTGACAGCAGTAGCAACACATATGATCATAAAAGGCTAGTCATGCACTAAGTATTGTTCCAACTTTTCACATTTTCCTTCCACTTGGGTAGCCACTAATGTGGTGGCTTTCCATGTCCAGAATGTCAGTCATACACAGATTGCTAAATTACATGACAATGATTTCTATAGTTATCTTCAAAGACACATCCAGAAGTGGGTTTTACCAATTTTCCCTCATTCCAATCAAGTTGGAACCACAGTTAATCATTGCACTCTTAAACACTGATACACGTCATAGGAAAATAAAAGGAGGTATTTGGTTCAAAGTCTTTGGGAAGATTATTGTCAAAATCAAAGCAGGTTATTTCGACTTTATTTTCTGGTGTCACTTGTAGTCTAGAACAGAGGTCATGACTATTCCATATAGTAAGCAGTGTAGATGCATTGGATAAGTTGAGTAATGTGTCAAATTTTAATAGTAAAATGCTAACGTTTCATCTAGAAAAACACTATACAAGTGGGTACAAATCACACTTGCCTCATTTCTTCACATGTTCCACATTTATTATTTCTGTCCCTAAGGTTCTAATGTTTAGACATACCAGGTAGGAGGCTTTCACTAGATCAGTGTGCTTATTAATATCATAGAAGAGGTTTTACACCCAAATATCCCGGAAGCACTATTCAATGTTTCTACCTTGAGATATTTCTAAATTGCTTGTCTTTTCTACCTATGTTGTTAGTGCATTTTATGCCACAGCTCTCTAGATAAGAGTATGAAATATAAGTCTCTGTGTTGTTATATTGCTTTCTTTGTTTGGTGTTACCTCTTGGTTTGGTGTTACCCAATAAATGCAACACAGGAGTAAATGGGCACGTGCATGATAGATTCTCGTCTTATTAGACTTAATCATGAATTTTATGTTTTCTAAAAGCCACTTTCAACTACCTTGAATTCACTGACTTCAACACTGAAATAATGTAAGTTATGTGGAAATGCTTTGCTCACCTGAATTTAATAGGAAACATCTGGGAAGAATTACACATGCAGTGATAACACTCTAAACCTGAATTTGTGCAATAGACATGAATGATTCTGTGGCCTTTGTGGTTATGGTGACCCACAACATTTAAAAATAAAAATTGTTTAAAATTCCAGTCATTTTTTTTATTTAATTGTTTAGAACTTATGTAAGATAGGACTGGTCTATGGCTTAATTGGTGGAATGATTACTGTTCAATAATGAAGATGGAGTTTTGATTCTTAGCATTCTATTATTTGTAATGTTACCCCAGAACTTGGGAGGCAAAGTCAGGAAGACCCCTGTAATTCACTGATCAGCCAGAATGGTCAAATCTGTGAGCTCTAAGTTCAAGTGAGAGTCTGCATCTCAAAGACAAAACAAAACAAAACAAACAAAGAACCAGCAAAGGAAACAGAAACAGGTGGAGATCAACTGAGGACACTCAACTCTGACCTGTAGCCTTCAGAAACACCTGTATAGGTAAATTCACAGAGAAACCCACATAGATATTCGCATACATATCAACATATACACATACACACAGAACTAAGGGTATAATAAAAATAGCTAATAGGATCTGAGTTTTAAATTTTGAAAATCACTTTTTCTGAGAATTCAATAAGGACAGATTTATCTTGTAGGAGATTCAGGATCAGTCCAAATTGAATATGTTAAATTTCAACAAGTTTATACAAATGATGTTCCAAATTCCAGAAACTATAACTTATTTTGGATTTATTAAGCCAAGGATAAGAAGAATGTCTTCTTTATTATTGCAAAGCAATCTATAAACATCTTCCATTGATGAATATGATTAAAAACAACAAACTAAATGAGCAATGATAAAAAAGGGAATCATCTGAAGAAGGCTTTGGGACACAGAAAATATGCTATGTGGCAAGTCAACTATCTCTGGTTTAAAAGGGGAAATGAAGGAAGCCTCCTTAAGCTGGGTCATTCTGTACCATGTCTCTCAGACCAAAAGTTTCCTGTATTTGGCTTTTGTTCTCCATTTGGGTGATTAACTGTAAAGTGTCAGACCACAACAGGAAGAAGCATTGTTCTATCCACCCTGACACTCACTGAATGCTGAGTTATGAACCAATGCTCATGTGCTCTGGAGGTAGGAACAGAGAAGAGTATTTTACTACGGCCTCTACTTTAAAAATCTTGTGACTAGAATATTTATCCATAGTGGTTATGGGCCAAATATATTCTCTATTTTTACACACAAAAAGCAGAACCAAAGGGCAGACATTCAAGAAATTTTCACTTAATAAATAAATGACTGAAATTTACACTGCAGAAACCTTGAATTTCAACATTAAGAAATTCAATTTCTTTAACCCATTATGTTAGTTACCTTTTTGTTACCGTGTCAAAATACCAATCAAAAGCAACACAAGTAAAGAAAGATGAGTTCTGGCTCACACTTTTGGGAATATAGTTTGTTACGGTGGTGAAGTCACAGTAGCAGGAGCGTGAGGCACCTTGGGCCACATTGCGTCCATGTTAGCAGGCATAGGAGAAGAATGCTGGCATCCATTATCGTTTTATTTAGTCCTAGACTCAAGTCCGTTCAATGGTGCAACACACATTTGGGATGTGTGCTCTCTCTTCATGTAAACCTTAATGGAAACACCCTCATAGATAGATCCACAGTGGTATTTTCATGGTAAAGCTATATGCCATCAAGTTGACAGTCCAGATTCAAAAAATCACAGTGATAATAGCTGAAAACATTTAAAAACAGAAAAATTAGGCAAAACATGGTTGGGAATATGAGATATATTTATAGCACATGTGTCTATTTATCTATATTTATACATACATACGTACATACATACTCACATGAATGTGCACACATAAGTTGCATCTGTCCTTTACAATAATCATGTTCTCTTAGTAATACTGCAAAACAATTGAGAATTCTAGGTGCACCTGCATCAGACCCAGTACAATAACTAAATGTGATTGACAGGTGGATAAAATGTTGACAACTGTGATGGCTAAAGGCAATTGCCACTTAAGGAAACCTAGAAGCATCAAAGGGGCTGCTCTCAACATGACTGTAGGGGATTCTCTTGATTGCATTAATTGATGTGAGAAGATTCCTCTTAACTATGGGTGGGAGCCAAGCTTCATGGAGCACAACTTTAATCCAAGCACTCAGGAAGGCAGAGGCAGGCTGATCAATGTGAGTTCTATCTAGGTCAGCCTGGTCTACAAAGTGAGTCCAGGACAGACAAGGCTACACAGAGAATCCCTGTCTCAAACAAACAAACAAACAAACAAACAAACAAACAAAAAATTGTAGGTGGGACCTGAGCTATGCAATCGAGGAGTGAACTGAACAAACATTCATGTTTCTTCTCTTCTGTCTGGGGAAGTAAGGGGCTCCTTAGCCACCTGCCAGGATGAAGTGATAAAGTTACTTCCTGGCCATGATCAAGTCTCCCTTAGGCTGCTTTTGCTACATGGCTTGTATTGTTGTTATTTTGTTTGTTTGTTTGTTTTTGTTTTGCTTTGGTATGATTGTTTTTTGCCCCAGTTGTTCTCTTTTGGAAGATGAGTGCTTACTCTCTGCCATCACAGTGTGGAAATGTGTATCGTTGATTTTGTAGGACTGGCTTTTAAAGGGTTGGGACAGTTGATAGCTGAGAACTTTTAGATTTGGATTGAAAGCATTTTATATTATAAGATGGCCTTAATCCTATGGAAATGTTTGATGATCTGATGTGACTCAAGTGACAAATACATTAGGATTTATAATGATTATTGCTAATTGTCAATGTAATAAATGCTAGGGAATCACCTGAGAGATAGAGCTCCTGACATACCTGTTGGAAATTCTCTTAATTGTATCAATTGATGTAGGAAGACTAGTCTTGTGTTGTGTGTGTGTGTGTGTTTCTTTTTATTATTATTATTATTATTAGTTACATTTTATTAACTCTGTATCCCAGCTGTATCCTGTTCCCTTATTCCCTCCCAATCCCACCCTCCGTTCTTCACCTTCTCCCTGCCACTTTCCAAGTCCACGGATTGGGGAGGACCTCCTACCCTTTCGGGAAGACTAGTCTTAATTATTGGTTGTCTCTGGGTGGGTATGCATGAGGATGTGAGTTGAACACTGGCATGCATTTATTCATTGTTCTTTTCTTCTGACTGTAGAGGTATTGGGACCAGCTGCCTCAGGCTCCTGCTATTGGGATTTTCCTACCCCATAGAGTATAACCTGAAACTGTGATTCAAAAGAAATACTTTCTCTGTAAGTTGCTTTTGTCAGAGTATTTTAATATAGCAATAAGAAAGAAAACTAATACACCAGCTCAGCTCTTCCTTGCATAAGAGATGTTTTATTTTTTGGTTTCAAACTAGATTTCATTGACTATCACTGGGATACAAGATCAAGGAGAATGATTTTGAGTGGAAAGGAGAAAGTAAGCTATAGTGAAAAGATAAGAAAAAGATGATCCTGCTATATTTAACCTTTGTTATTTCCTGGAAAACAATATATTTAATCCCTTTGCAACTATTTCACAGCACTAGCCTTTACCATCTCTATCCCCTTAAGCATGAAATTGTTTCTATTTGTTGCTAGCACAAACATATAAAGACACACACATACTCTGTCTGATAAAGAAAAATATATTTTAAATCCGATTTTCTGCTTGTTTGTGATATTTCTTTTTTATTTATATATTTTTTCTCATTTTATATTATTATCATTTATTCAATTTGTATCTAGGCTGTGGCTCCCTCTCTTGTCTCCTTCCAATCTCACCCCTCCTCCCTCTTCTCCCCCTATGCCCCTCCCCTAGTCCACTGATAGAAGAGGTCTTCCTCCCCTTTTATTTGAGCTTAGTCTATCAGGTCTTATCAGGACTGGCTGTGAAGTCTTCCTCTGAGGACTGGCAAGGCTGCACCCGGCACTGGGTCGTGATAGACAGCCAGCCACTGAGTTCATGTCAGAGAAAGTCCCTGCTCCCCTTATTAGGGCTCTCACTTGGTGACTGAGTCTGTGGGCTACATCTGAGCTGGCGTTTTAGGTGTTCTCCATGCATTGCCCTTGGTTGGGGTATCATTCTCTTCGTACCCGAGAGTTCAGTTTATGGCTCTGTTGGTCTCCTTTTGGAGATTTCAAAATGTTTGACCCTAAATGGGATGCATATACTACACCCTTTCTTCAAAAGCTCAGGGATCATTTCAGAAGACTGACAGCCAATCCTCACTATTCCTAAAGGTACTCTGTAATCTCATCATAGACACTGATTAACTATATTAAACCCCTGTTCCTTGGGATAATTTTGTCGTCTAAATATGTTACTTGGTCTATATATATATAATTTAAAAAATGACTCTGGTGGATCTTATTTTCTTTATCTCATAAAAGAAAAAATTAAGTTCAAACCTATAAAGTGATTTTTCTGAAGCAGATTTGCCATCAAGCACCTGAGGTAAGATTAAAGCAACATAAAACTGAATGAAAATCTAGAGCCAGTGTATTTAGTACCTATAATATACTCTCCAGGCCACTAATGTCTGTACCTTGTGGGTAGTCTGCATGGGAGCATATCAGAAAACCACTCTGCTACCTTGTGCTACTTCACCCAGAAATAGGCAAGTGGGATCACTGATACTGAGGAGCACTATGGGCATGCCATCATGCTGAGCAAAAAAAACAAATATTTTGCAATATTTTGAGAAGGTGTTCTAGAAGGATAGTTACAAATATTCTACCATAACATTTGAAGACTTCAGAGGCTGGTGAGATAGCTCAAAAAGCAAAGGGCTTACCTTGAAAGCACAAGGCCCAGAGTAAAGCACAGAGTTTAATCCACTTAACCCATATGAAAATAAAGCCAGGCATAGTGACACACACACTTGTAATTTCAGCAGTTGGGTGACAGAGATCTAGATATCTGGGACTTGTTGGCAAGCCAGGATAGCAATTTGGCAGACTCTAGACCAGAAAGGCTGTCTCACAAAACAAAGTGACTAGCACCTGAGGAATGACAAGTGAGAGTGTTCCATGGCCACCACAGGTACATGGATACCAACACACAATTGGAGAATTCAAGACTGTAACAACCAGGACACCCTTTGTATCTTTTAGACATTATAGTGTCTTCTAGACATGACAAAGAAGATATTCTGATGAAATCTCAACAATATGGTTGCCTCCGAATTCCACTAACTACAGCTAGCAAAAACCAGGCAACTTTCTGAGCCACATGAGGCAATTATGAGATGTGACTAAACTAAGGCAGCCCCATATTCTACACTGGGACTAAAACAAAAACATAACATAACTCACTTTTTAAAGAAACCAAAACTTCCAGTGTAGGTAGGTTAACTATTAGTTTCTTTTCTAATCAAAGGAAGTTTTTTTTTTTTTTTTTTTTTTTTTTTTTTTTTTTTTTTTTTTTTTTTTTTTTATGACCCACAAGTGCCAGGGCTTGAAGCAGCCATAAGAAATATCACAAATGGGAGGGGACAAGAGCTTTATTGTTACTTTCTGCATGTATCTTTCTAGACTCATTCTGTGAAGTCTATGTTAATATGCTCACATCAGGAAGTCTTTGCTTATCTTAGAAATCAATTAATGTTTATGAAATCATTTCCTTTACTTCTCAGTAATAATATATCTCGAAATCCCTGTAGATAACCATGATGTATTGAAAGACCCCCGCCTCACTCTAAGCTGAACAAAGCTAACGCCATTTTGTAATATGCTCTGAAGGCCTAGCTGGGAAACTGGAAAATTACTGAGAAAACCTAGCTGTGCTGGCTGTGCCGCTCTCATGAGATATCTGCGGTCAGGCTGCGCCAGTGAGCTAAAAACAATTTGTGTTGACCACCCTTAGGATCTATGGGACTGTTCCAGTTGAGATAGGAGTCCTGGGAAAAACACCAGGTGGCGGCCTTGATCAGGGTCATCCTGACTATTTTGACTATGTTCCTGGGATCCTAGGGTCCCTGCCAAGTTCTGACTCAAGTTATGGCTCCATCTAAATGTACCAATCAGCTCCCTGTAACTATGCTTCTCGCTTTTGGAACCATGCTTCTGCTCAAAAACCCTATAAAAAGCCCTAGCTTTCCCCCAGAGGGCGCGCAGGTCCTGAGAGACTCTGTCGCCCCCGGGTACCCAAGTGCCAAATAAAGCCTCTTGCTGTTTGCATCTGAATAACTGGTCTCGTTGATCCGTGGGAGGGGATCTCTCTGAAGGAAGACACCCCCCGGGGGTCTTTCATTATGTGTTAGCACAGCTTTTGAACAGTAGGCTTTTCAACCGTAGTTGAAACTTCTACCTTACTTCTTATTCTTGCCTGTGTAGATCCTCAGAGTTTGCAGACATGGAAAATTGCTATGATCTCAGATATTTTCTAACGAGTCCTATGCATGTATTTGTGTCTATATAACTGCAGTATTTCTGA
Organism: Rhombomys opimus; assembly: GCA_010120015.1. NCBI lineage: Eukaryota > Metazoa > Chordata > Mammalia > Rodentia > Muridae > Rhombomys > Rhombomys opimus. Next base: position 511,518 of record REGO01000734.1, on the reverse strand, counting down.
GATTTTCAGACACCAATATCTCATTCTGCATATTCTCACAAGTCTTTTAGGTATCTTAGTATTTGTTTAAATAGTTTTACACTGCCTGAGGCAATTTTCCTTTATTTTATCCAACAATATCTCATGGAAAAGGCTGCTCTAATTAGGTGAGCCTCAAGCTATCACAATTTAAGATATTTTAAACCCAAGGTTTCTCTAGGATCTCTTAGCCTCAGATGACAATTCTTTGGAAATAGGTTTGGATGAACAGACATCCCATCTATTCTTTCCATGGCTTTTTGAACACACATTCTCATCATGACTATTGATCCTACATTTTCAAGGTTATATAAAGTTGGCCATAGGAGATGAAAGCAGATCAAGTTAAAATATGACAAACATCCATGTTTTCTGAGATGCACTGTAGCATCTATGTACATTCTTTACCATGCTTATCTGCACATAAATAAAATTCAAATATGTATATGGACTAAAAAATGATTTGCTTAAATACCAAGAACTGTTTTCTCTGAAAAAATTTGTATTTTTTTCCTTGACGCCTTTCTGTATGTCCCTGATTTTTATTTATTTATTTATAGTAATCTATGCTTTAAGAAGATCATTTGGAGACCTGTCATTGAGCTGTGGCATATTTATAGGCATTGTACTTGGCCCATCTACTTTGGGAGAATGCCATATCAGGAAAGACAAATCACAATCCTAGATCATCCTTTAAAGGCAGAGCGCATCAACACACTAGAATCCTAATGTATGCTTTCTTAAAGCCTTAGAACCTTCTAGCAGCTGGCAGAGAAAACTCAGACTACAGCAAAGAATTGCTGTAAGCTGTTTGGCCAGCACATTCTAGGTGATATATTATTACAAATCTCTGGCACAGCTGTTAACACCAACTCAGTACTATCTAATATCATGGAGGCTCACTTTAGCTGTCCTCCATGAAATAATCCATCCAACATGTCTATGACACTGCCTTGAACAAGCATGAGTCTTGGCTGGTTACTCTTGTGCCCCCAATTCCACTGACAATGTAGCAAAAGCAAAATGCTATATTGTGTCATATTGCCTTTAAAACGGCAAAAGACGGCAACAAGAGTCTCTTCAGTGTTGCTTTACACTAAGTCTAATGAACTAAGTCAAGTACATTTGAAAAAAGGGAGAATGTTAGGCATTTGTTAGACAAATGACAGTCATTGTCTCCCTGGTATTTCAGTCTTAATGAGTTGAATGTAAAAAAGGATCATTTCTCTTCTCTTAGATAAAATCTGGCCCACAAATACCTCCAAGGCATCTAGCAGTATCTGCATTGGCTTCTGTATTTCAGTATTTTTTCCTTTAATCTTTTTTTTTTTTTACAAATCTGTTTATTCATGCTGTTATCAATCCACATGGATCTATATGAAAAACACATATTCTAAAGGAAAAGATTTACAGACAAATTAAGAAGTGTTTTTCTTTAAATGGAAAAATAATCTTCTAAGTAGACATATTTTGACTAGATTGTTCATTTAATTAATCACCAGTAGAACGTTTAAGAAGAAAAAAGAGGCCACTATTAATAGTAACATTAGAACATAGATAAAGCTGGACTGTCCACTCGGAACTGTGCACCCTGTGTCTGTTTCTATGTCTATGTCCCCAACCTTAACTGAAAATATACATTAGATAGATTCTCTATTGTATCTTGTGTTTGTGACTGCAGCCACAGTCACAAACTGATGTCAAACTTGATGTCAAAAGACAACCTTTGCCCTAATCTTCCATCTCATTTGAGATAGTCTCTTTTTGTGCCAGAGCTTCATATATCCCATGCCACCTGGCCTGTCTCTATCTGCCATTGTGACCCACAAGTGCTGGGATCATAAATGTGTACGAGTATGCCTTGCTTTATGTGATTTGTGGACTCTTAACCCAACTGCTCTACCCGTTGAACCATTTTCCCAGTATCTGTACTATCTTCTCTTTCTGCTGTGAAAGTAGCTATAACTAAAATTTGAAAATTTTTGTGATTATCATTTCTTCAACTCTCAAGAGCTTTTTAAACATTATTTATTATTTTATTATTATTATTATTATTATTGTATGTGTGTGGATACTCATAATGTGTTTGCTTGGTCATGTATGCTATGATACACATTCGAGGCCAAATGAACTATTTTTTTTCCATTTATGTGCGTTTTGGGGATCAAATTCAAGTCCACGCACTTTGGAGTGCTCACAGCTTTACTAAGCGAGTCTTCTTCTGGCCTTCCTCTGGTATCTTTGAAGCCTGGCTCCTCTTTTAAGTCAGACTGAATGTGGGTCATTGAAATCTCTAGTGATAAGCATCTGACTCTGCCAGCTTCTAACTGCAGTCTTACATTTCCAGCCTGTATATTGCATATCCATTCTTTTATCTTATGTTTTACTTCAGCTTTCTTTGATCAGCTATTTCAACTAGAGACTCACAAGGATTGTCTGTTTAGAGTTCTCTTGGGCATGTTTTCTTATGTATCTCTTGACTTCCTGCCCAACTTTTTAGAATAGGGCCTGCCCCTTCTCTGTGATAAGCCGGGTTTGCTCATAGTAGTGCACAGAGCAGAGGCTCCCTCCTCAGGCTCAGTCAACAATGTTTTGATAGCCCTACATGATCTCCTTAGGTATTTTCAAAGAAAGTACCTGTGCTTCACATTCATAAACAACATCTAGGGATTGAATCTTTAAGTCATTCTTTAATCAGAGATATGGTAATCTTAGAAGTCAAAAAGGACAACGGCTTCTCTGGAATAAAGGCAATAAAGCTATTCATTTCAGTGGCCAGGTAGTTCTTGTCACTGTGACTCCCTGCCTTCATTACTGGATCTCTGAGTATGATTCACAAATACCAAAGTCTGCTGAATCTTGCATATACTCTGGGCTGTCTATTTTTTAAACTGAACATGGAACATACCAGCCATTTTCAGTGTGTAACTATCTTAGTTAGGGTTACAATTGCTATAATGAAATACCATGGTTACTATTGCTGTGCTGAAACACCATGATCAAAAGCAACTTGAGGATGAAAGCGTTTATGTCCCTCACAGTTCCATAAAATAGTTCATCATCAGGAATGTAAACAGTGAAGGAACCTGAAGCTTATGGTGAAACCAAGAAAAATGCTACTTACTGGATTGCTTCTTTTCTCTTGCCCAGCCTGTTTTCTTATAGAAAGAAGCCCAGGTATAGCACTGCATACAGTGGGCTAGTTATTAATTATAAAAGTGCCGATCTTATGGATGCATTTCCTCAACTGAGATTTCCACATTCAGGTAACTTTAGCTTAGGTCAGGTTGACATAAAATTAGCCAGCACTGTACATGGATCTGGTGATACACTATTATGAAAATATGTATTACACTCTAAGCAACTGGAACTTTTTTTGGCCTTTACAGACAGAGTTAAAAAATTAAACTATCAGATGTCCCACAATGGAAGAATGGATACAGAAATTGTGGTACATCTACACAATGGAATATTACTCAGCAATAGAAAACAAGGAAATCATGAAATTTGCAGGTAAATGGTGGGATCATCCTGAGTGAGCTATCCCAGAAGCAGAAAGATGACACACATGCTACATACTCACTCGTATAGACATATAATATAGGATAAACCTACTAAAATCTGTACACCTAAAGAAACTAATCAAGAGGGAGGACTCTTGCTAAAATGCTAAATCCCTATCCAGAAAGGCAAAGAGGATGACATCAGAAGAAGGAGAAAAGAGGGAACAAGTCAGGAGCCTGACACAGAGGACCTCTGAAAGGCTCTGACTTGCACACTACCAAAGCATATGCAGAGACTTATGGGCAACCTTTGGGCAGAGTGCAGGGAATCTTAGGCAAGAAGTGGGAAATAGTAAGATCTGGAGAGGACAGGAACTCCACAAGGAGAGGAACAAAACCAAAAAATCTGTGCACAGGGGTCTTTCCTGAGACTGATACTCCAACCAAGGGCCATGCATGGAGGTAACCTAGAACCCCTGGACAGATGTAGCCTACGGCAGTTCAGTGTCTAAGTGGGTTCTATAGTAATAGGAATAGGGACTGTCTCTGACATGAACTGATTGGCTTTCTCTTTAATCACCTCCCCCTGAGAGGGGAGCAAACTTACCAGGCCACAGAGGAAGACAATGCAGCCACTCCTGATGAGACCTGACAGACTAGTATCAGAAGGAAGGAAATGAAGACCTCCCCTACCAGTGGACTTGGGGAGGGGCATGCGTGCAGAATGGGGAGGAAGGGGGTATTGGGACATGAGGAAGGAGGGAACCACAGGGGTGATACAAAGTCAGTAAAGTGTAATTAATAAAGAATTAAAAAAAAATAAACTGTCCTGTAATCACATAAGAATAATACTCTACTTTGTACTGGGCTTCTTTGTTTAATCTGCTTTGAAGAGAACAATATAATAACTAATCTTACTTGCCTTGAATTTCCCACATAACTAACATTTACAAAAGAAAATAATGCAGTTTAATCTTAAGTTATGTACTCTTCTATGTCCCTTAGTCAGAAAACAATGCATGTTTTCTATGTATTGTGTTATATGTATGTGTGTTATAAATTTGGTAAATGGCAAATAATTTGAACACATATCCACCACAAAAACTCATAGCAGCATACAGATATTACTTGACAGGGTTGTTTTAATTATTATCTGGGTCATTTAGGTTCAGTCAGAATTTTAACATTTCAACCTTTGTAAAACTCTGTTAAAGGTTTCTGTGAAATATCTTTGTAATTTTTCCATGATTCCATCAGATGAAAGCAGAACAAAATCTTACAGTATAAGAAGCTCAGTGTTGGATATTTGAGATTCACTTACCATCCTCTGGCTTCCAAACAGTAGAAAATCGGATTCTCCAATTCAACCATCTACCAGCAGCTTCTCTGCTGACTCAGGCTGGCTCTACTCTCTCCCTGTTACTTGGTAGTCATCTCAGGCTATTCAGATCTACAAAATTCTGTCTCCACTTCAGTGAGCTTCACCTTCACCAGTAACCTCTCTTAGATTCCCTTTGAGTCATGGTCATGCCACATGGTGCAAAACTTCAACTTCTTGCCATGACTCCTTCAGTCTGATATTTCTACTGCAACTGAAGTTACAGCATCATTAATGCCCTCTCTTTAGTGAATCTAATCAAGCCACATAGTATCAAGCCTCAGCTGCTCTCCATGACCGCTCTAGGCCTTCAAATCCAATACCTACTTTGTGACTCTTACTTATTACAAAGTTCATCTGACAGCAGGAGAGGAAACCTTGACTGCCCCTAGGATACAACTTCTGTCTACTAACAGAGGAAATATTTCCCAAGAAGATTTTGACACAATGATGCCAGCTCCACTTTAATCTTAAATGACTCTTTAGCCACAGTTGAACTGTGTTGAATGTACCACCAAAGCAATGGTTTCACTTTAGTGCTTTTTGTGTGTCGTTAATCACATGAGCTCCTTGTTTTTAATTGTTGAGTAGTATTCCATTGTGAAAATGTACCACAATTTCTGTACCCATTCCTCAGTTGAGGGACATCTAGGTTGTTTCCAGATTCTGGCTATTATGAATAAAGCTGCTATTAGCATAAATGAGCAAATGTCCTTGTTGCATATTTAAGCGTATTTTGAATATATGCCTAGGAGTGGTATAGTTGGATCTTGATGTAGCACTATTCCTAATTTTATGAGAAAGCATCAGATTGATTTCCAAAGTGGTTGTACAATTTAGTTTCCCTTTCTCCACTTTCTCACCAGCATGTGAATTTGCAGGCAAATTGATGGAACTAAAAAAGATCATCCTGTGTGAAGTAACCCAGAAGCATAAAGACACACATGGTGAAGATATTTGACACATAATACAGGATAAATATAGTAAAATCTATAGTCCTAAAGAAGTTAAACAACAAAGAGGACCCTACAGAAGATGGTTAATCCTCATTCAGGATAGATATTGGAAGTGGGAGAAGACAGGGAATAGGACAGAAGCCTACTGAGGGCCTCTGAAAGATCTTACCCCTCAGGGTATTGAAGCAGATGCCAAGACTCATAACCAAACTTTGTGAAGACTGCAGGGAATCTTACAATAAGACCTGGAGATAATAAGACCTGGAAAGGACAGGAGCTCCACAAGGAGAGCAACAGAACCAAAACAAACAAACAAAAAAACAAAGCAAACAAACAAACAAACAAACAAACAAAACCTGGACCCAGGAAGCCTGCAGACACTGATAGATACTTCAGCCAAGGACCTTGCATGGAGAGAACCTAGACCCCCTGCTCAGATATAGCATATAGGCAGCTCAGTTTATAAGTGGGTGACCTAGTAAGTGGAGCAGGGGTAATCTCTGATATGACCTCAGTTGCCAGCTCTTTGATCACCTCACCCTGGGTGGTACAGTCTTGCCAGGCCACAGAGGAGGAAGATGCAGTCAGTCCTAATGAGACCTGATTGGCTAGGGTCAGATAGTAGGGGAGGAGGACATTCCATATCAGTTGACTAGTGGAGATGCATAACAGGAGAAGATGGAGGGAGGATAGGCTAGGAGGAGACAAAGGAGGAGGCTACAGCCAGAATACAAAATGAATAAATTATAATAAATAATAAATAAATAAATAAATAAATAAATAAATAAAAATTTTGAAAAATCACAGCCAGCACATCAGTTCCACATGAATAGAGCCACAATTTCAAATATCTAGTTGTTCCAATAAAGTTTTTACATAACTATTAAAACTTCCCTTTGAATCACCACAAATTAACAGTATCTGCATTTCTCTCAGTACTCATTATCCTCCAAGTCCCACAGAACATCCCACTAGGCTCTGAGTACTAAACAGCTTTTGCTGTTCAAAGTTTAATGCCACCACAATCCCCCCCAAAACATATGGTCAGGTATGTCACAGAAATATTCCATATACATGGAAGCAATTATTTCTGTTTCTGTTAGGGTTTGTATTGCTCTGATCAAACATCAAGACCAAAAGCAAACTAGGTAAGAAAGGGTTTATTCCATCTAATGGTCTGTAGTTCATCATCCAGGGAAGTCATGGCAGAAATTCAAGGTGGGAGGGTGGAACTGAAGCAAAGGCCATCGAGGAACACTACTTACCAGTTTGTTCTGACGGCTTGCTCAGTCTGCTTTCTAATATATTCCAGGAAGGCTTGACCTGTGGTATGGACCTCTGCACATCAACCATTAATCAAGTAAACGCTTTACCGACTTGCCTATAAGCTAATCTTACAGACACATCTTAATTCATTTCCCCTCTTCCAAATGCAGTGTTTGTATCAATTGAACAAAATCTAACCAGAAGAAAGGGTTAAGATCTTGTCATTGCAGAAATTGCTGGTATCTTTCTCTAGCTCCCTCTCCATCTTCACATCACCTTTCTGATATTTCTGCTTTCCAAGATCAGTTCACCATCTTAGTGGGCAGGACGTGTCCCCTGAGCACTCTTGCTATGGCATTTCAGAATGCCCTTCCTCCATATTCCTAATGCATCTCCCTGTTAATGTGATCATACATTGATGTACAGTTCATGATCCACCATCAGAATGAGAGCTTGCCAACAGCATATGCACATTGTTTTTTCTTCATCCAAAGTCCTCACCACAAACTAATGTAATGCATATGGAATGGAAAACTATTACTTATTTGCATCTGTGGTAGAAATGGTCACACCTGTGCAGACAAACACACACACACACACACACACACACACTCACACACACACATACACACACTCTCTCTCTTACAGGCACACACTCGTTAAGACACATATACACATTATACACACGCACACACAGACACATACATAGATTCTCTCTCTCTTCCTCTCTCTCTCCTCTTACCTCTATCCTCTCTCAGGAAAGGGTAAAGAATTCATAAGAAATAAAAAAATAGGTGTAATAAATTCTCTGAAAAACTGCATTCCCTCCCTAAGAGAAATGTCAACACTGACTCAGTTTACCTTTTAAACTAGAACACGTTGTCTCCTAGATTTTCTTGGTACAATTTGCCTGCCTTGGATGAGTGGAACCAAGGATGAGTGAAGGATGGCTGTTCAGAGGAGCCACTGCAGTTTAAAGCACACCTTAAATGGCATGGCTATGATGGATTCAACGCTGCTTGTCCTTGAGAAAAGGCAGGGGCAGCAAGTTGAATAATAATTGTCCTGCCTTGCTTGAAGGCAGAGCACTTGGCTTCCAGGACATTGATTCATTTTAAGTTTCTGTCTCTTTCAGCCCCAGGGCATATCCCACTATTGAAATTGACACAGAACAGGAAGAGATGACTGTGTAAAGGCAGTGGAGCCCTGAGGCTAATATTGATGAGGGAGTGTCCTTGGTATATTTGCTTCTAGTATGTATTCTCCACCACAGAGAAGGCATCCTAGGACCACAGCAAGTATCAAAACTGTTTTCAAAATCAACACATTAGAAACCACCTTTAAGTTACTTCAAAGAGGAACAGACATATTACATAGTTCCAGAATTAACAGACAGTGCCTTAGGCAAAGCCTGCAATGATACAGTGCACAGAAGCCTTTGTTTAAGCATATCTTTAGCATATAGAGATTCGGCTCATATATCTGTTTACTTTGTAATTATTCTTTGTAGCCAAGGACACACACTAAAGTTCAGTGACAGGTACAGCCAAATGCATATTTCCTGTCCATGAACAACACACACGTATTTTCTGTCCCTATGAGTCAAGTAGATACTTCCTGTCCCTCTGTACCAATAGGCTCTTCTTGTCCTTTATGTCCCAAATACACTGTTCCTGTCCCTATTCATGATTATTCTGTAATAAAGAATATTTGCTCATTTCTATGACAATCTGTTAATTTATCCACTATGATAAGGTTAACTGTGATTATAGTTCCCATCAAGCAATACTTACCCAGAAAATAAGACTCAACCTCCACTAACAGTTTACCCATAAGAGTCAGCTGTCTGCTTGTCAGCATTCATTATATCACTACCTCTGAGTGAATTTAAGATGGGACAAGCCCATTCTAGGTGGACTGTCATTCCAGAGGCAGAGGCAGACAGATCTCTGAGTTCAAGGTCAGCCTAGCCCACCTTGTGATTTCCAAGATAACCAGGGATACAAAAAAAAAAAACAAACACCACATGATAGATAGGGAGAGAGAGAGAGAAAAAGAGAGAGAGAGAGAAAAAGAGAGAGAGAGAGAGAGAGAATAAATTGGGCCAGGTACAAATTCTCAATGTCCTATCTTAGAACCACGCAGTTTCCGTCCCTGCAATGTTTTAGATTTCTCTATAGGATCAGGCATTCATTGGAACTGTTGGTCTATAAAGTTGGCGGCACTGTTTCAGGAGGCTTAGGAAATGAGGTGTTCCTGGGTGAGGCTCATTAATGGTAGCTGGCTTTGTGAGTTCATAGACTTGGCCTGTTTCCAGTTTGTTGTCTCTGCTTCATGCATGAAGACATGCATGTGAGATCCCAGGGACGTGCTCTTGCCACCATGCCTGCCATCAGCTGTCATGTCTCCCTGCCATGTTAGACTAGTATCTGTCTGGAACCATAAGTCAAAATAAACTATTTTGTTCAAATCTCCCTCAGCACCACTGTCTTCCGTAGATCTGCTCTATGATCCATTAAGACTCATTAAAACATTCACGCAGGCTGTGAAAGCAGATACTGAGCCTGATGGCCAACTGACAGGCAGAGTGAATGGAATTTTATGTAAGTAGTGGGAAATAGTAAGAGCTAGAGAGGACAGGAACTCCACAAGGAGAACAACAGAACAAGAAAATTTGAAAACAGGGAACTTCCCAGAGACTCCCTCCAACCAAAGACTATTCATGGAGACAACCTAGAACCCTGACAACGCAGCCACTTCTTATGAGAACTGATAGACTAAGATCAGAAAGAAGGAGAGGAGGACCTCCCCTATCAGTGGACTTGGGGAGGGGCATGCATGCAGAAAGGGCTGGGGGGAGGGTGGACTGCGAGGGGAGGAGGGATGGGCTTATGGGGGGATACAAAATGAATAAAGTGTAATTAATAAAAAATAAAAAAGAAAAAGAAAAAAAGAAAACAAAACAAAACAAAACAAACAAAGAAACAAAAAAAAAAAAACATTCAATTGCTTCCTAATCCAAAGTCCCAAAGTCCACATTATTCCAAACAAAAGTATGGTCCAGAAAATCTCAGCAATAACCCAGTACCGGGTACCAACCTCTGTTTTACTTACAGTTTTTTGTTTGTTTGTTTGTTTGTTTGTTTTACTTTTGCTGTGAAGGCGCAACATGATAAAAGAAAACATTTCACTGGGTGTGGCTTACAGTCCAAAGGTTTCATTATAGACATGGCAAGAAAAAGGGAAGTATGCAGGCAGACATGGTGCTGAAAAGGTAACTGAGTTCTACAACTGGATCCACAGGTGACAGGAAGACAGAATGACACTGGGTCTAGCTTGAGCATCTGAAACTTCAAAGCCTACATGTATTGACACACTTCCTCTACAAGCCAACACCCACTCCAACAAGACCACACCTCCTAATAGTGCCACTACCTATGAGTCTTTATGAGCCACTTTATTTAAATCACCAAAGTGTGCGTGTATACTACTTCTCTGAATGCTCTGCACCTCATTTTAGATACCCTTGCACAACTTGTTGGACAGGCTTTTACAAAAGCCCTGTAGTTCTCTGTGAGAAATATATTTGGACAGTTTTGGTACCATATGATACAAGCATGGTAGTGTAAGATTATATCCTAAAGAATTGAATTTTTATCATATTTCCATAAACAACTCTCAAAATTTTGTTAACAAAAACAAAAATCAGGAACTTTTAGAATTGAAAACCATAATCAAACAGCTAATACAGGAAGGAATTAATCTTTTAGTGTGAACATTTTGTAGGGAGATATGGTCTTGCAGTAGGTGCAGGTATATACTTTGAGGTTTCAAAAGCTGGACTGTACCAGGTCCAGTTTCTCTCTCCTATCCTTGAGTTTATGGATGTTGAACTTATCTAGGATGTTGTTACTTTCAGCAATTGCTCCAGCAGCATGCTTGCCAGTCTGCTGCCACATTCACTGCCTTGATGGCCATGGATTCACTGTCTTAAACTGTGACTCCCCAGTTATGGTCTGTTTCTTATAAATTGCCTTGGTCATGGTGCCTCTTCAGAATAATAAAACAGTGACTAAAGAGAACTCAATGTGTGTGTGTGTGTGCATCTGTGTTTGTGTCTGTCTGTATATGTATGTAGCTAAATGCATATTAGAACCAGAGGTCAAATTCAGGTATTGGTTCTCAGGAGCCACACAATTTCTTATGGAAACAGATTGTCTTACTGGCCTGGGTCTTTTCACATAGGCTAACATGTCTCACCAGGGATGCCCAAGGTTTTGTTTCCCTCTGTTTCCTTAGCACTGACTTACAAGCAAAAATTACTATTCTTGGATACGTATGTGTGTGTATGCATATATATATATATATATATATATATGTATATATATACATATATATATTCATATATACGTATGTATTAAAAACATGGCTTCAAAGTCAGATCATCATGCTCACAGGGTAAGCCTACACCAACTGACCTGTATCCTGTATCTAAGGCTGTTAATATCTAGAAGTCTCTAGCTGTGGCTGCTTGAAACTTTTAGAAACTAGTGGCCCGTTGTAGAATGGTCGCACTGCCTGACTTGCTTGACATGCCGATGCCAGCTCCCCAAGGAAACCCACAACATAGAGATGAAAGAATTCTGTGGTACCTGAGAGACATAGATGTCCCAGCCATAAATAAAGGTTTATCTTGCTCCTAAACTTAACACAAGCTAGAGTTATCTGAAAGGAGAGAAAATCAATTAAAAAATAAAATAAAAAACACTTCCATAAAATAGGGTTGTAGTGAAATTTTACAGTTAGTAGTTGTTGTGGGAGGGCTCAGCCCATTGAGGGTGGTACTGTCCCTGGGCTGATTATCTTATATTCTACAAGACAGCGAGGAGAACAAACCATGATAATTAAGCCAGTAAGAAGCACCTCTCATGGTCTCTGCAACATCTCCTCTCTTCACGTTCCTGCCATGTTTGAGCTCCTGTACTGACTTCCCTCAATGATGGCCTGTTACCTGGAAGTGTAAGATGAAAAAAAATCTCTTCCCCAAGTTGTTTATGCCACGATGTTTCTTTGCAGCAACAATAACTCTTACTAAGACACAGAGAAACCTGGCTAAGGAGGCAAACTTTCCATCAGTGGTCCTGTCACTCTGTTATCTACAAAACATTATTTGTGTTTGTCTAATGACTTTCCCATTGCTGTGACACATTACCTAAGATAAAAAGCTTATTATTAGGAAATAATTATTTATGGTCATGACTTGAGATGTTTCATTCAATAATCTGGCCCCTTTGTTTTGGATCCTGTAATGTGGCAAACCAGGATAGTAGATAGTTGATGATGGAGCAGTATACTAAGTCCTACCTAAAGGATCTATCATATCCCAAGAGCATCACAGGCATATAGGAACCTTAATTGGTCTGTGTAGGACACATCTTTGTTTCTACTGAAGTGCTGGTATAGAAGTGCTGGTATTCAGAAAGTTTTTACTGAGTAGCAGCAAATCCCAGAAACTATTTTATTTCCAGCATTCAGGCAGAAGCCTATCTGTTTTTCATGTAAGATGTCATATAGAATTAACTTCTTAATAAAAGTTTTCCATGATGGAAAAAATATAAATATAAATAATGTAAATATAAATATATGTATGTGTGTATAACCATTAGCTCTTACCCTATGTGGCCTTTCTGTATAACTCACAATATTATTGTTACATTTTGTAATTGCCAGAGACAGCTTTTACATATCAACGAGCAAGGCTGTTATTCATTAATAATTTATCAAAACAAACTTCACTCTAACATATTAGATGAATTATTAATTGGTGCTTTTAATGGAAAATTGTTCTGAGCAGGACTTGCTTTCGCTCATCTTCCTTGTATTCTAGGTGGCCACAATATTTGCATATGAAGCAGATGCCCCCAAATGGAAAAATGTAAACCAGTCAGAGAGATGGTTTTGAAGGTTGATCAACCTAATCCCAAATATATTAAAGCGAGCATGAGCACATCCATTAACAAACTTCTTTAAATTGTGTGCCTAAGCTGGGGGCAAAGAAATATTATTTCATATTTTATCGAAAAACGGATGCTAAGTTGATCTTTTAGATGATAGAATTTGTCAGTTTTTCAGGTTAAGAATGCTTTATGAATGACTTCATATACAGCTCTCATATACAGCAGGTCACTTCCACTTCCATCTTCCCTTGTTCCCTCATACCTAGCACATATACTAATGCGCAGATAAAAACTCTCAAGTTATTTTAGCATTTATTTTGTATTTTTAATCTTTGCATACAGGTATATCAGTATGTAGGCGGTGTGTGTGATTATGACTGGACTTGTAAATGTCAGAGTACAACCCTAGCTGAGTCAATCTCCATCTTCTACCTTGAGACAGTTTCCCCTCTCTTGTTCACTGCTGGGCAGACCAGGCCAAGACTGTGAGCTTTGCAGGACTTTCTTGTCTCTGCCTCTCTTTTTATTGTAGGAGTACTGGGATTAGTACTGTTTGCTAGCTTTTACTTGAGTTCTATGGTTATGAACCTGGGTCCTCTTACTGGTACAGCAAGGGATTTACCCACTAAGCCATATGCTCGTTTCAGATTGTCTTACACAAAATAATGAATCATGATGACATAGCTGTCTTTTGTGAACAAGAATTCTGCGGGAGGGGGAACCAAAATCCAAAAAAACAAAAACAGCAACAACAAAAAAGAAGAAAACCAACCCCCAAAACAAAAATGCATTTGTTTTAAACATTTTACAAGGGCAATTGACCAAGTAAACTTATTTGATTATAAAGAGCTGAGATTTTACCTGCTTGGAGCCAAAATATCTTGAGCTACATTACACCCTAAATAGCTATTTATTGTCTGACTTAATGTCTTTGTGAACACAGGTAGCATACTTTGTGGAGAGGACATCCAATCCCTTGTCTTTCACCAACCCCAAAACTATGAATGGCATCAGATAGCAATGAGACTTATAGCAGAATCTTCACTTTTCTGTAACCCAGCCATAAAATGTTTGAAAATCAGTCTTGATTTTTTTTATAAAAGTTTCATGAATTGGTAATCATGTTGGAACATGGTATTTAAATTAGTGCGCATCTCTTTCTATGCCAAAGTATCTTGTACATGGCTCCAGAATAAACCATCTCTCCATCCTGTGAGGTGAGAGCTGTACTTTTGCATTGAAACATTCATTAAGTTCCAGCTGAAGGGAGAAAATCCACAGGGCTGTTATCTTGCAAGGTAACTTCACAACATATTAAGTGACATATAGCTAGAAGAAAAAAAAATTTATCACCATAGGTTATTAAAGAACAGAGTTCTGTGCCAGCCAAGTATTCACTTTCAAAAGTGACTCATATTGAATAAGACTTGACTATCACTGCTGAGAGCACAAGGAAAATAATTAACACTTGGAACCATAATAATCAGAGGAAGATTACATACTGAGTGTTCTTTAAAGGTTTCCAGTACAATTGTATAATTATCTAGCTGAAAGATGTTTCTTCGCATTGTCCACAAAAGAAAAACTAGGCTTGTCAGTAGGAGACATTCTGCTCAAGGCTGACCCTACTCTGACCTTTGTCTTAGCCCAATACTAAGAGTTTCATCTCTATCTTATGTTTAACAGCATCAGTAGTGGACTCTGGGTGTTTGAATATATACATTTCTGTCTATGGAAACCCTATGTCCTACACTAAACATACCTCTCTGTCATAGCTCCTCAAAGCAACTTAACACTTGTCAAGTTCTGGCTCTTACTTCTAATTAGTGGTTCAGATTCTGCTGAGATTCAGCCCTCTTCAGCAGCTTTTTCTTTCAAATGGATCAGTAATTATAGGAATAAGCCTTTGCACTGTAGGTGTTAAGGGCATGTAATAGAACCAATTGGTCCACATGAGACTGAAGGTGATGAGCATACAAGAACCAAATGCAAGGGGAGAAATTAACAATAGAATGAAAATGACTGGGACTGGCCAGATAGCTTGCCTTGGAAGTGAAAAGCCAAAAGAAGATGTAAAGATACTGTTGGTAAAGACTTTGAAAGAAGCTGTCACTAGTCCAGGTGCTATAATAAGACAATTAGGAAATATGGAAATGGGAGGGTAATAGACTAAACACTTTTGGAATCTTAGAAATGTGAGCTTCGAGTTTAGGGAAGCAGAGGCAGAAATGTTGCTACAAGATTTTGGTTTATTGAACACATGCAGTGTTCCATTTTTTACCTCAAGCTTGTCTGTTCTCCCAGATAGGGGCATGGGTTACAGTGTTTACGTCTACAACTCAAGCAGCAGTAATATGTTCTGTTGCTCACCATCTACCTTGTTTGATACAAAGTTTCTTTGTTGTTCACCATTGTACTAACTAGCTGGCTGGCAAGCAGATTCCAGAAGTCTCTTCTTGCCTCCCATCTTGTCAAAGGAGCACTAAGATTAGAACCACACTCCCTTACCTGGCTTTTTCTTAGTTCTGGGAGATGCCAACCTAGGTCTGCACCTTTGCTCATCAAGTGCTTTACCTACTGAGCCATGTCTCCAGCCATAGGAATGAGACAGTGGACTTCCTTGTGGTATGTTGTGAGAAAAAAGTGGCATGTAAAGCTAGAACTCAGCTCTTCTGAGCCTGCTGCTTTAACCTCCAGCATTCTCTAGACACAAAGAATAACAAAAAGTTTTGGGGCTTACTGTACATGACAAAGCCCTCAATTCCTACAACCTGGAAAGTCTCCTGATTTCTCCTGATTACTTAAATTTCTCATTTATCACTAAGGTGTCAACTCAGCTACAAGGTGAAGCCTTTTAAAATCTTTCATCTCAACTGATTTCTTATACTCTATTAAATTAAGGTGTTTTAATTTGGTGTGTCTTTTTGTTCCCTCAAAATGATCTCTTTTGTTTGAGTCTCACTTCTGCTTCCCAACTAAGTTGCACATGCTGAGAGGCAGGCAGTTGTCTCTATTTCCAGTGTCTAGAACTATCAGACAGAGTCAGACCAAATCATCAGTATTTGTGGAATGGCTTGCTTATTGTTCTCACAGTAAACAAGGATGTTTTATTTGACATGTTGTCTACAATCACCAATACATTTTAGTAATGGGGCTTGTCAGCCAGCCTAACCCCAGCTTTAGTGAAATGCCCTATTTCAAAGGGAAAAGGCAAATAGAGGGTAATTGAATTTCTTTCTTCATGTCTCATGCAGTTGTATTCTTGATCACTTGAAAACACACATATATAATACACACACACAGATACACAGACACCCACCCACACAGACCATGCCGAAATTACTAACATTAGATTGGTTATTCCACAAAAGAAATGAAAATATGATCTGTGATATCAGTTAAGCCAGAAGAAAGGGTTGGCTGGAAGGAAGAGGATGAGATTTGATACTTTAAAATGTCACAAAAACTTGATTAATGTGTAATCACATACAAACTTGCATAATTTTATTTATTTTAATAATGTAATATCTTTTATTTATTCTTTGAGAAATTTGGGCCTTTTAAGGAAAGAGGAAAAAAACAATGATTTGTGACATCATACACTGTAATTTTGATTTTATTTCTGTTTGTTTTGTGACAGGGTCTCCATCCTCTGCCTGCAGTTCCCAAGTGCTGATATTACAGGCTATACCACAGAATTCAATCATTAAATTTTTTGAAACCAATATGTTGTGTTTTTGTTGGAAATTGCAATGATTTGATAATTTTATATGTCAATGATGACATGATGTGAAATTGACATATTCTCTCATCTTGCACCACATCTTATTTTCACTTTCTTTTATGAAAAACAAAAGGACAAGTAGGATTTTAGAACCTAGAACCCCTGCACAAATGTAGCCTATGGCATCTCAATGTCCAAGTGGGTTCCCTAGTAAGGGGAACAGGTGCTATCTCTGACATGAACTCAGTGGCTGGCTCTCTGAGCACCTCCCCCTCAGGGTAGCCTTACCAGGCCACAGAGGAAGACAATACAACCATTCCTGATGAGACCTGATAGGCTAGGGTCAGATGGAAGGGGAGGAAGACCTCCCCCATCAGTGGACTTGGGGAGGGGAATAGGAGATGAGGGAGGGAGGGTGTGATCAGGAGTGGATGAGGGAGGGGGCTACAGCTGGGATACAATGTGAACAAACCATAATTAAAAATAAATAAATAAAATTTAAAAAACAATTCAAAATATAAAAATAAGAATTCAGACACAATGCCTACATGATAAACACTTGGCCACAACTACACATATGGACAGTATAACACCTGATGATGGTTCCATAAATTTTTGACAGTATCATTTCTTCAATGTCTCCCAAACTTTGAGATTTTATAAAACATCATTTTATTTTATGTACATCTTTTTTTATTTTATTTTTGAAGAGTCATAGAATACAACTTGGAATGGTGGCTTCAGGTTGATAGTATTAATGGCAGGGATCAGGCTTGGGAAGGGAAGAAAAAAGAGGAAAGTACGCATGTGTGCTAATATTAGCTGCTGTGCTCTTGAAATGTTTCTGTGTGAATTTTCAGAAAAGAAACAGCGGTATGTATGACATTGCTGGCAGTGTATAACCTCCTATCTCAGCCCTATAAAAATTGTGTATTGATTGCCTGAGTTCAACTGAAGTATCTTCTACTGAGTACTTTGTTGAAAACTGACTTCACTTTTTTAAAATTCCATTTCCTCTATGTTATGTAAGCAAAAATAATAATTTTATAGTGTTCTAGAAAGATTATATATTTAACACTTTTTACCAATTTATCTTGATTGTCAAAAAACTTAGCTCAGTTTCGTGACATAATTTTGTTTTAGCTAGTGCAGTAATATAACCAGGAACAGGGTGAGTTTTTATACACACTGTCTCAGAGTTCTGCACGCAGAATTTTTTCTTCAGTATTAGTGAAGCTGCTGTGCCTTTCCTCCTATTCTGTGAAAGAGCCTATCAAGTGATTTATGCTGCAGATTAGCTTGTTAGTGCTGAACTTCAAGCTCTAGTAACAGATCCAGAGATGCAAGGTAGGTGTGTACATGTGTGCTTGTGTGCACGCATGTGTGAGTGCATGTGTGTGTGAGTGTGCATATGTGTGTGTGTGTGTGTGTGTGTGTGTGTGTGTGTGTGTGTTTCTTTTTAGGATTTTGCGACTCAATTTCAATTTACTCTCCACAGCAATTTCTGTCAATTCTCTTAGGATTACCGGTTTAGTTTTGTTTCCTCAAGTAAAAGCTATCCTCAGTGTGTGTTTACAAAGAGAGCATGGAATGGGTAAGGAAACTGAATGAATTGCAATTTCAAGAAAAATTAAGAGGGCAGCAACTGTCTTAACTTCTAGGCTTTTGCTTATGTCCATAAGGTTAGATTCTGTGTATTGTTGTTGAGTATTCATGCATCAGTGTGGCTGGTACTCCTCTTAGCATTAAGGCAAGGACTCAAACAACATATACTGATTTTCACAAAAACCTTCAATTTGCAGAAAACCTCTTTCAACCACTGGTCCTCAAGTCTATGGTAACCTCTCTTTCGGACAAAGCTAAAAATAGCTTAGTAGGTTGAATTTGATTGAAGTCTTAAGAGACTGATGGATGGGTACCAGTCTCTAACACACACACACACACACACACACACACACACACACATATATGTGTGTATATATATATATATATATATATATAATATATGTTATATATGTTTCAGGAATATATGTTCTAGGATTGACTGTGTTCAAGTTAATGATAGAATTATTTCTTACAGAATTAACAGTGTCTTTCCTTAGACATTCTGGATGTTCTAGGCATGTTCCATGTGTCACATAAATGGTTCACTGTTCATGTCTTTTCAGTTTTTAAAGTGTGTCTTCCTGCTATGACAATGTCAAACAGGCAGGGACAGAGTGATGACCCATGACCTATGAGGCTTCGGTGCTGCACATCTAATTTCTCCTTCCCTCTGGTAGAACTGAGAACCTACTTTCTATAATATGGTCTTTATAAATCCAACTGCAAGAAGCTCTTTGCTGTGGCATTCTGACTTGCTGAAATGCTGGTATTGTCTAGCCAGTAGAGAACATCACTGATTGCTTCAAAACTGTGAGCTGTGTGTTGTGGGTGGAACACGCAGTTAGCAGCAACGTAGACACAGCTGAAGCCTCTCTGCTATTTTGCTTTATCCCAGTTCTCTTGATCTCCTTATCTCTGAGGTTTACAACTTCAACCATTCATACATTTGTAGACAGTTTTGAGATGGTAAGTCTTCTGATTAGCACAGTGAGGGCATTGTGAACACGAGGCAGTTCAGATACAAATAAATAGTGTAACAGCCAAGGGTAGCAGCGAGTACATCACCAATGAAAAGTCACAGGAAAATTACAAGGAAGATGGTGGAGATGGGAGACAATTCAGATGCAAAGTGCTTCCCATATAACATTGAAACTGCTACCTTGCTGCTCAGAGGTCACATGAATTACTTTAGCATGCTGCTCAGAACTTGCTTGAGAGGCAGACATAGATAAATTCCCTCTGTCACCTGGGCTTTCAGACTAGTAGAATCAGTGAGTTTTAGGCCACTAAGGTACCCTTGTTCTCAAGTAGACAAACAAGTTGGAAAGCACCTGAAAAATGACAGCTGAAATTGACATCCTGTCTTCACATTCAAGCACAACCCACACAGCTGTGCACACCTACAGCTGAATGCACACACTCAAAAAACAAACTTTAAAAGAAAAAGTAAACAGATAAGGTGGATCTGATCTGGGCATTCTGCTGTAGAAATAACAGATTGTGACAAGTTTAGAGGGTGCAGTAAAATTGCCTGGGGTTCCACTGCTAAGATACCAACAAATCCCACCATCTCTGAGGACCAAAGAGCAATCTGTTAGCATAGAAGAGAGAAACAGCTGTCGGCTCTGCAACACCTGGTCTCCTGGATATATCTAAGACGATTGACAGAGACCACAGAAGATTAGAGGAGAAGAAACATGTTTGGGAAGAGGCACCGTGGCCTCTTTTAAACTCTCAGTATGATGCTTGTTAGATTTAGGGGGAGTTATAGTTTGAAAGAGCCAAAACATCCTTCAGGCACACTGTATAATAATGTCTTCAGTCTAGCTGCAAAATACAAACGTGTTCTCTTACAGTCCCTTCAGAAGCAATTATGTTGAATCAGGGGAAATAGGTCTGGAGACATTTGCCATTATCACATGAGGTTAACAGACATGTTTCTCTCTGTAGTTTGGGATGAAGCACATGTTTGGAAAGTTCCAAGGAATTTTTGGATAAGAGAGTTTTAGAAAACTTCGCAGAACAAGGCTAATTAAGATAATGGTTATATGGCATGACAGTGGCCATCCTCTTGGCCTTGGTGTCAGGTACCTAGCCATGTGCTTACTGCCTGCACTTTTCTCCACTTAGGGCTTTTTGTTGTTGTTGTTGAATTAAGAAGGCCTGTTTGGAGGGGATGTTTTCCTGCTTGCATGATCTGATAAGGCTCTCTACTGAGACCATCTCTGGGCCAATGGGAGCCTGGATTACCTGCACAAGGTATGAATCTGAGTGACAGCACTGCAAAAACATCCCAGAATTTTCATCCTCAAAATGCACTATGGCTTCCCCTTTCTGGTAGAATCCCACCATCATTTATTTTGGCATAGGCATTCTTGGGTTATTTCTACAATTGTTAATATTTCTACAACTCTCTTTCATGAGGTATTTCCATGCAATGTTGTTTAGGATTGTTCTCCATATTGTAAATAAAGTGTGCTTTTTGACTGAAATCAAAGTATGACTTTTAAAAAGTATTTTAAACTTAAAATTGCATGAGGCTTTGCTAACATTTTTCATTGTTCCTATGTGTTACATTTTCATTTTTGAAGATATCTCAAATTAAAAAAAAGGGGGGGGGTAAGATTTCTCTGGGCAAAATTTTCTTCTAAAGATAAGGTAACACAACTTTATCTTTCCTGGCTGAGAAGACATAGTATTTAAACACGGGTTTGTTTGGCCTCTCACTTTGTATGATTAATTCAAACTGAATTAACCTTAATTTCTATTTTCTAATTTACTTAAGTAGTCCAAAAAAGTCCATTGTTTTTCTTTCCAAAAGTCAATATTTTGTTAACTACTTATTTTTTTGTTCTTGCAAATTCTACCAAATTTTGTTTACTCTATTAATAATAAATTGCTTCAAATTTTGTAGAAATTTAGAGAAGTATTTTATTGGATGTGCCTGTGTGTATGTGTGTGTGCATACATGTGTGTATGTATGTATGTCTATGTCTGTGCATGTTTATGTATGCCAATGTATATGTGTGTGTATACATGTGCTTGTGTGCCAATGTGTCTGTGTGCACCTGTGCATAGAGGCCTGCAGTAGACATCTTGTGTTTCACTATTGATCTCTATCTTGCCATTTGAAATAGGGCTTTCATTGAACCTTATGCTCACCAATGATCTCGTCAAGGAGTTTCAGTACCCACTTCTCACTATCAGCCCCAGTACTTGTGTCACATTCTTGAGCAGGCAGACTTGGCTTTCATATGGGTACTAGGGATTCAAGTGCAGATGCTCATGATTACATGACATAAGCCTAAGTGACTAAGGCAACTTCTCAGCAGTAACTTCTTAAGATGGTTTTCTTTAAGACTGCCCTGTCATAAATGTGAAAAATATATGAGGTGTTCTCACTGAGCACTGGGGAGAAATGTACAGTTTCTCTATCCTGAGATGTCCCCAATAAGTTTTTGTGACGGGAAGTTTGTAGCACAGTTACCCAGAAAAGGAGGGCACCTGGCAGGAACAAATGTATCTAATCTTTCACATTTGTTTTTATGCCATTCGAGAAGTAGAAATCTCTCAGTTTTCAAGCCAAAAACTTAACAGATACAGAAACACTTTGTGAACATAAGCAAGGAAGAAATATCTCAGATTTAAGGTGATTTTTAAATTTTTATGTTAATAAATACAGTGTAAATTTCTTTCTAACAAAGCCTATATTCATTGCAAAGGTTTGAAATGTTCATAATGTAAGCTGAGCTAAATGATAATAGAAGGAAAATAAACACAAGATAAAATGCTTACAAATGTCATCCTTTCAGAGCCAAAAGTATAGCATAAGTAGTGAAAGCGATGTGGTTTATTCATACAGGCTGACTTGATATTACAGAGTTACTGGTAGGTTATGGGGGAGGCACAGCCATGATATTCATTTTTAAAACCACTGATGAGCTTACTCATGGCTCCAAGCCTGTGCTTACTCAAACAGCCCTGGTTAAACTCACAAAGTCATAAAACAGAATAAAAATGTATGAATGTAGGAAATGTACTCATAGGGAGGAGGGGAAATTTAAAGATTAACCATAATGTATTTTATTTGCATATGAAATTCTCAAATAATAAACTGAACTAATAAAAAATAAAAAGAGATTTGAATTCAGGAGAATTAAGCAAATGCATCCAAATCTAAATAATTAGTGTGTAAGAATCTTTAAGTTACTTGCAGGAATGAGAGAGGGATCTCAAATGCTGAAGAGAGTGCATAGAAATAAAATTAAAATTTTGTTGATTTATCATGCTGTTTAGCCAATCAGTCATATGGGTTTGAGCTTCATGATCTGTTCAGGGGAGATAACTGTATCTACCTTTCTCACTTCATAAAGTTTCTATAATTAGCAACAGGACTTGCAGGTGTTGAATTACTTAGCCTACTGGGCACACTGTACGATTTCAGGTAGTAGCAGGTACAAAGAGTTTTACAAAGAAATCACAAAATCTGTGTCATTTACTGGTTGACTGTGACTACAGAGTTGTGTGAAGGAGAGTACATTTGAAGTTTACTAGATCAAATGGAAAGTAAATCATTTCCTAATGTCATTTCTTGTGGTTTGGAGTAGAGAGAGCATTTAAATTGTGGAGAATATTAAGATAAAAATTACATATTGAGATACTGAGTTTGAATAGTATTCCATTGTGTGAATGCACCACAATTTCTGTATCCATTCCTCAACTGAGGGATATCTGGGTTGTTTCCAGGTTCTGGCTATTACGAATAAATCTGCTATGAACATGGTTGACAAATTTCCTTGTTGTATACTTGAGCATATTTTGGATATATGCCTACGAGTGGTATAGCTGGATCTTGAGGAAGCACTATTCCTAGTTTTCTGAGAAAGCGCCAGATTGATTTCCAAAGTGCTTGTACAAGTTTACATTCCTACCAGCAATGAAGGAGGGTTCCCCTTTCTCTACAACCTCTCCAGCATGTGTTGTCACTTGAGTTTCTGAGCTTAGCCATTCTAATGGGTGTAAGGAGAAATCTCAGGATCGTTTTGATTTGCATCTCCTTGATGGCTAAGGACATTGAACATCTCTGTAAGTGTTTCTCTGCCATTCTATATTCCTCTAGAGAGAATTCTGTGTTTAGCTCTGTACCCCATTTTTAATTTGATTACTTGATTGGAGAACAAATAGAAATATCTATCAAAAACTGAGATCAGAACCTGATGCTATGTGATATGTCTCACAAGCTAAATTATAGCATTAAAGAGTTTTAGAACAATGGTGGAGATGATAGCAACTTCCAGGATGAATCTGCTATGTTTCTTTGTGTTGGTGCTTATTGAGTGAACTGGAAAATGTTCACATTTTTAATGCCTCCGAATATATTTAAATTTCCTGTGTAATATTTTCCATTACACTGTAAAAACTAATTAAATGACTGATTAGGTTTTTATTCTACTAAAAGACTCAAGAAAATGATTTAATAGAGGAACAAGGAAATGGAAACCAGGTGCTCCTGGATCTTGAGATTCTTCAGTGTTTTGTCTCTGAGAAGAGCAAATGCTCCAAAGAATAACAGCACAGCGATATTAGGTCTCCCATGATGTGAAAGGACTCTGAATGAGAAGGAAGGCCAGCCAGAAACAGCCTTGCTGAAAAGGGTGTGAGGGTAAATATTGCTTTAAGGGCTATATTCAGCACCTCCTTGTGGTATGGATGTATAAATGTCATTGTTCACCCAAGAATGACTCTGGTATCTAATTCTAAGAGAGCCATCAGTATGCCGGTGCATGCAAACTTACAAAGCCATCTCATTTTTTTTAGGACAGATGACTAATAGTTCACAGTTTATTATGTGTCTCAGTGGATAGCATAATAGGTTAGGTAAACGCCTCAATGCTATATTAAACCTCAGAATAAAGAAGGAGAAATATGAAATTGTAGGAGAGACCTCTGTGAGCAGTAAGAGGAATATGCCTATGCCAAGCTTTTGAAAAGTTTCATTTGCTACAATTATAAATAAATGGTAAAGTAAATACAAAATGTAAGGTTAGAAGAGGGGAACCAAGAGCATTAAAGATGGAAGACAACTACATTTGTCACCAAGTGAGATCGAAAGTCAAGAAGATATGAAGAGAGATAAACAGTTTCTGAACAGCTCGGCAAGTGATAGAGGGGTGTCTGTGAGAGCGTTGTACCTGATCTTTCCACTTTGAGAAATACAAGCTAGACACTTATTTTGTAGTCTTTTTAATACATTGCTTATTCTGTAGTCTTTTTAATACATTGCTTCTAATGCAGCTAATTATAGCATACAAAATTGCAAACAAAGATGTCTTCTAATGAGTCTTCCCTGTATTAGGAAATAGACAATAGAAATTCTCATAGACAAACAGAACTTAGCAGCTACTTTCTGGTAGCAATGAGAACAAAAAGACTTCAGTATAGTTAATACTTGATACAACTACAGTTAGCTAGACACCTGTCGAGTCAAAAGGTTGTGGTATTTCTCAAGCAAACAACAGCCAGGATGTAGTCAAAGTCATCTGCAAGTTGAAAGTATATAGTCAAAGTCAACAGTCAATACCAGTGTATAGTCAAGGTCAGCAATTAAAAAAAGAAAGAAAAAGAAACGATGATGACCAATGCTTCAGAAGCATTTGAGTATCTCCCTGCTTTGGATGGGGGGTAAAGGAGATGCACACAGGACATGTTGGCCATTGATTGCTTGGACAAAGGTATCCCAGAGAAGTAACTAATATGAAGAGAGGCTAACTTAGCCCTTTTCCAGCTTCTGTCATTGCCATTGGAAAAAGACTGGACAAGGCAAATGTGATGGCCTTCTCCTCCCTTGGGAACCTTTCCTTTGCTAAGTTTTCAATAATTTCTCAGTTTTCTTCAAATTCTTACTAGTTGTAGTAATTCCCAATAAAGCTCCTTTCTGCTTTGTATTTTCTCACGGAACTCTGCATAATTTATCTTAGTTGGTTCAAGTCAATAAACAGAGAGGCCTGTTCTAGGTCAACTTTTGATAACTGTAAGCATCCAGAATCTTGGGTCCTTGGATCATACACAACTGGGCTTCAAAATTTACCATCACTCTAAAAGAACTTGAATCATTATCACCTCACCAGCATAGCAAACAAAATCAAGATTGATCTGTTTTCCATTCACACTCATTTTTATGATATTTTATTCTTAGTATTAGATTCAACGTATCAGAAACTAAATAAGTAGGCCAATCTGTCTTTCTATTTTTACTTTACAACAAATGCCTCACCTACATTGTTTATATGGAGACTCATGAGCAGAGAATCTCTAGAAATACTTGTGTTGGTGCAATTAAGAATACATCATCAAATAGACTGAACAGGACACAGAAAGAAAGACTCCCAACACACTATTGTCTGAGAAACAGATTGAACAGAAAATGATTCAGAGGAGAATTTAAAGTACCCAGAGAAAGATATCACACAACAAAGTAGGACACAGAGAAGATAAAGAGTAGGAACATGGCAGAGGAAATGTGTTTTAGTTCTGAGAGCTTAAGGAAGATAAGAAAATGATGGATTATTTAAGAAAAATAAAATAAAATTTGTCCTTGTAGCTGGACGGATGCTCAGTAGTTCATAGTTCACTGTTCTTACAAAAGGCCCAGGTTCAGCTCCTGGCACCAACACTGGGGTCTGACAACCACCTGTAACTTCAGCTCCAAGGAAATCATATGTTGCAGTTTTTGAAAGAGACCTGAACTTACATGTGTATCTTCCATACAGAGACATATAAGTACATATGCAATTAAAAATAAAAATATTATTTTTAAAAAGAAAACATTCTTATTTTTATTACAAAAATTTATTTTTAGAATAATATAGACTTGCATTCTATTTTTGGACTTGTGAATAAGATTTAATAGACAAAAACTTGGAGTTCCATGACTTGCTTCACAGATAGAACAGTAGTCCTCCAGCAGGACTCCAGCAGCAATCCTCCCAGTTCAGTCTGGCCACTGATCTTCCTTGGCTCACCTTTGACCTCTCAAGTACTGAGAAAATGATCCACCTGAACCAGAAGGGCCAAGCAGGTGGGGCAGGTCAAGTACTACAGAATGACTACCAGCATGCACGCCGCATTAGGATAGGATGCTAAACTGACTTCAATCCCTGGGACCCACATGGTAGAAGTAAAGAACTACTCCAGCAAGTTGATCTCTGATGTATTCATGTGTGTAGGGCATATGTATAGGTGTAAGCAAACATACATGCACACAACAAATAATAGTGTTTTCAAAAAAGTTGCAGCTTATCAAGGCCTATCAGGAGAAAGCAGAGGCCAAGCTGAGAGCTAGCACTAGTGTCCTGGAATTGTAGGGCAAGTATATATTTACTTGTGCAACTATTACAGGGTATGAAGTCTTCTTTGAAGGTCTGAAAATGAAGGGATATTGTTTTCAGGACTTTGTTGAAATTTCTTGAGATAGCCAGGCATGATGGTGCATGTCTGTAATTCCAGCACTCCAGAGGCAGAGGCAGAAGGATTTCTGTGAATTCAATGCCAGCCTGGTCTACAAAGCCAGTCCAGGACAACCAAGACAACACAGAGAAATCCTGTCTCAAAAAAACAAACAAACAAAAAAAAAATCTTGAGATGTTGAGTTGTCACTCAAGCCATAGTAAACCCCAGGAAATTTTTTTTTTTAATTTTTATTTTTATCAGTTACATTTTATTAATTCTGTATCCCAGCCGTGCCCCGAACCCTCGTTCCCTCCCAGTCCTTCCCTCCCTCCCTCATCACCACTGTGCCCCTTTCCAAGTCCACTGATAGGGGGGGACCTCCCCCCATTCATCTGATCCTGTTTTATCAGGTATCTTCATTGAGTTCCTGTTAGAAATAGTCCTTGTTCCCCTCACTTTGGGAAACCAATTGGTTACTGAGCTACCACAGGTTACATCTGAGCGGAGGTTCTAGGTTATATCCATACATGGTCCTTGGTTGAATGTCAGTTTCAGAAAAGACCCTGTGCCCGGATATATTTGGTCTTTGTGGAGCTCCTATCCTTTCCCCATCAGACTAACTCCCCTTCTTTCTTATGATTCCCTGTATTCTGCCAAAGGTTTGGTCATGAGTCTTTGCTTTGACATGAAATTTGCAGGCAAATGGTGGGATTTAGAAAACATCATTCTGAGTGAAATATCCCAGAAGGAGAAAGACAAACACGGTATATACTCATTTATATAGATCTATAAGATATGATAAACATAATGAAATCTATACACCTAAAAAAGATAATCAAGAGAGCGGACATGGGGTAAGAGGGTCAATCCTCATTTAGAAAGACAGATGGGACGTGCATTGAACGCATGACAGGGGTCTACTGAGCGCATCTGAAAGCCTCTAACTAGCAGTGTTTTCAAAACCCCAGGAAATTTACAAGAAGCATTTGGTATAAGCAAGAAAGAAATGAAAGAAATGCAACCGACATATCCAACCTTCCTGGGGCTGGCTTCTAACTTATCTGTCCTTTACTATGATATCACTAATCCAGACCTTGACTGTGTGCTAGCTGAATGACTTTTGGTGAACAGATTATAGAACTCAATGTACAGAACGAAGTTCCAACAAATGTGTGACTTTCATTATGCAGACAGCGCAGGAGGAGAACTGAGTGTAGAAGAGGAGGTGAAGAAGTGAAAAGCAGTCACAGAATTTTCTTTTTTGAGAAAACCTCTGTATGTCAGCATTGCTTATTCTACTTAGGTCTCCTTTGTTTTAAGAAACCTATCCATGCATGTGGAGTCAGTAGTTACTGGACTGGAGAACTCCACTACATGGTTTGTGCTGTCTTGGCCCTTGTATGGGGTTACTGCTTTAGACACGTAACAGCATCATTTCCTATCAACACATTGCTCATGTTGCGTAACTTCCAGGCACCTGTGTAGAGGATGAACCCAGTTTGATGTTTAACAATCTCAACTTGTTTTACAAATAACTGTTTTATATCACAGTGAATATATGAGAATGTAGCTTATTACATGTAAGGTGCCTCATATAACTTAATTTCTACCTCTCCTCTCTGATTCTTCTTTGGGTGTTTCCTTCCAGAAGCACACTATGCATGCTCTTACTGTGCATTTCTTTTTAGTAGGAATCCAGATGTATTAAATTGAGTGGAAAAAAAAAAAGCTTGAAGGCTATGGTTGGGGTCACAAATGTCAATGCTTCCATGTTACATACTTTGGATGTTGTGTCCGTTGAAGACAAGAGACATTTCCGCATTCATTCTTCACTTGCTGCTGTTTGACTTGCCAGCTTCCCTTCAGAACAAAAATTCTCTCTTACACCTCCTAGCAAATTTGTTGCTAGGAGTTTGTTGAGAAATGAGGCCATATCTAAAGTAGAAATACATACTTAGCATTTGTTTATATAACATCTGTCTTGGGCCTGGAATGATTTAAAGGGATTTGCATATATAAATATATTTAATTTTATTTAAAAATCTGTGAATAAATACTGTTACCATGACATCCTTAAGGGAAAACACATACACACTGCAAACTTCTAACTCATGTACAGAAAATTGGAGTGACCTGAAATTAGATCTGAAGCTCTTGATATGACCATTTATTTGTCATTTCCAAACTGGGTGTCAAGATGCCCCTTGACATCCCATTAATGCAAATGACCATCATGTGATGTTAATTTTTAGGAGTGAAAGAGAGATTGAAACAGATTATTTGTAGCATAGCATGGCAACTGATGAGTTCTGTACTAAGAATATGAGTATTTCCTACTTCACTTCATTCCTGCTAGTTTGAAGCTGTGTTTTCAGTGATTACACTGACAACTGATAATGATAATAAGTGCACTGAGAAAGTTATGGTGAAGAGAATGGAGGACTTGACATTCAGTAGGACTCCAAGGTTTGAGGAGTTGTTAAGTGCTTGAAACTCATTCTTACCCCACCATTATTAAGTAACTTATTTTGAAAATAAAACAAAAATTAAAATTAAAGTATTTTTTTTTGAAAGTAAGCATTTTGGTAGGTAATGAACACCTATGAGACTTGTTTTTCTTAATTGGATAGTGAAAGGGACTGATAGAATTCTTTGGGGAGAGGAATCAATTAAATTATTTATTTACAAGGCAAGTGAGATAACTCACTGGGTTAATGCAACAGCTGTAAGCCTAAAAATTTGAGTTTAATCCTCAGAATCTTCATGGTGGAAAAAAAAAGTAGTGATTCCTTCAAATTGGCCTCTAACCTTCATATGTTCTATGTCAGGGGGATGTGAATGAACATACACCAATGTTAAATCACATATTAAACAAATATAATGCATTTTAAATTACTTAAATAAGAGGCTCTACTGACACTATGAGAAAGAAAGCTTAGAGACATCTGTCCTAGACTGTGAAAGAGAATGAGATGTTAATTTACAGGCAAAGGAAATCCAGAATATAGACAAAGCAATGACTTATTGGACAAAAGTAAATGGGAGCAGATCAAGAACTCAACATTCCAGATAAAGGAAAGAAGGCAAAAGGTGTGCTTGGTAAAACTTCTGGACTTAGACTCTCAGTGTGCTCCACTTCTGTCCTGGGCTTGACCTGCTGCACTATGAAATAATTCTGGGCAGTAGGCTCAGTAGTGAAGAACACTTGCTGCTCTTCCATAGGACTGGTGTATTTTCACCATACATTATTCAAAGAATCAATGAGACCAAGAACTGGTTCTTTGAGAAAATCGACAAGATAGACAAACCCTTAGCCAAACTAACTGAAAGGCAGAGAGACACTATCCAAATCAACAAAATCAGAAATGAAAAGGGGGACATAACAACAA
Source organism: Rhombomys opimus (assembly GCA_010120015.1). Lineage (NCBI taxonomy): Eukaryota > Metazoa > Chordata > Mammalia > Rodentia > Muridae > Rhombomys > Rhombomys opimus. Next base: position 481,274 of record REGO01000734.1, on the reverse strand, counting down.
ACACTGAGGAAATCCAAACAATCATTAGGTCTTACTTCAAAAGCCAATACGCAACATGGCACAGAGGTAGACAATGCAGACAGTTCTGATGAGACCTGAGAGGCAAGGGTCATATGGGAGCAGAGGAGGACCTCCATTATCAGTAGATTGGGAAAGGGGCATGGGAGGAGAAAAGTGAAGGAGGGCAGGATTGGGGGGCATGAGGAAGGGTACTATAGCTGGGATACAGGGTGAATAAATTACAATAAATAAATAAATATAGTGAAAAATAAATTAATTTAAAAAAAGAAAAATTAACTTCAACTCTCTGAAACAAGAAATTGATGAAGATATTAGAAGAAGGAAATATCCCCCATGCTCATGCATCAGTAAATTAACCAAAAATTATTTTTGGCTATTTAACCAAAAACAATCTATAGATTCATGCAATTTTCATCAAAATACCAACAAAATTCTTCATAGACCTTGAAAGAAAATTCTAAAATTTCTATCAAATGACAAAAACCCAGAATAGCTAAAACAATTCTATACAATAAAAGATTCTCTGGAGGTAACTCCATCCCTGACTTCAGGCTGTGCTACAGAGCAATAATTAAAAACAAACAAACAAACAAACAAACAAACAAACAAACAAGAAAAATCCCCGCAAGCTATTGGCATAGAAACAGCCTGATTGATCAAGAAATTGAATTGAAGAACCAGAAATAAATCCACACTTGTATGAACACTTGAGTATTCACTAAGCAGCCAAAAGCATACAATGGAAAAAAATAGCATTTTCAAAAAATGGTACTGTTTGAACTGGATATCTACATATAAAAAAGGAAAAACAGGTTCATATTTATCACCCTCCACAAAATTCAATTCCACATGGATCAACATCAAACCAGAAATATTATAGTAGAAAGGATAGGGGAACAACCGTTGAACTCATTGTTTTGACCTGAACAGAATGCCACAGCTCAGGCTCTAAGATTAACAATTAATGAATGGGACCTCATGAAACTGAACACCTTTGTAAGGCAAAGGACACTTTCAAAATAACAAAACAGCCACCTACAAATTGGGAAAGAATCTTCACCAACCCTACATCTGACAAAGAGCTAATATCAAAAGAACTCTCTCTCTCTCTGTCTCTCTCAGTCTCTGTCTCTTTCTGTCTCTCTCTGTCTTTCTCTGTCTCTGTCTCTGTCTCTCTCTCTCTCTCTCTCTCTATATATATATATATATATACACACACACACATATATATATATAACTAAATATATAAAGAACTCAAGAAACTAAACACCAACAAACAAAACAATTCAATTAAAAAAAGGAGTACAGAGCTAAACAGAGAATTCTCAACAGAGGAATATCGAATGGCCGAGAAGCACTTAAAGAAATGCTCAAGGCCCATAGCCATCAGGGCAATGCAAATCAAAGCAACTCTGAGATTTGATCTTATACCTGTCAGAATGGCTAAGGTCAAAAACTCAAGTGACAGCACATGCTGGCAAAGATGTGGAGAACGGGGAATACTCCTCCATTGCTGCTGGGACTGAAAACATGTAAAATCACTTTGGTTTTACATACTAGAAGTTTGTTAGGTAATTGGGAATCATTTTACCTCAAGACCCAGCTATAGCATTTCTGGGCATACAATAAAAGGTGCTCCACCATTTGCTCAACCATGTTCATGGGAGCTTTTCATAATAGCCATAAACTGGAAACAACCTAGATGTCCCTCGGTGAAAGAGTAGGTGAAGAAAATATGGTACATTTACACAACAGAATACTACTCAGCTATTAAAAAGAAGGACATAATGTAATTTTTACACAAATGAATGGAAGTAGGAAAGGATCATTCTAAGTGAGGTAACTCAGACCCATAAAGACACACATATTATGTATTCTCTTATAAGGGGATATAAGCCATATATTACAGGATAACTATACTAATAATCATGGACCCAAAGAACCTATTAACTAGGATTTTTCATAGGAAGCCCTTCTTGAATGTCGCTCAGATGGGAAAATAGAATATACAGTGGAAGAAGAGGAAGTAGACAGTGGGTATGGAGGTAAACAAGGGGTGGAAAATCAAATCTTCAGACAGCGCTTGCTCATCTCACCCCTAGTTCAAACGACTTATGAGGCAGCCATGCCTGCCACAGGGAACACAGAATCCTCTCTGTTTGCCTTTCCTGCCCATTCCATGCTTTTCTTAAGAATGTACTCTGGGATTCACAAGCAGGAAAAGGACCACTCATTTTCCTCTAACTGGGTAAGAATAGGCTAGAGCCATCTGTTTCTTTTCCATCTGAGGAGGGATTGTGTCCCATTACTTCACCCTTGTGTTTCCGTATCAGCACCAGGCATCCAAATAGCCCTCTGCAGACAATAATGCTCTTTTCCCTTTATCATCCTTCTGAGGAGAAGTCATCAAACCGCACATATTTGTAGAGGATGGCTTCATGTTTTTGCCTAGGGTGTTAGTGGCAGTTTTTGCTTACATTTCAAAGTAATAGAGTCATTTATTTACTTTATGGCTGCCCAGCAATTTTAGGCAACATTTATATAGCCTTCTTTTGTGAAAACATCAGTGCTTCTATTCCGCATATATTGAGGTTGAGGAAAGCAGGCAGCCTCTCTCATGGCAACCGCGAGGGAAATCACTGATTCTGAACGACTCTGATTCTTTCATCTTGGGATTTTTCTATTTTGTGAAAATAAAAATAAGTCATGGGTCTGAGAGGTGGCTGCTTGGTTAAGAGCACTAGCTGATCTTTCAAGGGACCCGAGCGTGATTCCTAGCATCCATGTGGACTCTCATAACCACTTGTAACTCTAGTTCCAAGGAATCAAATCACCTTTCTAATCCCCTCAAGCACAAAGTATGCATGTAAATGAAATACACATATGCAGTCAAAATACGTGTACACTTAAAAATAAAATAAATAAATATTAAAATATAAACATATGTCTCAATGTGATCAGAACTTTTGTTGGGAATATGGAAAATAAAAAAGATAAGGCTAGTAAGAAAACAGAGGAAATCTTCCTGGTTTTATTAGCATAAATGCAAGAGATAGAAATTAAAATAGGGATCAGTAAGCTTTCCTACTTCTCCTTATTTTCTCTAGATGGATTTCTCAGTAATGTGTGTGTGTGTGTGTGTTTGTGTGTGTGTTTGTATGTTTGCCTCTCTGACTGTCTCTCTTTCTGTGTATGTGTCTATCTGTCTGTGTGTATGTGTGTACATCATACAAAAACATGGTTATGCATATGTGAGCACCCATAACCATGGGCAGAGGCCAGAAGAGAATGTACGCTGTCCTCTACCACTCTCTATTTTGGTGATTGTAACACAACCTAGAATAATATGTGAGGAATGGTATGCGTCCACTGGACCTATGAATGTGTCTGTCGAAGATTGCCTTTTGCTGTCTTAATTCATGTGACCCAGGCTGAAAGTGGGCAGCTTCAGTTCATTTCCTGGTTAGGGTGGCTGGGATGAACTCACATAGCGAAAGGCAACTGAGTAGTAAGCATGCATGCATGCATACAGTGATGGCAGTTCTTGACTGTGAATATGTCCATCTGCTTCAAGTTTCTGCCATTGTGACTTCCCTACAGGAATGGACTGTATGGAATGGTAAGCTAAAATAAAGCCCCTTTCCCTTAGTTTGGTCTATTGAAGGGTATCTCCCCATAGCCTCATCTATTTGAATATTTGGCATATAGGTAGTGACAGTATTAGAAAGTGTGTCCTTGTTGGAGTAGGTGTGGCCTTGTTAGAAGAAGTGTGTCACGATGAGGCTGGGATTTTAGGTCTCCTATGCTCAAGCTACACTTAGTATAGCACAGAGTCTTCTGCTGTCTGTGGATCAAGATCTAGAAATCTTGGCTCCTTCTCCATCACCATGTCTGCCTGCATGCTGCCAGGCTTCCCACCGTAATGGTAATAGACTAAACATCTGAAACTGTAAGCCAGGCCCAATTAAATGTTTTACTTCATAAGAGTTGCCTTGGTCATGGTGTCACCTCACAGCCAAAATACCCGAAGATACCTAGATTGCTTTTGGCAAGAGTATTTCTTTCTTTCTTTCTTTTCTTTTTTTTTTCTTTTTTTTTTTTTTTTTTTCCTTTTTTTTTCTTTTGTCTATTTTTTTTTTTTTACCTCTTTTTTTTTTTTTATTTTATTTTTTATTATATTGTAATGTCTTTAAATAAATTTCCCTGTTTTTTAAATTTTATTTTATTTTATTAATTACACTTTATTCACTTTGTATCTCCCCATAAGCAACTCCCTCCTCCTCTCCCAATCCCACCCTCCCTTCCCCTTCTTCACACATGCCCCTCCCCAAGTCCCCTGATAAGGGAGGACCTGCTCTACTTCCTTCTGATCTTAGTCTATCAGATCACATCAAGAGTGGCTGCATTGTCATCTTCTGTGGCCTGGTAAGGCTTCTCCCCCCTCAGGGGGAGGTGCAAAGAGCAGGCCAATCAGTTTATGTCAGAGGCAGTCCCTCTTCCCATCACTATGTAACCTATTTGGACATTAAACTGCCATGGGCTACATCTGTGCAGGGCTTCTAGGTTATCTCCATGCCTGGTAGTTGGTTAGAGTATGAGTCTCTGGGAAGACCCCCGTGTTCAAATTTTCTGGTTCTCTTCCTCTCCTTGTGGGGTTCCTGTCCTCTCCAAATATTACTATTTCCCACTTCTTACATAAGCTTCTGTGCACTCTGCCCAACAGTTGGCCATAAGTCTCAGCATCTGCTTTGATAGTCTGCGAGGCAGAGCCTTTCAGAGGCTCTCTGTGGCAGGTTCCTAGGTTGTTTCCTGTTTTCTTCTTCTTCTGATGTCCATCCCCTTTGCCTTTCGGGATGGGAATTGAGCATTTCAGTCAGGGTCCTCTCTCTTGATTAGTTTCTTTAGATGTACAGATTTTAGTAGGTTTATCCTATGTTATATGTCTACATGAGTGAGTATATACCATGTGTGTCTTTCTGCTTCTGGGACAGCTCACTCAGGATGATCCTTTCCAGTTCCCACCATTTACCTGCAAATTTCATGATTTCCTTATTTTTCATTGCTGAGTAATGTTCCATTGTGTAGATGTACCACAATTTCTGCATCCATTCTTCAGTTGAGGTGCATCTGGATCGTTCTCCTGGTGCCGCCATCTTTTCCTCCCCTGGCAAGAGTATTTTTAACGGCAGGAGTTATACTAGGATGGCCTTCTCATATTCAAAGAAGATGTCTCATTACACTGATAACTTAGCTGGTCTTTGCCAAGCTCTAAAAATCCTCCTAGATCTGAACTCCTGTTCAATTACTAGGGTTACAGCTGTATGAGACCATGCTTGGCTTTTTTTTTTTTAAATAGATCTTGGAGATTTGAAATCATGTCTTCATTCTTGTGCAACCACGTTTTTACCTGTGGAGCCTGCTCTAGAGCCTCCTCCCAGTGGGAGTTCTAAAAGTAATCCTCACATAACATTTTAAGTAAATGACTGGTTCTGAGTATCAAAACAATAGTATACACACTTACTTATGAGATGATATGCATAGTCATAGACAGCCATCATCTATGTACTCACCTTAAAACTCTAGCCTAACTATAAATAGGCTGATAAAGTGGACCTTGGCATTTGTTCCTGACCCATTGCCATCACAACCCTGGTTCTGTGGCTCCCTCAGATGTGGCTACGGGGTGATGAGGAACCCCTGGATTCTCTGATCTTCCTTCCACCTGTGCAATATTAGCAGCAGGGTAAAAAGATGGCATGTAGGTAAAGAGTATAGTACACTTCCCCCTACTCTTCCACAAGACTCCCTGTGCTCAGCCCAATGTTTGGCTGTGAGTATCAGCATCTGTTTCGATCCATTGCTGGGCGTAGCTCTTGGGGGACAGCTATGCTAGGCTCCCTTATGCAAGCATAGCAGAGGGTTGTTAATAGTGTCAGGGGTTGGCTTGGTCCCTTGGTATGGGTCTCAGGCTGGGCCAGGCATTGACTGGACATTCCCTCAATCTCTGCTGTATCTACATGTGCACATCTTGTAGGCTGGGTAAATCTTGGGTCGGAGTTTTGTGGATGGGTTGGTAGTCCCTTCCTTCAAGCAGCAGTCCTGTCTGATTAGACTATGGCCTCCAAGTCTCCATGAACTCCACTACTAGGAGTCTCCGGTAAAGTCACTCTGGCATCCTCACAGGATCCTATCCTGTTGCAGGTTTCCAGCTTATCTAGGGATGCCCCTGCCCATTGTTTCTCTTCTCTCCGCAAGCCCTCTGACCCCCTGCACCAGCTCTCCCAACATCTCATCCACACCCTCAATTCCCTTAGCACTCCCTCTCCTATCCTTTTCCCTCTCTTCAACCACTTTGGCTCTCTATTCTACTTCCCCATCAGAGTGAGATTTGAGCAGTCTCTCTTGGACCATCCTTGTTACTTATTTTCTTTAGGTCAGTGAGTTGTAGTATTGTTATCCCGTACTAAATGGCTATTATCTCTGCTTATAAACAATTACATACCATGTGTGTCTTTTTGGCCTCACTCAGAATGATTTTTTCTAGTTCCATTCATTTGCTGGCAAAGCTCACAATTCCTTTGTTTTTAATAGCTGAGTATTATTTCTTGTGTACATGTACCACAATTTCTTTATCCGTTCTTCAGTTGAGGGGCATCTGGATTGTTTCCACAGGAAATCCACAAGAAGACAAACAGAGCCAACTAACCTGGGTCCAGGAAGACTTGCAGAGACTGAAGCATCAACAGAGGACCATGAATGGACTCTACCTAGGGCCCCTACCCATATATACTCAATTGGCATCTTGGTCTTCATCTGGGTTCCCTAGTAAGAGAAACAGGGCCTGTCTCTGACAAGAATTCTGTTGCATGCTTTTTATTATTTCCCCCTGGTGGAACTACCTTGCCAGGTCACTGAGAAAGAGGATGTGCTCAGTCCTGATGTGACTTGATGTTCTGGAGTGGGCTAGAGGGAGGGGGAAGGTTCCTTTTATGACAAGAGGGGAGTGTAAGAGGGAGGGAAGGTAGGACCAGAAAGAAAGGAGGAAGAGCGATTCTATTGGGATGTAAAGTGAAAAAAATGAACTAGTTTTAAAAAAGGAAAAAAAAATGAAAACAGAAAGAAAAGAGTCTACTGCACAGGAGTCTACTGCACATACATCGTGAGCACCCACAGAGAAAATCCAGTGACATCAGCATGTGCTGATGGTTTCCCAGATCTAAGGAGTATAGAGAATCAAATTCCTGAATCTCCGAGACAGCTGATAGAGTATCATCAATGATCTTCAGGTTCAGTCCTGTCTCAAAAAAGTAAAGATGAAGAAGAATTGAGGAGAAACACCTGACATTAACTCCCGGCTCCTTCAACTGTGTACATGCTTACATGTGTGTCTCAAGCCCATGCATACATGCATGCATGTGTGTGCTCCCCCCACTCCATATAGTAAAAGGATTTTGGAAGATTTTTCTTGCAGGAGCTAACAGAATCAATAACAAATATTTGAGCTTAGTTATTTTAGTTACTCAATGTCAGGATACTGGCAAGAACTACGATTTCTCTGAGGGTTGATATAAAAATGTCTGAATTAGTTATTGCTTTGGAAATTTCAATGCTATGAAAAGTTAAAGAAATAGCACATTCCTCCACTATTTAAATATGTTAGTGAACACACACAACACACTAAAGTACACCCTTCAATACATTCTTCATTAATTCAACAATCGTTAATAAATACCTAATTTTGTGTTTAGTCTTTCTCAGATGTTCTGGAATAGTAGATAAAAAAGCATGTGAGCAGGGACTCACTCTACCTTTGGGGAGATTTTATTTAATTAACACAACTTGAATGTGTAGAGACTTTGGGAGGGTGGCTAAGTCAGGAAATCATCTATTCTGCAAGCACTATGACCTCAACAACCCACCGATGTCAAATTATAGGCATTGGGGGTGGAAAAGGAACAACCCACCGATGTCAAATTATAGGCATTGGGGGTGGAAAAGGGACGCTCCTCATGCCTCAGAGGTGAGCCTGCCCAGCTGAGCTCCAAGTTCATACTCAGTGATGCTGCCTCAAAGAAGTAGACAGACTTGCTGAGTCTCAAACCCAAGGTTGTCCCCAGCTTTTCTAGGCAGGCATTCATATGTACACCTGTGCAACACAAGCATGTAAACATTTAATATAAATAAGGGAGCAAATGCATTTTTTAAGTATAATGTAAGAAAGTAAACATAGCTATAAAGTCTGGGAATGGTAGGTATCTTGGTGTGAGCAGCCAGTGTTTACCATGTTGAGTCCATCCTGCTCCAAAAGAGGATGGCATCATGTCACTTCCATGGTAGAACCTAGAAGGCCTTTGCAAACCCCTCAGGGCTTGCTACAATACTTTGTCTTTTTAACTTATATTTATTCTGTCCAATTAAAGCATTACCTTGGTTTTTCAGAGACTCGGAGGTCATTTGGACACCTAAAAACGTTGAGAAAGGCTTTAAGAATAGGGCTTGTTGACTGTAAGCCACAATAGAACTTAGGCATAAGCAAAAAGCAATTACATAGTTGATGAGGTCACAGGTTGCTGGGGTTGGCACTTCTAAACCACTTTTCCAATAATTTCTTAAAGCACTTGTAATGACTTGTAAGATTGTTATTTATGTACCTAATTTTTTCACTTGGGCAGTTCTGTTTAACAACAGCAACAGCAAAAGAATTATATTAAACACACCTGCTAATCATCTGCTTCAATTAATTTAAAAGGGAAAAATCTAACTGAATTCTTTACATTTTATAATTAAGAAAGTATTACAAGTTTTTATTAATGTCTTAATTAAATGCCATTATCTGCTCCTAGAACAGGTGCATTAATTGAAAGTAGGCCCTGGCTACTTTTCTATGTGTTCTTTAGCTTTATTGGTATCATTTTAAAAAAAATAAATAGCTGCTATTGTCTGTAGGCAAAGCTTTCTGCAGCTGGGGTGTTACTTGTCAGAGACATTTTCAGGGTTTTGATTTCTATTGTCACTTGGGCTATTTTTTCTCCAAGTGTGTCATGTGACTTTTTCCTTGAGGATACAAAAACAAAAGTCTGTTCATCCCAAATAGATCCTCAAGGATAGAAACAGAGAAATCATTCCACCCAAGTGCAACTTGGTGAATCAAAACGTTCAGCTGACCTTTTATATAGGAGAATGGAGGAGACGTTACTTACAAGAACTTGGTTACCATAAGAACTGTTAGACCATCAAGGGTGGGAAGACCTAATCCCAGTACCCATCTACTGCCTATAGCACCTTGTGGATGGGTGTGGTTCCTGGGGCCCTCCCTGTTAGTAACCATTGACTCTATAAATTCTTGAAAAGGAAAGAACCATGTGAGCACTCTCTTACAGCAAGTCTAAGCTGTCTATAAAGCTTCTGTGAAGGAGGCGATCTCACGTGCCCTCCTCCCTTAGCACATGCTAACTGTCTATGAAGAGACAGAGAATCCTGTAACTCTGCCCCTATCTATGATAGAAGGTTACTGGGTCCAACTTTGTGTAGGTCTCCATGAGTAATCACAGCTGCTTACAGTTGAATAGGGTAAGTACCAAGTCATGCACTGAGGACTGTCCACACACTGAGGACATGTCTCCCACTGGTCTAATCCTCTGTGTCCTTCTAGGTTTCCTACAACCCTGTTTACTCAGAGCATCACTCCACTGTGTTAGATACTCAGTCTCACTGGGTACTTGGTGGATGCACATTAAATTTTGGATAAAGAGTGAGAATTCAGAAAGGGCCAACGACAAGAATCTGAAGGGGAACAGCAAATGCCTACAGTTGGATAAGCCAGTAAGGTCAAACACTCATTTGGTAGAGTCCTTAGCTAGCATTCGCAAAGCCCTGAGCTTCAGGCTCAGTGAGAAACTCTGTCTCAGGAACTGTGATGAACAATGACGGGCGACACTAAAAGTTAACCTCTGTCCATCACAGGCATGTGCTCACACACCTACTCACAAGTAGGGCTATAAATACACTACACATACTCTTTCATGTACTCTCTCTGTCTCACACACATATGCACATCCACACACCAACAAGCACAGTCACATGCACACACATGCACACACATGCACACACACACACACCTCTGTGTTTGAATACACACAATTACACATATAAAATTTTAGGTGGTTGGAAAGTTAAAACTATTTTTTTGGCAGAACTTTCCACCTATAATTTTAAATATTGCTTAAAGGCAGTAGATAACACACCCATTTGCCTCTTTCTAAAGATCATAGCAAGCTTGCTTAAACTCCTGCAACTGATAACCTCATTTGGACAATAACCAAGAGTAGTGGTATCTGGATTGTATGGTGTTTTATACCTTGTGCACTGCAGCAGCAAGGTGACTGCCCAGGTCAGGGGAAGCCTTTGAAGGGAACACCAAGAAACTCAATTTGGAGTGAAACTCCTCTAGCACTCTCTCAGTGAGAACATTCCTTATTTTGAACCCTTACCAAATTAAACTAGTTAGAATCAAATCTGTCCTCTGAGCTGTGACAAGGACAGCTTCAAATTCACTTTAAAACCAACAATTTCTACTTCTATCCATTACGTTGCATTTTGCTGATTCAGTTGGCATGCTCTCTAATGCTATATTTCTCATAAATTTGGGACTACCGTTTCTTTTTTATGTTTGGTGGGAAAAGACTCACTCTAGCAACAGACTACTAGTAACAAAGAAAACAAACCCAGTGGAAGAAAATACATCTTGCCTGTGGCTGGTGAAGAAATACTGTGACTTCGGGAAATTTGGTGGGGTGATTCTTTGCCCTAAGTATTCTAACTTATTGACAAGTACTAGGTATTATTCACAGAGTTATTAAGAAATAACATGATGGCTTTTTTGTTTATTTGATTATGAATATTTCCAATAGACACACAATGTGAATAAGGTAAGCCCCAATATTCGTGGATGATACAACAAGTCTGACCAATTCTATTTTATCCACATACACAGCCATTTGCCACAGTTTTGATTATTTGGGGAAATGCTTAGATCAAATCGCCACATGATGTAGAATCATCCCAGTACTTATTTCTGGAGTACTGGGATCCATTTTTCCTCTTAAGCAGCTATGTTATGACAATAAAGCTCATTAGTCAATTTGCAAAGCATTTCAGATCATGTTGAAGCTGTTATTTTAGTCATTGAACACAAGTTTGCTTGTTTCTGTCTCTCAAGAAAATGGCCAATGGCAAAGGTCCCTCTAAGTTTCATTTGAATTAATTATCTTTCTTCTATCTTTTTTTTTCTTGCAACATTGTGTTGAAGAAAACATATATATCATGCAAAATTTCCAGCCTTCTCACTGGTCTCACTTAACAAACTGTCTGTTCCTGTAAATTGGTGCTTATATTTTATGAGCTTCACAATATTTTCACAAGAATTCTTCATGTATCACCTTCACAAACATACAACATTTCTATGGCTTAGAGGTCATATGGGCATCCCTGGACATTGATGATTATTGCTGGTGGCATTAATTTATTAGGGTCTAATGGATTAACTATGAAAATGCACTATGTCATCTTTACCCTATTATTTACAAGCTTGAATACACTTTGGAAAAGATCTCATTTATTGTTTGGAGATTTGAACTGCTGTGCATAGAGGCAACAAAGAGTTTTTTTTTTCAATTGCTTTATCAACAGTTTTAAAATTACTGTTAATGTTTCTAGTGTCCTCTAAATGAATGTATAGATGTAAAAATAATTAAGGATCTTTTGCAATGTCTAGTATTAATTATCTGTGATGCATACATTTCTCTGTCTCAACCAGCAGTACTCTTTATAAGTTGATTGTTGAGTCATATTAATGAGATGCATGGTGGGGAGCTTCTGAGTTCATCTTGTCTTATTTCCCGTTGGGCAGTGTGAAAAGAGAATCCCCTTGCTTTGGAGCCACCTGACATTTAGAAGCAAGCATCACACTGCGGGAGCTTTCACAGGCTTGCAGTCTCTTAGACAGTTTCCCTGAAAAAACCCTAGAAATCGTGTAATTCTTTTGGAATAAGCATACACTGTAAGTTCATACTGCTACTTCCAATTCATGCTCAGAACAACACACTCTTTATATATCTCATCTCTCACTTCTTATCATCTTACACTGGTCCTCAGTGAGCCTGGAAAAGCATTGCTGCATTCCACCAGAGTCTATTTGTAATGCTCGCAGTGGAATAATAACAAATCGTCCTCAACAACAAGACTCAATGGCCACAGGAGCAATCGTGGTGTTTTGATTTACACTTCTCTTTTTGACATCTCATCTACTAGCATAATAATGTTACTGTATATATACTTAAAATTTGTATTCGTGTCATCAGTTTCAATTTGGATTAAGGTATTTGTTTCAATTTCCTAATTTGAGGATATAATTTTATTTTATAATTTTGAAAAATGATCAGATACTTACAAGTTCATAGAACTTCATTTTACTCCTAGGGAAACCAATAATCTATTCTTATTTCATCCATCCTTTATCATGCCAGTAAAGGTGAGCATTTTGTGCAAATGCCCACACAGACATGTACATGTTGTATGTATTCCTAAGTATATATGAAAATGTTAAGTATTTATCCACACTCAACACAGAGTTATTTTTCACTTATTAATAAGCCGTATATTGCTTCTCCAATTTATGTTATTGTTAGAACTGAACTCATTCTAATAAAGACATCCAACCTACTTTATAGTTTATTATAAGGCTTTTTGAGGTTTAGTCAAGGTTACTCAATCAGTTCATTAATAATGGACATTTATAGTGTTTGCATATTACAAATAAGTTCTGTTCTGTGTGCCTGAATGGACATCTGTGCATATGCTTTTCAACAGGTATTTAGAGTGTTTCAGTAACCCCCAAATGCTACCAAATTCTAAACAGGTATTAATTATGACATGACTTCTTCTTGTACTCATTTTCCAATCTTTGTGTGAGTGTATGTACATATTATTATATGCCATGTCATTACTGCAGTAGTGACAGAACAGCTTTGAGTATAATACTCACTTTCCACTTTGTTTCATACAGTGTCTTTTGTTTACTATACAAATGCTAGAATAGGTAGTCTGTGAGGTTCTGGAGATTCCCCTGTCTGTTTCCTGTCTCACCATAGGGATAATAAGATTATAAATACACTCCACTGCCCATCTTTACTTCTGTTCTGGTGAAATGACTCAGGTTCCTATGGCTAGTTGGCAAGTACTTTACCCACTGAGACATTCTTCAGACCTTTTATCCTTTTGACCTGCTTCCTGTTCTGGATCAGGTTAGGGTATTTCACACTTTTTCCTTTTATCCCAGTTCAAAACTCTGAATTCATGATTAAAGGCAATTACTCTTACTTTTTCTGTAAAACATATATTCATATATCAACATGTTTTGATTTGCAATTATTATTGATTTTCAATAGCTCCTCTTTTATATTTCAGTTGTTTATTAATCATGGAAGCCTTTTATCAGTATCAGAGTCCTGTCATTGTAAGTTAAAATCATTGTGAGCACAACCATTTAGAAGAAAAGTCGTTTTATTTTATAACTTTAAAAATTATTTACATTTTTACTTAAAGACTGGAAAAAAAAGCATTTATCATTGTATCAAAAGGCAAGTTTAACAATGAGACAAAAGTACCTGAATGCTCAGGAGAAAAGTTGTCTCTAATCAAGCAGATCATCAAAAAGAGACCATGTAAATCCAGTCACATCAATTTAAGTAACTTTCTTAAAACTCAGATAAAAATATTGAGAGAAAAATAGGGAGAAAAGTTCCATTTGACTTTACATTTTATTCTGAATGAAACATCTGAACTTAATATTTGTGGAAGTTAATTTTCTAGCTTTTTTAAAATTAGAGGTAGAGAGTAAGTTTCTAAGCCAACAATAAAGTGTCACTAATCTTTCATGTCAGCTGTGACACAATTGCAGACTTAATCAATATGCCCTTTGGGGCTGGAAATAGAAGTTCTTCCCCAAATGTAATGTGGCTTTTAATGGAAGCTTATTCATCTGACACACATGCCAGCCTTTCTCACATGTTCTCCACTACATTTCTCCCTAAATTCCCGTATGTGCCAACATAAACATATATACACCATGTAAGCTGGAAATATAGGTTCCCTGATTCTGAAAGGAAAGATAGAGTAGATAGAGTTTTTCTTTTTTTTCTTCTTTTAATATTTTTATTTTAATTTTTATTAATTACACTTTATTCACTTTGTATCCCCCCATAAACCCCTCCTTCCTCCCGTCCTAATCCCACCTTCCCTCCCTCTTCTCCACGAATGCCCCTCCCCAAGTCCACTGATGGGGAGATCTTCCTCTCTTTCCTTCTGATCCCACATTTCCTCCTGCCTTGCTCCCCAGCACTAGGTTTACAGATATATGCTGCCACATACAGAGGTTACGTGGGACTGTACATGATAACTCAAGCCCTCCTGCTTATAGGATAAGTACTTTACTTACTGTACCAGCTCCCTAGGCCCTGTACTGCTAAATTCTCAGATCATTACTTCTTTGACTTGGCTATTCAATCTGCCATATTTGGAAGATAGATACATAGTGGGAAAAGATGGCATGCAACATCTTTGGCTAGAATAAAATTCCATAGGCCCTGCCCAGGTAAACAGCAAACTTTAATTATTTTAATTCATTATAGAAAAATCTATCTTTCAATTATTTTAGTATTCATTGTGTACATATGCATGTGTTTGTGTGTGTGTGTGTGTGTGTGTGTGTGTGTGTGTGGTTATACAGTTAACCTGGTATATGTGTGGAGTCAAAGGACAATCTGCAAATATTATATCTCTACTTTTTCCACATAGGTTCTGGGGAACAAACTCAATTTGTCAGGCTTAGGGACAGGTGCCATTATACACTGGGCCAACTCACAGACCCAGAAAATCTTTCTTAATCAGTATAAATTTCTTGACCAAAGATGTTGAAGTAGAATTAATTAGTGCTACTAATTAATCACACTGTTCAGTGTAATTAAGTGAACCAATGTACGTGTTTAGCAATTAAGAATAAAGAAAATGTGGTTCATACACACAGCAGAACTTTCTTAACCATAAAAAAGAATATAGTTATTGCATTTGAAAGAAAATGAATGCAATTGGAGAACATTATAATAATAGAATTAACACATTCTCTGAAAGACAATATTGCATTTTTGGTTCTTAGATTTTCTGTGATTACATAAAAACATGTATGCTTATATAATATGAAAGTAGGAGTGAAACTTTCTCGGGCACAAAGAGAACAAATTGGGGTCAGGACATGAGAGGGAAGAACGGAAGCTGTGGGAGAACACACTAAGTGTGCAGTATTCACTCATGTGAAACTTTAAACAAATATATTTAAAAAAAAAATATTAGCATTTTAACAAGAGTCCTCCCTCTTGATTAGTTTTTTTGGCACCTGTCCCTAAGCCTGACAGATTTTAGTAGGTTTATCCTATATTATATGTCTATATGAGTGAGTATATACCAATTGTGTCTTTCTGCTTCTGGGACAGCTCACTCAGGATGATCCTTTCCAGTTCACACCATTTACCTGCAAATTTCATGATTTCTTTGTTTTTTATTACTGAGTAATATTCCATTGTGTAGATGTACCACAATTTCTGTATCCATTCCTCCACTGAGAAGCATCTGGGCTGTTTCCAGCTTCTGCCTATTACAAATAAGGCTGCTAGAAACATGGTTGAGCAAAATGTCCTTATTGTGTACTTGAGCCTCTTTTGGGTATATGCCTAGGAGTGGTATGGCTGGATTTTGAGGAAGCGATATTCCTAATTCTCTGAGAAAGCGCCAGATTGATTTCCAGAGTGGTTGTACAAGTTTACATTCCCACCAGCAGTGGAGGAGGGTTCCCTTTTCTCCACAACCTCTCCAGCATGTATTGTCTCTTGAGTTTTTATTCTTAGCCCATCTGATGGGTGCAAGGTAAAATCTTAGAGCCATGTTGATTTGCATTTTCCTTTTGACTAAGGACATTGAACATTTCTTTAAGTGTTTCTCTGTCATTCGATATTCCTTTATTGAGAATTCTCTGTTTAGCTCTGTACTCCATTTTTTAATTGGATTACTTGATTTGTTGCTGTTTAACTTCTTTATTTCTTTATATATACTGGATATTAGTCCTCTGTCAGATATAGGGTTAGTGATGATCCTTTCCCAATATGTAGGCAGTCCTTTCCTATCCAGAAAGGCAAAGAGGATGGACATCAGAAGAAGGAGAAAAGAGGGAACAAGTCTGGAACCTGATACAGAGGACCCTCTGAAAGGCTCTGCCCTGCAGACTATCAATGCAGACGCTGAGACTCATGAGCAGAGTGCAGGGAATCTTAGGAAAGAAGCGGGAAACAGTAAGATCTGGAGAGGACAGGAACTCCACAAGGAGAGCAACAGAACCAAAAAAATCTGAGCACAGGGGTCTTTCCTGAGACTGATACTCCAACCAAGGACTATGCATGGAGATAACCTAAGACCCCTTCACAGATGTAGCCCATGGCAGTTCAGTATCCAAGTGGGTTCCATTGTAATAGGAACGTGGACTGTCTCTGACATGAAATGATTGGCCTGCTCTTTAATTACCTCCCCCTGACGGGGAAGCAGCATTACCAGGCCACAGAAGAAGACAATGCAGCCACTTCTGATGAGACCTAATTGAATAGGATCAGAAGGAAGGAAAAGAAGACTTCCCCTATCAGTGGACTTGGGGAGGGGCATGCATGCAGAGGGTGGAGAAAGGGAGGGATTGGGATGGGAGGAAGGAGGGAACCACAGGGGGGATACAAAGTGAATAAAGTGCAATTAATAAAGAACTAAAAAAAGAAGAATTAGCACTATAGACAATTAGTGGTGCATGACACAGCAAATAAAGCCAAACAAAGTCACTGGAAAACTGATATTTAGATTTAGAAAGACTTGGATGGGGAGGTTTATGCTCTGCTTTCTGTGTGGTAGTGAAGTCACCTATCTCATCTGATTTTTCTTTTCTCTCAATTGCACTCATCTTCTGAGATGCAGAATAGCAATGTCCCAAGAATGAAGGTAACTTCTACACCATGTGATGAAGGGCCCAGGTTCACATTAGGCCAGGAGCACATTTGTTAGATATAGAAATGACTAAGACAAAGAAAGTAATCTCTGTTACGTTACAGGCTGACCTTTTACAGCATTGGTCAGTCCAAAGGCCCAGCTTCCACTACTTATGAAATCAGGACTTGTCCTCTCTCAGCTCAGTCTCTGAGACAGAAATTGTTAAGAAGCTGTGCTTTCCTGTAGCCTACCAGCAAACCCTAATTTATGATCCTATCCAGTCTCTGGTTCCTTCATGCTCTGTGTGATGCAGACAATCTCAGACTAACTCATGTGGAATGGACCATCCTCCTGCTGCCTATTAAAAGGGTGGAAAATGTACACATCTTCTTTATTTGTGGGTATTGTCTGTCTTTTCATTTTTTTAATCTTTTCTCTAAGAGTTTTGTTTTTTGTTGTTGTTAGTTTTAATGTCACAGTGTCCAGTTCCTATGCCTATGTCAAATTACCTAAGGAAGGAATATAAATGAACAGGTGAAGCTCAAAATGAAGGGACATCTCGCTTGTTTTCAAAGCACATCATTTCTTTGCAAAATTATGTAAGTTATGTGTCAGGGACCACATGGTTGTGGAAGCAGTGCTTGACACAGTTCCAGCTGCTGAAGCACTGTCACCCTGGAGAAAATGTCTCTGGATTACCAGTCCACAAATGGTGTTGCTTTTTCCTACATGTCTGCCTGCTTCGTTTCTTAATGTGATTCCATATTTTTCTCTAATTCAACCTTAGTCAATGCAACTGGTCAGATTTTTAGGGAGACTGGAAGATAAGAAAATGGCTTAGAAATAACCACTATGGAGGAAGCATTACTCTTGGCTAAAAAGGCAGTGAAACCTGAATTATCTGAACAAAAAAATTGAATCCATAGAGGCGTCTTGTGCTAAAGGTTTCTTGAAAAACATTAGTCAGTTCATGGATATCAAATGATATCAGTAATTGTTTGAGTTTTCACAATCACTCCCCAGACCGCTACAGTCAGAAAGGAATTAGACCCTAGAGAAACTACTGGACTCATACTAACTCCCTTTACTAGAAAAACTTGGTCACATGGACATGACTCCTTAGGCTAAGATAAGGAGATTATAAGAGCTTTGTATGGTTTATGAGAAATGGACTAGAGACCCTTTCAATGATCACTCCTATTATAAAATATGTTTAGAAAGAACTTAGAAAAAAACTTGCTCAGCTACATACAGCAGCTGAGAATTAAGAACAGTCTAATTTGTTTAGCACCTCTTTGTTCTTATACCACTTATAACCTCAAGATTTTGCCCTATAATGTGAAGGTTTGTCTGAGAAAAGCACTGAGTTAGTGATTAAATATTCTTGCTTGCTTGCAATGTAATCACTGTGCTGTGTATGTAGAGTAGAGCTTGCTATATTCCATTTATTTTTATTTGTGCGTCTTTAGGGAAAAGCTAATATTCTGAAGAAAGACAAAAAGGTTTTTGATCATGTGGACAAAATGTATAAGAAAATAATTTCACAATAAAAGACTGAGATTGACTCTCTTCTCCAAGAAGAACTAGAAAAAGAATGAGCAGACACCAGCGAGACTGCCTCCTGAGAAGTCTCTTGAAATGACTCATTTTTTACTTGCCCCTTTGTGTGAAATGATTTTCTCTCATGCCAATCCATTCCTCGCAGTCTTTAGACCACAATTGGCTGAGGCTGGTCCCCGGCAAAATATCTCATTAAAAGAACAATCATTAGGCCTGTCTTATTTGCATAATTTAAAATGAAACCCTTCCAGAGAGATGTCCTATTGTAGAGGTCATGGCCTCACCTAACTTGATTAAATCTTAAGGAGAAGACAATATTATCACTCCACACAGAGGTAAATTTAATTATAATATAAGGTGACCAAGTTGATACCTCTCCCAAAAATTATTTAGAGTTGCTGTAGACATGACTCAGAGCCTAAAAGCACTTCTTGCTCTTGCAAAAAAGACAATTTAGTCCCTAGCACCTATGTTGGCTGTCTCCCAGCTACCTGTAACTCCAGTTCCATAGAATCCAGTGTCCTCTTCTGATCTTTGTTGACACATATAAACATGTGTACACACACAAACATAAATTAAAAAAATAACTAAAATTAAAAAAAATCACAGTGTATTTTCCATTACACACAAACAAAGGAACAAACAAAAACCCTCTGGATCTCTAGCATGACATTTAGTATTCTTTATGTTCTGGCTTCTGCCTGTTTTCTAGCCAGTAACAGACACACTGGGATCTGTTACTCATCTTAAAATTACAGGAAAATAGTAAAAAATCTACTTACCCTCAAAGCTTTCACATGTGCTGGAATCTGCCTAGATTATGAATCCTTCTTCCTTGAATGCTGTATCAACTGGGTATCCTTAAGAAGCAGCTGAGTCTCCAAAGTTTTCTTTTTTTTTTTCTCAGATTCCTAGAGCTTCTTGTGCTGACACATAAGAGAATTTGCTGTTCATGGATCTACTGACTCTAGCTAACCACTGTCCTCTCCCAGCAGTGTTCTTATTTGGTACACAGATGCATATGTAAGTACTATGGTCTGCATCATTACAGACCCTGGGTTTCCTTTTAGTTTCTGTCACCAGACTTACCAATGTTCTAAAAATTGTCAATGGCACAGGCTGTGCCAGATCTACAGATCACTGTTTGGCCTGAAAACATCTATAGGCAGAACAAGGTTTATCACGAAGTTAACTTTCCTTAGAACTTAGGTAGAAATGACATCTTTTTTAAAAATATAAATTTTATGTGTGTTTATACATGGTTATGTGTATACGCACTTGTGAGAAAAGTTATGAGCACAGGCTGATGTTGTAGTTCTTTTTTTTCTACCATTAGCATCCTCATTATTTTGTTTTTCAGTCAAGTTTTTTCTGTGTAGCCTTGGCTGTCCTGGCCTCACTGTGTAGACCAGGCTGGTCTTGAACTCACAGTTATCTACCTGTCTCTGCTTCCTCAAGTGCTGGGATTAAATGTGTGCATCACCATGCCCAGCAATGGGACTTTCTTGATTGGGTTTTGATCTTACATTTTGAGACATGGTCTCACTGAACCTGAGGCTCACTGATTCCAGCTAGGCAATCTGCCTGCCATCCCCAAGAATCCTGCTACCACTGCTTTTTATCGATAGGAATACAAACACATGCATTATTCTGCAGTAGAC
Organism: Rhombomys opimus; assembly: GCA_010120015.1. Lineage (NCBI taxonomy): Eukaryota > Metazoa > Chordata > Mammalia > Rodentia > Muridae > Rhombomys > Rhombomys opimus. The sequence goes on along the minus strand of REGO01000734.1, from coordinate 460,959 downwards.
TTTTACTTGGCTGGTGGGGATAGAATTTAAATGTCAACCTCCTTATTGGCCAAACCATCTCCCAAGATGCCACAATCTAATGCACACCTGAAACATATCTTTACCAATATGGGTAGTATTTTTTATGCTGCCAATCATTATTGGCCTCATCTCCCACTTCCAGACAAAATACTTATTTTAATTTTGTAGAAGTATGTGTGTGTGTGTGTGTGTGTGTGTGTGTGTGTATGTGTATGAGCATACTTGCAGTTACAGGTGTGTATGTGGAGATCAGAGAATAATTTGTGAACGTTGGTGCTCTCCTTCCACCATGTGAATTCTACAGATGGAATCTAAGGCCATTAGTGCTGGTGTTAAGTTTCTTAACCCACTGAGTCATCTTGCACGCCCTTTAATAAAACTTCGGGTTTTGCCATATACTTGATCACTGGTTTGCAAAAATGTGGCTAAATATTAGAAACACCTGAATGCTGTCTTATAAACATTTTTTATAAGCAGTTCTTCAACTGTTAATATGCATAGGCATCTCCAAAGGACTTTGGAATCTGATTAAGTAGGTCTGGGGTACTACCCGACATTTTGTATTTCTAATAAGCTCCCAGGACATTTGCTTGCTGCTGGGTAAAGACCACAATGAGCAGCAAGGCTTGACCTTCTGAATAAAAATTCCTGTGACTCTGACCTAGTAATACACAAATCTTCCAAAGTATTCCCCAAAGAAGGACAATAATAAAAGGTTGTCATCTACACGAGAAGTTAGTGCACATGTTCTCCATTCACGCCATTCAGTGTGATGGTTTATCTTTGCAGAAGTTAAGCTACGTGTTGTACTAGAAGTTATACTGTATCTATCTACATAAACATTATAGGAATGCTCCTGAGCTGCCAGGTAAACAGATGCAAATGTGTGAAATAAATCATTTGGCACTGAAATGAATGGAAAGATGAATAGTGAAGGCAATGATTTGGGTGATAGATAAGAAAGAAAAAAATTGTTAAACTAAGATAAGGATGATAATATTGTACCCACTTTGAGATAAGAAAAAAATATTGAAAGAGTTTAAAAGTGTTATCACTATATCCAAGTTGGAAAGTTTTCTGGAAATATCTAGAATTCTTGAGCTATGCATATAGCTCAGCAGGAGTGAGATAGAGTAACATACATGGCAGAGGAACATATGGCTGGAGGGTGATGCAACCACACAGCAGTGTAACCACAAATGTCACAAGACCATCCAGTGCCTCTCAAGTAACATGTGACTGTCCAAGTTTTGATTTTAATGGCATCTCTATACCACGAGCTTTGAAAAATCATCTTCACCCACAATGCAACTGATACGTTTTCACATCTTTAAGACTGAGCATCTTTCAGATATATGCCCAGGGGTGGTATAGCTGGGTCTTGAGGTAGCACTATTCACAGTTTTCTGAGGAAGTACCAGATTGATTTCCAAAATGGTTATGAGTTTACATTCCCACTAGCAATGGAGGAGTGTTCGTTCTCCACATTCTCTCCAGCATGTGTTGACACTTTAGTTTTTGATCTTAGCCTTTCTGATGGGTGTGAGATGTAGTTGTTTTGAGTGCCTGATGACTAAGAACATTGAGCATTCCTTTAAGTATTTCTCCATCATTCAATATCACTGTGTTGAAAATACTCAGTCTAGCTCTTTACCCCATTTTTAGATTGTATTATTTGGTGTCTTGGTATTTAATGTCTTCAGTTCTTTATGTATTCTAGAGATTAGTCCTCTGTCAGATGAAGGGTTGGTAAAGAACTTTTCCAAGCCTGTAGGCTGTAATTTTGTTCTGTTGACAGTATCTTTTGCTTTACAGAAGCATTCAGTTTCATGAGGTCTTATTTATTGATTGTTGATCTTAAAGCCTGAGCTCTTGGTGTTCTGTTCAGGAAGTTGTCTCCTGTGCCAATGCATTCAAGGCTCTTCCCCACTTTTTTTTCTAACAGATTTTATTGTGGAACAGGTCTTTGTTCCACTTGGATTTTACTTTTGTGCTTAGTGATAAATATGGATCTATTTGCATTTTTTCTACATGTAGACATCCACTGAGATCAGTACCATTTATTGAAGATGCTGTCTCCCCCCCCCCCCCCCTGTACGGTTTTGGCTTCTCTGTCAAAAACCAGTTGTGTAAAGGTATGTGGGGTTATAGCATGGTCTTCAATTTGATTCTATTGATCCCCCAGTCTATTTTTATGCCAGTACCGTACTGTTTTTATTACTGTTGCTTAATAGTACAACTTGAGATCAGGAATGGAAATACCTCTAGCAGTTCCTTTATTGTACAGGATTGTTTTAGCTATGCTGATTTTTTTCCCCCAGGATATCTGTTTATCATAACTTTAACTGTAGTATCCGGAATCTAGATAAAAACTTCAACCAAAGAATGGATATAGAAATTGTGGTATATTTACACAATGGAATACTACTCAGCTATTAAAAACAAGTAAATCATGAAATTTGCATGCAAATGGATGGAACTAAAAAAGATCATCCTGAGTGAGGTATCCCAGAAGCAGAAAGACAGGCATGGTATATATTCACTTATAAGTGGATATTATCCTTATAATTTAGAATAAACATAGTAAAATCTATAAACATTAAGAAGCTAAACAACAAGTAGGACCCTAGGGAAGATGCTTAATTTTCATTCAAAAGAAAAAACAGGATAGATACTGAAAGTTTTAGAAGAGAGGGAATGTGATGGGAGCCTACCATAGATGTCCTCTAAAAGACTCCACCAAGGCCACAGAGAAAGAGTATCCAGGCAGTTCTGATGGGACTTGATAGGCTAGAGTTAGACAGTAAGGGAGGAGGACCTCCCTGTCAGTGAACTAGGGGAAAGGCTAGGGGACAAAGAGGGAGAGAGGATAGGACTGGGAGGAGATGAGAGAGGGCCTACTGCTGAGATACATGCAAATAAATTGCAAAAAATAATTAAAAACAGAAACAAAACAAAATCCTGTAAGAAAATAGAATATGTAGCAGTACCTTTCAAACTCTGAAATTTCTGGCCTTTGCCAAGGAAAAAACAAGGACAAATTTAGCTTTTGGCCAAGGAGATGAATACCACAAAGGATGCCCCAAATGAACTGATCATACAGATTTCCTATCCCTCTACCCAAACTTATGGGAAACAACGATAGTGGTGCTAGAAGGAAAGTTCACAGCACTAAGTGCATGTGTACTTAATGTATTTGGAGAGATCTCATGCAACAACATACTATTACTGTTGAAAGCTCTAGAACAAAAGGAAGCAAGCTCACCCAGGAAGAATGGAAGTCAGGAAATAAATTTAGGGCTGAAATCAATGAGAAAGAAAAATATAAAAACCACAAAATGAATCAATGAAACAAACGGTTCTTTCAGAAAATCAACAAGGTAGTCAAACAATTATCCATGGTAACTAGAAAACAGAGAAAGTACATACGTACATATGAACAGACTTGGAAGCAAAAAGGAGACATTGTAGCTTTTTGTCTTTTCTTTTAGCTTTTTTGTTTTTTATTTTATTTTTATTAATTAGAGTTTATTCACTTTGTATTGCAGCTATAGCCCTTCCCCATCCCCTCCCAATCCCACACTTCCCTTTTCTTCTCCTATGCCCCTCCCCCAGTCCATAGATAAGGGAGATCCTCCTCCCCTTCCACCTGAGGGGGGAGCAGACTTTTGTCTTTTTTATTTTGCAAATTTGTGGGTTTTTCTCTTCACTGTTTCCAAACAATATCTTCATTGGTTCAGCTGTCTTCTCCTGACTCAGTTGTCACCAACTATCTTCTCTTCTCATTCTACTAACCCAATTCACTTTAAACTGACTCCTATCCTTACCCTATTCATTCTCTTTCCTTCTCTATCTCTCTTTACTCAGTCTTCTTTCATCCTACTCCAACTTTCTTCTCTGACACTATCCTATCCTGCTCTTACCCTACTCCAATCCTACTTAAGCTCCGTGAGCCTCTGCTGGCACATATATATATCCTATCTTGTTCACAGCAGTCCAAAAGCCAACAAGCAATGATGGTCATCGGGTCAACTGGGGAGCCTATAAAATGCCAGGCACAGAAAATAAATCACACTATAAGACATACCAATAGACACCAAATAAATCCAAAGAATAATTATGTGATTCTTTAAAAACCTCTGATCAAGAAAATTGAAAAATCTAAAGAAATTGATAATTTGCTCAGTAGACCACCTACCAAAAAAAAAAAAAAAATCAAGATCACATAACACTTTAAATACACCTGCAACACTTAAGGAAATAAAGTCAGTCATTAAAAGTCTCCCAACCATTCTGAACAGTGTAAGGTGAAATCTAAGGATTGTTTTGATTTGCATCTCCCTGATGATTAAGGACATTGAGCATTTATGTAAGTGTTTCTCTGCCATTCTATAGTCCTCTACAGAGAAATCTCTGTTTAGCTCTGTACCAAATTTTTTAAATTGGATTACTTGATTTGTTGCTTTTTAACTTCTTTAGTTCTTTATGTATACTGGATATTAGTCCTCTGTCAGATATAGGGATTGGTGAAGGTCCTTTCCCAGGCTGTAGGCTGTCGTTTTGTCTTGACAACAGTATCTTTTGCTTTACAGAAGCTTTTCAGTTTCATGGAGTCCCATTCATTGATTGTTCATCTTAGAGCCTGTGCTGTTGGTATTCTGTTCAGGAAATTGTCTCCTGTGCCAATGAGTTCAAGGCTCTTTCCCACTTTTTCTTCTAACTGACTTTACTGTGTTTGGTTTTACAGTGAAGTATTTAATCACTTGGACTTTAGTTTATGCAGGGTGATAAGTATGGATCAATTTCCTTTTTTTTTTTTTTTTTCATGTAGACATCCAGTTAGACCAGCACCATTTGTTGAAGATGTTCCCTTTTTTTTTCGTTGTATGGTTTTGGCTTCTTTGTCAAAAATCAAGTATCCGTAGGTGTGTGGATTTATTTCTGGGTTTTCATTTCAGTTCCATTGGTCCACCATTCTGTTTTTATGGCAGTACCATGAAGTTTTTGTTACTATTTCTCTGTAGTTTAGTTTGAGATCAGGATGGAGACACCTCCAGATGATCTGTTGTTGTAAAGGATGGTTTTGGCAATTCTGGTTTTTTTGTTTTTCCATATGAAGTTGAGAATTGTTCTTTAAAGGACTATAAAAAATTGTGTTGGTACTTCATCCATCAGAATGGCTAAGATCAAAAATTCAAGTGACAATACATGCTGGAGAGGATGTGGAGAAAGGGGTCCTCTATTGACGGTGAGACTGCAAACTTGTACAACCACTTTGGAAGTCAATCTGGCGCTTTCTCAGACAATTAGGAATAGCACTTTCTCAAGATCCAGCTATTCCACTACTAGACATATATCCAAAAGAGGCTCAAGTACATAACAAGGACATTGGTTGAACCATGTTTGTAGCAGCTTTATTCATAATAGCCAGAACCTGGAAACAACTCAGATGTTCCTCAACAGAGAAATGGATACAGAAATTGTGGTACATTTACACAATGGAATACTACTCAGCAATTAAAAACAAGGAAAACAGGAAATTTGCAGGCAAATGGTGGGATCTAGAAAAGATAATCCTGGGTGAGGTATCCCAGAAGCAGAAAGACACACAGGTATATACTCACTTATAAGTGGATTTAGACATATGATATAGGATAAACATACTAAAACTAAGAAAGAAGGAGGACCCTGGGTAACATGCTCAATCCTCACACAGAAAGGCAAATGGGATGAATATTGGAAGAAGGAAAAAAAGGACAGGAGCCTACTACAGAGGGCCTCTGAAAGTCTCTACCCAGCAGTGTATCAATACAAATGCTGAGACTCATAGCCAAACCTTGGACAGAGTGGAGGGAATCATATGAAAGAAGGGGGAGATAATAAGACCTGGAGAAGACAGGAGCACCACAAGGAGAGTGACAGAACCAAAATATCTGAGCAAAGGGGTCTTTTCTGAGACTGATACTTCAACCAAGGACCACTCATGGATATAATCTAGAACCCCTGCTCAAATGTAGCCCATGGCAGCTCAGTCTCCAAGGGGTTTCCTAGTAAGGGGAACAGGGACTGTCTTTGACATGAACTCAGTGGCTGGCTCTTTGACCATCTCCTCCTGAGCGGGGAGCAGCCTTGCCAGGCCACAGGGTAGGACATTGCAGTCAGTCCTTATGAGACCTGATAAGCTAGGGTCAGATGAAAGGAGAGGAGGACTGCTCCTATCAGTGGACTTGGAAGGGGGCATGGAAGAAGATTATGGAGGGAGGGTTGAATTGGGAGGGACTGAGGAAGGAGGCTACAGCTGGGATACAAAGTGAATAAACTGTAATTTATGTAAAAATAAAAAATTAATTCAAAAGTTTCTCCCAACCAAAAATACCCCAGGGCTAATTCATTTGAGCTAGAATTCTAAGAGACTTTCAACAAAGAGTTAATGCCAACATTCCTCAAAGTATGCTAAAAAATATAAACAGAAGGAACATTGTCAAAAGTATTTCATTTGTCATAGTCACCCTGATACCCAAACTACACAGAAAGGCTTAACAAAGGAAGAGAAATACATACCAATATTCCCATGAACATTGATGCCAAAATTATTCAATAAAATGCTCCAAACCAAATCTAAGACTGCATCAAGAACATCATCCACCATGATCAAATAAGCTTCCCAGAGATTTGGGGCCTCTTCAATTAAAAAAGAAAGAAAGAACGCTTTCAATGTAATCCACAATATAAAATACTGAAAGTAAAACAAACAAACAAACAAACAAACAAACAAAAAAACAGAACACATGATAATTTCATTGGATGCTGAAAAAGCCTTTGAAACAATCCAACACCCCTTCATGATAAAATCTTGGTGAGTCAGGGAGAAAAGGGACATACCAAACATAACAGAAGCTATTTACAGTAACCTGCTAGCCAACATCAAATTAAAGAGCAAGAAACTCCATTCAACTCCATTAAATTCAGAGACAAGACAAAGCTTTCCACTTTCTCCAAATATATTCAATATTGTACTTGAAGTTTCACCTGTAGCAATAAAGTTTATGAAGGGAATACAAATTAGAAAGAAAGAAATCAAAACATTGTTATTGACAGATGACATGATAGTAAATATAAGTTACCACAAAAATTTGACCAGGAAACCCTTATAACTGAAAAACCATCTTTAGTAAGGTGGCTGGATACAAGATTAATTTTAAAAAATCAGTAGCCCTATTGTACACAAAGGACAAGTGGGCTGAGAGAGAAATCAGATAAACAGCACCTTTCACAATAACTACAAACAATATAAAAAAGTATCTTGGGGTAACTCTTTCCAAGCAAGTAAAAGACCTGTATGAAAAGAACTTCAAGTCTTTGAAGAAGTAAATTGAGGAAAATATTAGAAGATGAAAAGATCTCACTTGTTCATTGACTGGTAGGATTAACATAGTAAAAAAATGGCCATTCTACCAAAAGCAATCCAAATACTCAATGCAATCACCATCCAAATTCCAACACAATTCTGTGAAGACCTTGAAAGGACAATACTCAACTTGATATGAAAAACACAACAAAACAAAAAAGAGGATATTTAAAATAATCTTGTAAAATAAAAGAACATCCAGAAAAATCAGTACTCCTGACTTTAAGCTGTACTACAGAGGTATAGTAGTAAAAACATCATGATATTAGCATAAAACTACACAGGTTGATCAATAGGATCAAATTAAAGACCAACTTAAATCTATACACACATAAGCACCTGAGTTTTGATAAAGAAACCAGAAATACACAATGGAGAAAATAAATCATCTTTAACAAATAGTGCTATATGAAGTGGATGGCAGCATTTAAAATAATACAAATTGATGCATGTTTGTTATACTGAACAAAACTCAAATCCAAGTGGATCAAAAAACTTAAAATAAAACCAGAAACACTGAAGCTCAAAGAAGAAAAAATGAGCTTTAAACACATAGTCACAGATGAGAAATTATGGGACAGAACACCCATAGCAGAGACACTAAGAACAACAATCAAGGGCAGGGAATCTTATGAAAGAAGTGGGAGAGAGAAAGACCTGGAGGGGAAAGGAGCTCCACAGGAGAGCAATAGATCTAAAAATTCTGGGCAAAGAGGTATTTTCTGAGACTGATACTCGAACCAAGGACCATTCATGGAGATAACCTAGAACCCCTGCACAGATGTAGCTCGTGGCAGCTCATTATTCAAGTAGGTTCCATAGTAATGGGAACAGAGATTGTCTCTGACAAGAACTCAGTGACTGGCTCTTTGATCACCTCCCCCGATGGGGGAGCAGCCCTACCAGACCACAGAAGATGACAATGCATCTTCTGTCCTGATGAGATCTGATAGGCTAGGGTCATGTAGAAGGGGAGGAGGACCTCCTCTATCAGTGGACTTGGGGAGGGGCATGGGAGGAGAGGAGGGTGAGAGAGTGGGATTGGGAGGGGACAAAGGAGGGGGCTACAGCTGGAATACAAAGTGAATAAGTTGTGATAAAAATAAATTAATAAACTGCATTGAGAAGAACAAAAAAAAAAAGATCAGAAAGAAGGAGAGGAGGATGTCCCCTATCAGTGGACTTGGGGAGAGGCATGCATGCAGAAAGGGGGGGAGGGTGGGACCGGGAGGGTAGGAGGGAGGGACTTATGGGGGGATACAAAAGGAATAAAGTATATTTAATAAAAGTTAAAAAAAATAAATTAAAAAAGGATGCTCTATCTTACCACAAGCACACATGCTCAACCATGTTAATTGCAGTTTCATTCACAATAGGCAGAAGCTGAAAACAACCTAGATATTCCTCAACATTGAAGAATGGATAACGAAAATGTGGTATATTTACACAATGAAATATTACTCAACTGATAAAAACAGTGACATCATGAAATTTGCAGACAAAAAGAACTAGAAAAGATTACCCTGAGTGAGGTAACTCCCACCCAGAAAGACAAACATATTTTTTCATATATATATATATATATATATATATATATGTGTGTGTACATATATATATATATTCAATGAAATGATTGCTAATGATATTCTGCTATACTCATAGATTGTTGCCTAGCCCAATTGACATCAGTGAGGCTTCATTCAGCAGTTGATGAAAAATGATGTGGAGACCAATAACCAATTACTAGGTGGAGCCAGGAGAATCAACATTGCAAAGGGGTTTGGGGGAAAGATTGTAGGAGCCAGAGGGGTTAAGTACCAAGGACTTAACACAAGAACATGGCCAACAGAATCAGTTAAGCAGGGTTTACAGTACTTCACAGAAACTGAGGCTACAAACATGGATACTCTATAGGTCTGAACTAGGTCTTCTATATATATGTTATGGCTGTGTAGCATGGTGTTCTTGTGAGAATGAGGTTGTCTATAACTATTTTACTTGTACTTGGGACCCTTTCTCTTTTTCTGGGTTGCCTTCTGAGGGTGTGTGCCTAGTCTTCTGGTAACGTGTTAACACATGTTCGATGTATATCACTGAGAGGCCTGTTCTTTTATTGAAAAGAAGCTAAGAAGGAATAGTCTGGGGTGGGGTGGGAAAGAGAGGTGATGGAGGGAAAGTGGAGGGAAAGAAAACTGAGGTATAATATATGAGAGAGAAAAATAAAGAATGGAAGACACAAATAACTCCTTAGGAAACAATACCTAAGACATTAAATTGCTAGCTTGCACTTCCAGATGCCAAGATCTCTCTTCCGGAAAAGGGAGTTTATGTCAAAGTTGGTAATGGTGGTCACACAGCCTGGCCCCTACCTGTTTCCTTGCCTTCTGTATGGTGAGACTGCCTACAGGCTAGAAAGTCTATTTCTGTTATGTGTCCCCTGATTTCTCTCATCAGATCCCCTGTTGTCTATCTGTCCATGATGTTAATAACTCTTCTAATAAGCTCCATCGTTCCACTTAAAGAAAAAAAAAAAGAGTAAAGAACAGGATCCCATAGACAAATAGAAGCAGCTGAAAACAACAATGTTTTGTGTTTCCTCTGGGTTCAGGGCCAGTCATCTTTAAGAAACACACTCACTTCTATATTTTTTATTTGAATTCAAATTGTGTACAGATCGTAGCCTGTGAAGTGGGGGGAGGGGAATTGGAGGTAAGGGACAGATTAAGTAGCCATAGAAACATAGAACATTTATAGTAGAGCATGTTGCTTGTAAGCGTGAGGTTACTATCTGAGCCTGTAACATCAGCAGGCTGGCTATTATTGACTGTAGCTAGAGTGTACTGAAGTGCATTTGGAACCATGTGTAGTTCCATTAAAACTTTCTGTGAAAACATAAATGTGCATTTACTCCGGACAGGCAGCAAAGACAAAATGAGATGATTCTACCAAAGTACCTATGGTAAGAAATAATTTAGTAGGATTAGATACAGAGAAGAATGTCCTTTCAGAAAATGTTTTCCCCATATGGATATGTAAAGGCCTCTCTAAAAAAAAATTCCCTTACCTTTTTTGTTTGTTTGGGTAGAGCAATGCTCTTAAAATAATTCTAGAGGTTTCTTTGACTTCTGCAGGAAAAAGTCCTCCTCTACACTTTCATGTCCTTCCTGTGTTTATTTTCGCATTGCACACTCAAGAAGCTATCTGAGGTAGGCCTGAAAATACACCAAAAAAGGGCATGTAGTCTTCAGAAAGAGACTGGGAAAGCCCACAGCAAATGCATGCCAATATATAAAAGCAAAGAGTAGTAGAAAGGAAAAGGCACAGTGTTACCTTGCAGAAGTTCTACAAGGAAAGAGTACATACAGTATTTCATCCAGTGAATGATTATTCCTCCCATCACCTTAGTATTAGTTTAATCAGCTTTCTAAGGAGGTAGCTGTCTGGACAGCTAATTGGTAGGCCTAACCTGATTAACTCTTAATTAGGGAAGATAATGATAAACAGTGTAGTAAACTTTGGAGGAGATAGTATCTTCACACAGGGCCAGGAAGTCTTTATTCTGTAGATGCAGAGAAAGTAGCTTTCTCTTCATGGAGCCTGAGATAGTCCTGATGTACATACTGGCCTCTAAAATTGCTAACGTTTTTCTCAAAAGAGCACAGACCATAAACGCACATAAGAGATGAGCTAAAATTGTGGAATAGATACAAACTATTTTTCACCAATAAAATACAGAGCTAAAGATTCAGTTCTAAAGCTGTTCACTAGAAGGCATTAGTGTCTGGGTTGGAGTTTTGTTCACACAATCATGTACAGCCTCCTGGTAAGAACCTTCTTTAAGAGACCATAGGAAGTCATACCCCCCTTCTGGCATATCTGTTATCCAGCTTGGGCAGAACCAAAGATATTTATTTCATCCTCTGGTCAAAACAAGAATAGAATGATTTGCTTTGGGAGTACCTGTCCTTAAAGCTGCCTAAGCAGTTTTTGTTCCTATCTTCATCAAAAGACCATCAAAAGATGCACAAACTTCAAAAGCTTTTAAGCACAGAGTATGCTCACTCAACAAAGTTAAATAAAGGCACTGGAGATATAAGTGTACCAGTAAAGGTTTGCATATACTGATCAGAGTCTCAGTTCAGTCTCTAGTACCTATGGTTCAGTGGCCCATGCCTGTAACCTAATGTTGGCTTAGAAGTCACTGGTCAGCCAACACAGAAAACACAGTTGTAGCAAACACTGAAAAGAAAAAAAAAATAAATTCTTAAATTCACCTTCAAAGGATATATAAAGAATATTTTAAATTTATTTTTATTTTTTAATTTTTTGTTGTATGTAAGATATATTAATGATGTGTAGGTAAATATGCCAAGTGGGAGATTACAGTCACTTTTGAAAATAGCTTAATGATAATCACAATACATGTTATACACACATGGCAAACAGAAAGACAATTGTATTGCTTCTATATGGAAATATATTATGAAAGTGCACATATTCATTACAATATATACATTTCTCCTCAGCTTAAATTTATTTTTATTATATTAGAAAACTTTGTTAGAAAAATATTTCAAGTTCCTTGTAAATGAGATGACTCATTAGTGATTTTTCTGCATGAGGATAGAGAAAAATCTATCTGTAAGATATTTTGGGCCCTTGACTAACAATTCAAAGATAAAATAATGAGCATGTTGTATTTATTGAAGGATTTTGATGGTAGGGTAATACATGAAAATCAATTGTTGGTAATTCTGTATAGTAACAGACAAAAGGAGAAAAATTAACTCTGTGCATACAGCAAAGCATGAAATAAAAGAGAAAAATCCATTCATGAATAAATCTCCTAGAATGTCAGGAAAAAAGTCTTCTTTACAAAACAAAGAGTATCCACTATGTGTCATCCCTAATGATGAAATATGAGACTTTCTCCACAGATTGGTAAGCATAATAAATTCTCTCTAAACTTTTAAAGCGGAATGAAAAAACTGGAGGAGCATGGGAACGTGGGATTGGATGAGAGATGACTTTAGCTGAATTTACTGTACATTCAGGTATGTGCTGAATCATACTTTTGACATATGTTTTACTACAAAGTAAAATTAGTGATGCCTATGTGCATAGGAATTCATTGTGATGGTCCTGAAAAGATCAGTTAAGCAGGACAGCAAGAGCACTGGAACATAAAAAGTAAAGATCAGACAACCAAACACAGAACAGTATTTGGGTACATCTTTGGGGCTAAGGGGGCTTGTTCTTTTAAGTAGATATAATATTAAGAAGCCATGATCTGAAGTCTGAGGGACCTACCTGGTAATAGGAGATCTTTTTTTCTAAGCCATTTACTAACCAAAAGGAATGAAGAAAAAAAACAAACATATTTTAATATGTCTCATAAACTATTAAACAGAAACTTCAACTCTCCAGATCACATGCCAAAATGATTTTTGTGTAAGTGGCAACAGTTCCTGTTACATGTTAGGTACATACATGCAGACATGCTGAAGTAAATATGCTGCTGAGTGGAGCTGGTTCATACAGATAATTGGTGATGACACTACTTTAGTCACAGAGACTAGAAGTTATGTACTCTGCTTGCAAATCCTGGTCCTCAGGTGCAGTGCCTTATTTGAATTGTATCAATTAACCTGTTCTCAAAATGGAGTTAGAAATTGTACAAAATCAAGTTGATGAAAACACAGGAAGGAATGTTGATATAGAGGCTGACAAATTCATTTTCACACACAAACAGACGTGTGTGTGTGTGTGTGTGTGTGTGTGTGTGTGTGTGTGTGTGTGTAAATCTCTCAGCAGGAATCAACTGATTTAAATATTTTGCCAGTTTTCAAAAGATGCAGTACAAATGGCCAGTAAACATATGACAAATAATAGGCCTCGCTAGTCATCAGAGTAATAAAATTAAAACTACTATCTCTATCAGAGTAATAAAATAAAAAATTCTATCTCCACCAAGTGAGAATGGAAGCTGTTAGGAAAGCAACCTGTGTCAAGTGCTGCTGAGGATATAGACAAAACAAATAATTGACACGGTACTGGTGATATTGTGAATTAGTGCAACAACTATAAAAATTTATATGCAGATTTACCAAAAAAAAAACCTAAAAAACACATACCACCCTGAGTCCAAAGGACCCTACTCAGCCTGTCACAAAGGCACTTACACATTAACTTTTACTGAATGTGCTATATTTGCAATAGCCAGATCCTGGAACCAATCAGTGTCCAACCCCAGAAGAAAGGATGTGTGCCATACATATACTTAATAAAATGTTTTACATCTTTAACTATTGAAATCTCATCATTTGCATGAAAAGAAATAAAATTGGAGATATTCATATTAAGTCAATATTCTTAGAAAGAAAGAATTCCATTTTCACCCATTAGCCATCCACAGAGCACATATCTACATATAAAATCGTGTATGTGACATGAAAGTCAACAGGACAAACAAAGAGAAGGAATCAAAGGTCATCAAATAGTTGATATAAATGAGTGATGGCATATTACACTGCTCAGCTGTAATTAAAAACACACCACTCAGTGAGAAAACAAACCATTTAGCAATGGTCTTAAATGTATTTTGGGGAAGTTAATGAAGTCAAATAGAAAATCTACACATTGTAAAATCCCGAATTTTAGCACTCTGAGAGAACACTAGACAGACAGAAATTTAGTCAGTAGCTATCTGAGTAAGGAACTGAAGAAATATTCAACTCTAATGATACCAGATATGGGTATTTGTGGGGATAGGGCTGCCTGACATGGCAGTAACAGAAATGCTACAATAAACACAGAACCAAACACTGTATTATGAGTTTTACTGTATATAACATTTTAAACTCTTACCATATTGTGGTCAGGAGCCCCACCATAGGGTGTGACAAATGAATCTAACTTTATCATTAGGCAGTCATAGGATAAAGAAGTTGAAACAAACTTATGAAAATAATTTTGGAAAACAGGTTTGTGACTGTAGTGTAAGATAATTTTGCCTTTACCCCATAAAATTTAAGACAAACCTGCATGCTAACACACACACAGAGACACACACATACAAAAGAACATTCACTGAGACCCAACCATCTACCCTACTACTATTGTGGGCTTTTAACATATAATGCCTAATTCTCACAAGTTAAGAAGAGGAAGGGATGGGTATTTTATAAAGCTTTCCCTGCCACAGATTTATTCTCAGAATTAAGGGGGAGGGAAGAAAAAGTTGATAAAAAATTAGAAACTTGAATTTCGTATTGAAAATTTGAGACAAATGTTTTGATCATGTTTTCCTCTTCCCCGATTCATCTTACAACCTCCCCACTTTACTACCCAGCCAAGTTTAAGTTCTCTCTTCCTCTCTTTATTAAAACAACAATCAAACACAAACACACACACACAAACACATACACTAATCTATAATAATGGAAACTCAAATATAGAAAGGACTAATAAGCAAGCAAGCAAACAAATAAACAAAAATAATACAAATAAAAAACTAAATAAGACCAAAAGTACTTTTGAGTTTGCTTTGATTTTGCCAACTTCTCCTAGACACAGACAGGACTGCCTTAAGTGTGCATACTAAACCCAGCAAGACAGCATTAGAGAAAATTTAGTTTTCCTTGGCCAACAGTGTCAATTGAAGAAAAACAATTTTTATATTTATGAATATATAATATAAATAAGTAATGTTTATATTATATTGTCCATAGTTATATAAATATATAATTTATGTTTGTGTAAATTTTATGTACATATGCATATATAAATGTAAATATAAGTTAAGCAACATTTGTAAAATGATTTCTCAGAACAGTTTCAATTTGTGCAGAAATGAATCTACAGAAGAAAAAAGAAAAACTAATTGTATTAACTGATTCTATGCTTCAGCCTTTTCCATAGCAACTTTATGTCTAGGTGTAGACAAGGCTACTGGAGAAAATACCCACGATCCCCAGCAATCCCAGAGGGAGGTGCATTCTGCCTGGCATTGCAGAAGGATTAAGCAAGATTTCCTTTCACTTATTTTTCAACTTTTCCCTTGAATTAGCATGATTTTGACCAAGGTTCATGTCAGGAATCATCCTCAATTGCTCTTCCACCTTATTCATTAAGTAAAGACTGTTGGGGTTCAGAGAAAGTCACATAAACCACTCAGACACTGATCTCAGTCAGATATGGATGGTTTATTGAATGTACAGCTCATGACTGATCACAATCAAGGATGCTGCCCAGTCTTAGGAGTTGAACTGAGACCCTGAGTGCTTCTCAGAATTGGCTTGTAAAGGCAAACTAGCAATTAGCTCATATAGAGAGGCGGGCAGCAAAATTGGCTCATTGGCTCTGACTCAGCTTACTCAGACAAGCAGTTCTAGCTAATCTCTAAAGTGTGATTGGCAGCTGGAGCCAGCTGTGCTTATGGTTGGTAAATCTCTAGGAACAACAGCTCATCAAGTTTCTTTCTGAATAAAAACATAGTTTATGGTCAACCTGACCTTGAACAGAGATTCATGCATGTCGATAACAAATTGCAATGACTGGTTGACGTGAAACAAAATGCTATAGTTATGCCAGAAGGAGCGGGCCTCAATATTTCTATCCTGAGTTTTTTCCATAAGTCAAATCACTAATTCAAAGTTTTAATGGGGCTGACACAGGAAGATAGTTCAGAAGCAGAAGCAAACCAAACTCATTTTGGGGGAACGAGGTAGTAAGGGGAGGAGGTCCTTGCAGTTTCCATCTGCAAATGGATTGAAATACTGCAGTGTTGTTGAAACAGAGACTTTGTTTGTTTGTTTGTTTGTTTGTTTTTGAGCCCGTGTATAGACGGAGGCCCTGTGCTTCAACTCTTTCTAGAGTCAGGGCTGGTTCACATCCCCAGGGACATAGTTGGTTCATTTCTGTGATCATTTTTGCTATGTCAATTGGCTTTATAGGTAACCTTTTTCCCAGTATGCAAGGGAGCCCCTATTGACTTAGCATCTCTGGCTGTTAGGTGGGACAATGGATAACACATTCTCTTCTGTAAATACTTACAGTTGACATTAGGAAGTTGTTATCAAGGCCAAGAAGGCTGAAATGTTAGTCAAAGGCTCAGCAATGGGGAAATTTTCAAAAGTATCTGATTAGCTGATCTAGTCGAAAGAGAGGAATCAACCATATCGGTTGGAATGGTTTATATCAGCTTTTAGGAAGCTCAGACTTCAGCAGTCTACAGGTGATCCCTGGATGGAGTCTGTCAGCCAAGAAAAAAAAATCTGCTGAGATAAATATAGACACAGAACAGAAATAAAATTTCTTAGTAATTGGGGAAGGTAAAGAATCCCAACGCCAAGGAAAAATTCCCATTTTTCAGGAACATATAAGTGTACTTACCTGGAGTCCATTTGTCTTGTGGAAGGTGGATCCAAGTCATTTTTCAAAGCTTATAAGAATCCTTTTAAATTTACAAAGGAAGACAAGTTGGTTTGGGAAACAATTTAAAATCTGATTAATATTAAAACTGTGAACATTCTTATTACAATAATGCCTTACATTTCTTATCACCTTCGAAATTTTATGTCCTCTAGGCTTCATACCTTGCACTTACCAACAATAAACACCTTTTTATTCTCTCAAACATAACTTGTACTTACCCATCCTAAAACATCTTTTTAGATCTGTAAACATTTTAAAAATCTTAATTTTTCTTTTATAATGTTTATATTTTTCCTATGTAATTATTTATTATGAGACATAGGTAACTGATTATCAGGAGCTCCTATGAGTTGGTGTCTAATTTAGAGTAAGATATTTGTTTTCATTCCCCCAGAAAAATGTAACAGACTACATGTGATACGTCAATTCTCACTGTGCCAGCAGCCAATCTTTGAATGATCAGATCCAATCAAATCTTCCCTCCACCCTGGACCTTCATTCTGTATTTAATTAAAATGTTGAATAACAAATACTCTTTCTCCATACTCATTATTCACACAGTAACTGGAGTCACATATAAGTGACAGTAGAATATTGAGAATTTGTATAAAACCATCGCTCACCATTGCTTTCTGTTAATTAATAAACAGCAGATTGTTATATCTTGATGTGGTGAAGGCAACAAAGGCAAAAACAGTAAAGAGTTTTTCATCATTTAATTAATAGTACAATCTGATTATTTATGTGAGCTCATTAAAAGCTGATATTTTTTTACAATCAATCCACAATTTTGATATAGTAGTAGTCAGTTATGTTATTGTGATAAAATTATAACTTTGGGGAAAGAGAGCACTCACATATGCAGAGAATAACACTATCAACTCTTAAGAACAGAGTCACTGAAAACCGCCAAAACAGCTGCTTTTGTTGCATGCAATCACATTTTAAAACTGGTTTCAAATACTTGCTAACTTAGAAATGAGGGAAAGTGTTGTTTCCCTCATTTTATTTTTTGTATACAAAAAATACATAATTATTTTTTGTATACAAAAAATACATAATTATTTTTTGTATACAAAAAATAAAATGATTGTCAACAACTAATAGTTATATAAGACTATGACAATCATTACTGAAGGCTGGGAGATGGATTTATAGGTAGGACCTTTGCTGTGCAAAGACAGCGATTGAAGTTCATATCCCAACAGCCACATGAAAAAAGTCTATGGCAGTGCAGATCTACCACTCCAGGCCTGGCTAGTGGAGAATAGTGATTTATAAACTTCATTGGCTAGCCAAAGGGAATCCAGCTAAACATATTCTGAGCATGCCAAAATGGCTGGGATCTGTCTGGACCAAGTACTGCTAAGATAGACTTTAACACTTAGTCCCTCACCGGAGATAGATTTACAATGAGCACAAACACACAGAAAGAGAGAGAGAAGAGAGAATGTGTGTGAGTGTGTGTGTGTGATGACATGCATACACATATACATGCATACTATACAAATTCAGTACTATCCACACAGAAGCATAATGGCATGAGGTGACACAATTTGACAGGTACACACCCACAGCCAGCCTTCTTCATACTCTTGTTTATATCTTCTTTCAACTAACCTCTGGGTCACCATGTTCTGTGCTTCCAGTCCTAGCTGAAGGACCCAGAGTAAACAGAGAAAGCCAGGCTGCTTTAGAAGCCTGAGTATTGACAACAAAGCCTAGGACTGAGCACAAGTGTTCAAGTCAGGAAGCAGAGAGGAAGAGGCTAAGGACTCTAGTCAGCCTGAGGTATCAAAGAACAATGTGGGTGTGCACACAGATTTGAATCTGTGTCCGTGTGTGTGTGTGTGTGTGTGTGTGTGTGTGT